>CM058044.1:81488060-82080925 GCA_030169165.1 Centaurea solstitialis
CTTGAGTTCACCAAAGTACCCTTTTTCTTTCTGTTTGTAACATTTTTTTTATTATTATTTGGTAGCCTTGGAGGTTCGAGTCAGCTTTTGCGTATCTCGACTAATACTATGGGACTCGTAAAATAACAGCCAGAAAAATACTCAGTGACCCTAGGGAGAGTAACGATGCTCGAAGTGGCGACCTACGATTTCGATGATATTGTATTGTGACATAATTGGAGCACTTAACTCCATTGGATTTGCCAAGAGAGACCACATTAGGATAATATTTACAACACTTGATGATACCAAGGCAACCGTTTCTTTTTTAAGCGGTGCTAAAGTCTAATTTCAATTATGATTTTTAAGAGGTGGTGCTGAAATTTGAATCAATAAAATTGTTTATTTTTATAAACTAACAAATGTGTGAATATGTATAATTGTTTACTTTTATCTCTAAAAGATTCAACTTTAATACGTCAAATTGAAGTGAGCATTGCTGATCAAAGAACGAAAAGATTAAAAAGAAAAAGAAACAAAAAAAGGATGTTAGGCTGCTAGTAAATTAGCAAAACTGTTCTAGAAAAGATTCAAGATGTTCTAGAAAGCCAACACACAAGCTTAAAACTGACATTGAAATCAAAAGAATGGTGTTGGACGGAAATAAGATGTGATTGAGTTGCTCTGTTATCACTTGCACATTAAGTGGCAAATAAGGCTTGAAAACCAAACAAGGCCTAAATTGAAGAGCTCTTTAGCAAAAACTAAAGCTTCATTCATTAATGATATTTACGACTCATGAAAAACCTGTACGATATGAAAATGATCGAATAAACGACTAAAGTTACGAACTAACTTCTTTCCCTACTAAGATGTGTGTCGAGGGATAGTACAGGAAACAGAAAAACCTACGAAATAGTTGGATCTTTTAGACTCTGGGAAGAGCACTTGTACTCTCGGTTGATGGTGCCGGCCTCTCTCCGTTGTACCTCTGTAAAATAAGCTAGTTTAACAAATAGTTGTCTGACGAAATACTAACTATTAAAGTTCAAATAAAACGAGGCTAAAGAGTACCTACCTGCTTCTTCCTCGATGAAAAAGAAAATGGCAAGTATTTGTATTTGAGCATATGCATTACATACAGCTTCGCGATGACTGAAAATATGCCGATCCAGACAAAAAAGATTGGTTTGCAAGGAATGTGCAGGTCAAGCATGGTGAAAAATGTGAACACAAAAGCGATGCTGAAGGCTTTTGTCATCGAGTACCTATCATCAAAGAAACACGATTATTTAGACCATCGATCGAATTGCATCAACAATTAGCAGTTGACTTTAATATCTAAAGGCTGCTAATGATGTCTTACCAACCGTTGAAAATTTGCAAACGTTTCTCATAGACCAACATCCATGCCAAGATTATTCATGTTACTATATTGGAGATTGGATATTATTATATAATACGGAAAACTTAAGGAGAAATATCCCATCAATAAGAGGCGTTTTTCCAGTCGAAGAGAGACATACATGCTACCGCTTTAACTCATTGTTTGGTAAAAATAAGT
The DNA here is from genome assembly GCA_030169165.1 of Centaurea solstitialis. Lineage (NCBI taxonomy): Eukaryota > Viridiplantae > Streptophyta > Magnoliopsida > Asterales > Asteraceae > Centaurea > Centaurea solstitialis. The sequence continues at coordinate 81,489,604 of CM058044.1, forward strand.
TAACTTATAAGTGAACTTATAAGTCAGGTACATGTTTGGATGGACCATAAGTTAGCTTAGAGCATCTCCAACAGCATTGCTAAAATAGCAAAATTGGTGTTTTTTTCTTTTAAAATGCTCCAACAGCATTGCTAAATGGATTGCTAAAATAGAAGAAGTTTGAGTTTTCTCCAAATTTAGAGATTTCTCTAAAATCTCTATATGAGGAGAGAGAAACTACTTTTTAATCCATCCCACCAATTGTTTAAAAGTTGGTTAATTTTTTTTTATTGAAATACTAAATATATTGAATATTTTAATAATATAAATAATGATTGTTTATCTAAAATAGCAAAGCTGTTGGAGATGATAGAAAACGTTTTTAGAGATTTTAGCTTGTTTTCTCTATTTTAGAAAAAAGTTTAGCAATGCTGTTGGAGATGCTCTTATAAGCTAGCTTTTTGAAAAGCTACCCTCACTAACTTTTTGGTGACTTAGGAAACTTTTTGTTTTTTTATTCCAAACATACCCTTGCTAAGTTGTATACCATTAATTTTCAAACATGTTCTTTTTTGTTCTTTTACGGTCATAAGCTACCCTATCAGCTAGTTTTTACTTTTTACAAAACAAAACTTATTCATCAGCTACTTTATCAGCCACCACTCACCAGCTACCTTATCAGCTAGTTTCCCAAACATGGCCTAAGTTTGTGTTGTTTCAAGCATAACCCTTTTTTAAACAAATTTCGTGACTGAAAAATACATACAATATTAATTACCAAAACTTAAACTCGGAACGAAGACGAAGAAAAGGGCGGAACTCATCATCGGTCCGAGTGGGTAGCGGCGTTGGTACATCAGCCAGAGGAGACAGAAACCCGAGGAGGAGCCAAATGATGTATATCCCTAGAGCAAAGGAGACCATGCAAGGCCCTTTCTCCAAGTAAAAGACGCGAACGGCGTAGGCGATCGCGATGGCACAGAAGACGATCCACCGGTAGAGCCGGAACGGTGTAAACTTGTCGAGCAGATGCTGGTAGCGTTGTGACACCACAAAACCCCACCGTTGCAGGGCGGTGGCGGCAGGTGTCTCCACCTCCTCCTGCACAGCGTCGGTGGTGGTTGTGGTGGTCGTGGTGGTCATCCTCCTTTTTTAAATTACCTAAATTACGCACAAAATAAAAGTAATTTAAGCATTATATATTATTATACCATAATATAAATGATTTTCCAAAATGAACAAGTATAATTTATTTCAAAAGGGAATATTTAATTGGAAATTTAAGAGTAAATTACATATTTGGTACCTGTGGTTTACACATAATTGCACTATTGATCCCTACTTAAAATAATTATAAAAATGATCCTTATGATTTGCATTATATTGCACCGTTGGTCTTTATGGTTTACACTATATGTATTGTACTATTGGTCCTGTAGTTTGCATTATATTGCACTATGGTTTACCAAATATGTAATTTACTCTAGATTAAAATATCTAAACTAATGTTTTAAATACTACATACATTAGTTTGTTTCCTTACATAAAGGTGCCTTTTTTTTAAGATCATAAGGTAATGAGGATCACATTGTTTGTAATATTGTTTGTATATTATATACAACATCTACGTTTTGTTGGCCCTTGTATGTTAAAAATGTGTCCTAATTTTCAGTTATGTTCAAGTCTTATTTTGCTTGGTTTTCTTTTTATTTAGAGATGGGTCAAAATTTCATTATTTTAGCCATGTTTAAATTAGTGGTTTCATCTTCTAGCCATTTTTTGGTAAAATGTTACAAAATAGTCATCCGCGTGGTCCATCAAATGTAGCTTCTTCATTGGCGACCTAGATATAGATTGTAATTTGTAAATATCAAAACTCCATGAGACAACTCCTCCATAAGTGGACCTAGCTTCTTCATTTGACGGACATGGGTAATATTTGTATTTTTTTTTGTCTTTAGTTAGGTTCGTTAATGGAGGAGTTGCATTTGGTGGACCTAATGGCTATTTTGTAAACTTTTACAAAGGTCGAAACACTTTTGTACTTTGCCTAAGGTATCTTAACGACCATCAATTCATATGTAGATGGCAGCATTTGAATCGAGATTAATATTTATCACCTTATCTTAATTGGAAAGCTATATAAGTATCCCGATATCACGATCTTTTTGTTTTGTTATGTTTATAATAGAGGCCATTCATTCACTATGATGCAATATTTTGCACAATCTTTTAAAAGTTTGTCCTCTCTATAAAGTATATAGAAATTTACAACAGTATATTTTTATTCAAATGACAACAAAACTATATACAATCAAATATAATATTATGAATGATTTATTAATTAAAGAATTGCTATAAAATAAAAAAAATTAAATAATACACACCATTTAATAAATGTTAGACCATTAATTTAAAACACAAAATGCATGCCGATCATTAAAAGATTTTTAAATACAAAATATATCATTACATCAATCGTGTAAGTTTTTGTTTATCTGAAATCTTGCTAAATCGATCTCTTCAACTAAATCAATTTAATTTATAATTTAATAAGTAAAATTATATCAATTTTACCTGAAGATGAGCATAAGGATTGTTTATTTAACAGTTTACTTTGGTAAACGCTTATTAGTACCATTACCTTATGATCTTTGCCGACATGGGACTTGTAAATAACAGCCAAAAAAGTACTCAGTGACCCTAAGAGCATCCACAATGGAGGTTTTTCACGAGGTTTTTATTGGGGTTTATACAAAAACCTCCACTGTGGGACAGAGGTTCTTGTCCAGTCATATGTTCTTATTGGAACTGGGTGCTTGAACAAGAACCCAGGTTCTTGTAATACTTTCCTTTTCAGTTATACAATAATTTACATAAATAAAAATTATGTTATAAATAAGAAAAAGGAAGTGAGGTTTTTATAAGAATCTCCATTGTAGAGTTTTAAGGAGGTTCTTCGTTTGTTGAGATGGCACTGATGTGGCATGAAAAAATATGGTAAATGAGATTCTTGGAGGTTCCACCACTGTCGATGCTCTAAAGAGAAAAACGATGCTCGAACTGGCGACCTACGATTTTGATGATATTATATTGGTACATGATTGGAGCAGTTAACTCCATTGGATTTGCCAAGAGAGACCACATTAGGATAATATTTGAGTAAAATCTAATTTTGGTCCCTGTGGTTTATTAAAATGTTTGTAAGTGGAACTTATGGTTTAATAACTCTAGACATTGTCCCCATGGTTTCTATAATTAATCTTAAAAGATTAAATAATAAAATATATTATAAACTAATTAATTATGTCATATATGTTTTTTAGTTTGATATTTTTAAATATATTTCTTTTAATTATTGTTTATCGGTTTTATTTTATATTTTTAATTCTCGTCAACTTATTATTGTATTTTAGAGCATCACTAATTTTCTTCAATTTTTAAAAAATAGTTGTTTTAATACTTTATTAAAACTTATTTTTGTATATCTTCTTTATATTTAGATGATATACTTTTTGTATTATTTTCATTTTCATCTAGTTGTTAGTTTAATTTTTAAATAGAAATTTAATGAAGTATATATACAAAAATAAGTTTTATGAAAATATTATAACTATTACTTTCTAAAAAAATAAGAAAACTAATAATGTATTAAGTGCAATAATAACTAATAAGGTGACGAAATTAAAAATAGTGAAATAAAACAGATAAATAATAACTAAAATGAAAGTATTAGAAAATATTAAACTAAAAAACAAATAACTTACATAGATCTATAATTAACTATGCATACATTGTATTTAAATGCAAGGACGGATCTAGAACTTTTTTCAGACGGTGGCACCATTTAACTATAAAAAACATATTTAAAGAAAATTTTCACAAAATCTTTATTGGTCTAGTGGTTTGTTCATTGACTTTCAAAGGTAAAGTCTCAAGTTCAATTCTTGGTACAAACAATTTTTTATATAAACACTAAATATGAAATTAAAAGCAAAAATCTAAAAAAAATGTCTCTAATAGGACTTGAACCCATGACATCATAGTTACAAGGCAAGTAACTAACCAACTCAACCAAATAAAACTTTTGTTTTTATTGTATTTTCAAAATATATATGGTGGCACACGACAAATTGATACGGTGGCACCGTAATTTTTTACATTATGACGGAGGAATTTGACGGTGGCCCGTGCCACCGTGTGCCCCTCTTCAAATCCGTCCATGTTTAAATGATATATATTTTTTATTTTAAATTTTATCTAGTGGCCATTTTATCAAATATAAATTGTAATGTAGGTATACAAAAATAAGTTCTAAATATTTCGGTTATTTTAAAAAAATTAAGAAAATCAATAGTGCACTAAAATGCAATAATAAGGTGACGAGAATCAATATAGTGAAATAAAACCGCTACATAACAACTAAAATGAATATTTTTCAAAATATCAAACTAAAAAACATATAACTTATATAATTAATTACTTTATACTATATTATATTATTTAATCTCTTAAGGATAATTAAGGAAAATCTAATTGGTCAAATATACCCCTACCATCAATAGTAAAATTAATGAAATTAATGTTGGGAGACCATTTTCAAAGCAAAACATAAACCATAAGGACGATTTCTAGAATTATCAAACCATAGGTCCCACTTTCAAAGATTCAATAAACCACAAGGACCAATATTAGAGTTTACTCGATAATATCTGCAACACTTGATGATACTAAGGTGACCGTTTCTTTTATTAAGTGGTGCTAAAGTCTGATTTCAATTATGATTTTTAAAAGGTGGTGCTAAATTTTGAATCAATAAAATTGTTTGTTTTTATAAACTAACAAATGTGTGAATACATATAATTGTCTACTTTTATCTTTAAAAAATTCACCTTAAATACGTCAAATTGTTGTGAACATTGCTGATCAAAGGACAAAAAGATTAAAAAGAAAAAGAAACAAAAGAAGGATGTTAGGCTGCTAGTAAATTAGCAAAACTGTTCTAGAAAAGATTCAAGATGTTCTAGAAAGCCAACACACAAGCTTAAACCGACATTGAAATCAAAAGAATGGTGTTGGACCGAAATAAGATGTAATTGAGTTGCTATGTTATCACTTGCACATTGAGGGGTAAGAGGCTCCTTGGAAAAAAAACATTCCGAATTGTCTTATGTCCGACCGTATCGGACATAGGTAGCAAATAAGGCTCGAAACAAAAAAACAAACATGGCCTAAATTGAAGAGCTCTTTAGCAAAAACTTAAGCTTCATTCGTCAATGATATTACGACCCATGAAAAACCTGTACGATATGAAAATGATCAAATAAACGACTAAAGTTACGACTAACTTCTTTCCCTACTAAGATGTGTGTCGAGGGATAGTACAGGAAACAAAAAAACCTATGAAATAGTTGGATCTTTTAGACTCTGGGAAGAACACTTGTACCCTCGGTTGATGGTGCCGGCCTCTCTCCGTCGTACCTCTGTAAAATAAGCTAGTTTAACAAATAGTTGTCTAACGAAATACTAACCGTTAAAGTTGAAATAAAATGAGGCTAAAGAGTACCTTCTTCTTCTTCCTGGATGAAAATGAAAATGAAAATGGGTTGTATTTGTATTTGAGCATATGCTGTATATGCAGCTTCGTGACGATTGCAAATGCGCAGATCCAGTAAAAAAGGAGTGGAGTGCAAACAATGTGCAGGTCAAGCATGGTGAAAAATGTGAACACAAAAGCGATGCTGAAGGCTTTTGTCATCGAGTACCTATCATCAAAGAAACACGATTATTTAGACCATCGATCGAATTGCATGAACAACTTGCAGTCTTTAATGCCTGTGTTTTATCTCATAAATTTAAGTCCAAGTGCAACAACATTAGAAGCTCGTCATTGAACAGCTCCTCATAGCCACAAATATATATCCAACTATTATTAAGAGCTAGCACATTACATGATTAAAATTAACAGTCAGCCAATGACCAGAGGTTTACAAAATGCTACTCAAGTTGTAAACAATCATAGCACAATCGCCGGCTTCAACCCATGCATATATGCTACCTCTTCAAGTTTGTGTTCAAGCATAATCCTTTCTTTCTTATACCCTGTTCTCGAGTTTTTTTGTTTTTTTTAAGCCAGGGAAAGGAAAGGGTTTGGAAGGAAAACCAGAAAATTGTGTTGTCGAGTTTCATTTAACGAAGGAAAGGGAAGGGAAGGGAAGGGTTTCTTATACCCTCTCTTATTAAACTCGAGAACAGGGTGTAAACAAATTTCATAACTGAAATACATACAACAACATTTGGTTGAGCAATCTACACAAGTGTTGTACATTACATTACACAACGAATGATGAATGATCAGCCAGCTAGCGGTGTAGCCTCATCAAATTCGACCATTACCCAGATCTGATTGGAGTTGGTAGGTGAATGAGAAAACAGAATAAAGATCGAGTGTGACCTGGACTGATGTTTTTCATCCCTCGATCTTCATTTTATTTGGAACCAGGACGTACCACCGGGCGGGCATTGATTGTGTCGTGTAGGATCATTTCAGATCTCTTGGAACATGAACATATATATAGAGTATGGTTTTCATTTATGGAATGGTTGATTTAGAAGAAAGAGGCTAGGCTGACAAAAACTTAAAACAAAACAATAGTAAATTTCATGATGCTAAGCAAAGTGATTCTTTTTGGACCAGCATCAACTTATTTCATACATACATCCATATATAGCCTAAACATATTTGTTCAAAGAAAGACCAGTTAGTTTCTTCCTTCAGAACAGCAGATAACAGGACAATCACTTTGCTAGCTAGCGATTGGATATAGTTAGTATACAGAGGAACACTTGAACAAGTCATTCGATTGATAATATTATTATTGCTGCAAATTGGGGGAATCTGATATTACCAAAACCCTAGCTCATTTGAAACCCTAATTATACATACAGACCAGTTGTTATGTAATTTTTTATTTTATTTTTTAATTTTCTTTGATCCCCCCTAACTTGATTGATCCTGTACCTCCTCCTAAATAAATCATCTAACAATAAGTAAACATCAATAATAACAAAAAAAGTAATAAAATTACCAAAACTTAAACTCGGTACGAAGACGAAGAAAAGGGCGGAACTCATCAGAGCTCCGAGTGGGTAGCGGCGTTGGTTTATTACCCTGAGGAGACAGAAACCCTACGAGGAGCCTAATGATGTATATCCCTAGAGCGAAGGAGACGAAGCAAGACCCTTGCTCGAAGTAGAAGAAGCGAACGACGAAGGCGATGGCGATGGCACAGAAGACCATCCACCGGTAGAGCCGGAAAGGTGTTGACTTGTCGAGCAGATGCTGGTACCGTTGTGACACCACAAAACCCCACCGTTGCAGGGCAGGTGTCTCCACCTCCTCCTGCAGCACCGGACTGACTGACATTGAAGCCGTCGATGTCATTGAAACCGTTGCAGGGCAGATGCTAGAGCGACGCCGGATGCGGTGGTGGTGGTGGTGGTGGTGGTGCCCATCGTCGATGTCATTGAAACCGTCGTATGCATGGGTGGTAAATCCCTTTTTTAAATAACCTCAATCACAACATAAAAGCAACGTATTTGTTACAGCATTATTAATATATATGCTATTATTGCACCATTGATTTTAAAATATGGTTTCCATATTTCACATTTCTATGTTTTCATTATCATTACCGTATATTTTCATATTTATTATATCTTCGATAGATTTTTTTGATCAACGGTTGTAATTGGTTTATAACCTTTTATTGGTTTACAAATGAATCTCCCTCCATATATACATATGAATGTACGAAAATGAAAATTACATAAAAGTACTTGAAACCGGTTTTGAACTAATGGTTGAACCGACTATCTTGTATTTCTCTAGCTTCTCGCTAGTTTTCTAATTTAATTTTCTCTCTTGCGGTCCAAAAAAAAAAAAAAAAAAAAATGGTTGAACCGACTAAAAAACCAGTTTTATAAACATTGAACTAAAGTAAGGTTACGTTTAATTCTACACATGTTGACCTTCGGTATGTATTATTATATTTTGTAAATGTGATCCTAAAATATTTTTTAAGAGGAATTTATACAAAAAATAATAACTCAATTTTATTCGTAAACATAAATAAGAAATCAACTTTTCTTTCCTCATATCAAGTTTAAGATAACTTTTACTTTTTTAAGTGGTGTTAAAGTATGAGTGTATTATTTTATCTTTGATTGATAGGAAGTGGTGTTAAAGGTTGAAATCTAAATAAATAAATGTCTGAATTCGTTTAAATATTCCATTTTATCCGATGTGAATATTAGAGTGTTGGATTCATATTTAAACTTCTACAATTTTACATATTTATACGTTATCATTAAGATCTAAATTATAAAATCAACATTTATTTAAACGAAAAAGATCAAGTGGGGGAGGTGATGATCCAACTGAGAGAAATGGTTGATCAAGATTAATTGACTGAGAGAAGTGAGGATCGATTGAGAAAGATTTGATCAATTGGAGAATGCTTTTCGATTTTACCAAATAAGATTACAGTCATATTCATGTTCATTCGGTAAGGTTTGACATGATAAGAGCGGATAAGCATTTGGTAAATGACTCCCTAAATCTTATGAGTCTAATCAACCTAGGGTTTATTGAAATTTTTTTGATAGTTTAATGATGTAATTAATAAAAATTAAAGAATATTGATAAAAATAGAACAGTGAACAACATGTTGATACAAATGGTAATTTTCCCATCTCTTTATTATATATATTTATCTATGGTTGTTAAATAAGCAATTTTGTTGATCAGACAATCTCTCAAAAGCATGCACACACAAATTATTATTTTTAATAGGAAAACCATAAAATCAAATCCAGCCATATCAAATTGACCAAATATATTATACTTGAAAGTAGGCTTAAAAGATGAGATGTAAAGAAACTAGATGGTTCTTTTCACAAAATAAAGATACAAATCCAATTTCTATTAAATATGATACTCTTAAAGTACCAATCTAACAAGTTGCTAGAGTGCTACTTTCAAAATGTTGACCATTTTGGTTAATTGGGTAGAGAAGGGGTAATAAAATGAAGTCTGGTAAATGGCTCTTTTGGACAGTTTACCAAGCTTGATCTATTTTAGGGTCATGGTGGTACATTTTGTTGTTAACCTCAAAACAGGTGAACTGTACATATTCTAATGCTTGAAGTACAAGTTCTTTAAGCATAGTTTACCAACACATGTTATTTGACTTTTTAATGGTCAACTTGTAAGATCTTAGACTTTAAGTTCAAGTCTCAAACTTGGTGCTTTCTTAATTGTAGTTCTACATTAGTTTTTTAGTTCTTTTAATCGCATTTGTAGTTGTTAATTATATGCATATGGAGTGATTGATTGTTATTTCTAAGTTACAAAATATATTATGTATGCAAGGAGAGGTAAATTAAATTGAAGTTTGTGTTTTTATAAGCTATCATGATGTTTTTATAAGCGGGTGAAGTTTGTTTTTTATATTAATAAGCTATCATGTATACCTTATTAATATTAATTATTAAATACAAAGATACTCTTTTTGGTCATTTTACATACTTATCAGCTAGTTTTTGCGAAACATAATTTGTTCATAAGCTAACTTATGAGTTACTAACTAGCTTATCTATCAACAACTAGCACTTATCAGCTAGTTTGCCAAACATAGCCTTACGTGCAAAATGTTTTGTGTTTTTCTTTGGTATTCTTCTTATTAGAGAGAATTAGTTAAGCCTTAGGCCCAAACAAATTTATCAAAATATAAAAGAATCCCTTAGACCCAAACAAAATATCAATTTAAACATTTAATAAATAATAATAAAAATATCACATTTTACCAAATCGACGTGGGAATCGACGTGGAACGGACTGTCGGAGTTTGAATCGACGTGGGAAATCCTAGAGGATTTGGTTCAACAGTTCCCCAATCATCACCTTGAGGACAAGGTGAAAGCTCGGGGGGGGGGGGGGGGTATTGATAAGCCTACGGTCCATTTTAAGTATAAAAGGAGGGGGAAGTAATAATTAGAAAGGTGGTTCTGTAATTAATTAATTATTGAGGGGGTCTTTTAGTATCTTTCAATAATAGGAGCATAGAGTATTTTTGGGTGGAGGGATGATTTTGTTAGGCATTCAGTTTTGATATCGATTTGGAGCGAGAGCTCATAGGAGAGATCCGGCCTCTCGAAAGACGTGAAATCTGTAATCGTTTCGTTTCAATTGCAATTCTAAATACTCGATTGGAGCCAATTCATACCAAAATATATCAACTTGAAGTAAAATATTGTTGGTATATTTGAAAACTGACTTCCTAGATTTTGGTGACAGAGTGATGAAAAAGGCGAACCTGCCCAAACTTGCACATAGCGCTTTGCAAGTTTGTCATCAGCTAGACAAATTTTGCCCATTTTGTTACCCAAGCTTGAATGTACAACGAATGAGCCGTCTGCTTAACGGACACTGACAATTTAAATTAGGGGTTGTTTGGCAGTTGCTGAATGGTTTGGTGCTGGATGATTAAGTGGTCAGAATGATTAAGAGGCTCTTATGAAATAGTGCAAACTGAAATATGGTTGTTTGGTAATTGTTGAGAATGAAATCAGGGCGCTGAATGATTTAGGGGGGGGGGGGGGGGGGGCTTCAGATTCAGAGAGTTTTAGAACCATTAAGATGCAGGTCCTTTATTTTGCAAAACAAAATTTACCTCTTAGTGATTCAGAGGCTGCCTCTTAATGGAACTGTTAAGAGGTAAACAAATTAATGAACAATAGTTGATGGCTGAAAATAATTTTGGTGTATGAGTTGGAGTGTTGGACACACCTTGAACATGAAAAGCACTGCCGCCATTTTCAGCACTGCTATTATTCGACTCCAATATCTGGTTGATTATATCTCATAGTGTCTTATTGGGCAAGAGATCATCTGCAAGCACATTTGTTTCGCACCGCACACACACACACAGCTTTCGAGACAATGTGATCCCGTATACCTGTTGGTATAATTGAGACAAACAGGATTAAATATCCATAGAAAGATCTGATTCAGAAGATAAACATAGTACTTTTTTTTTAGGGAAAAGTACACCAAAATGTATCCAACTTGTCACGTTTTATCATTGTATGTACTCAACTTTCAAACTTACCATTTAATGTATCGAACTTGCTAAAACTTGCCATTGTATGTATCCGGTGACTTGTTACCGGAAAAATGCTGACGTGTAGCTGACGTGGAACAAATTATATCTGATGTGGAATATATATTTTTTTAAAAAGAGTAAACTACAGATTGGTCCATGAGGTTTACAAAAACCAACAATTTTGGTCCCTAGGGGTTAAATTCTACAAAACCCAACAAATTGAGGGTTAAATTGTATAAATAAACACATTTTGTTCTCTCTCTCTCTCATTTGCGACTGAAGAATGTCGTTGGCCCCATCTCCGGTGGCCGGCGACACCACCCCCATCTCCGGTATCATCTATCTCTCTCTCTCCCCCTCTCTATTTCTCTCTTTCTCGTTCAACCTCTAGGAGGATCTGGACGAAATCGCCGCCGGTGGCGGTGGTCCAGATCCGGCAACGTCTCTCCCTCTCTCGTTCCACCAACCTGATCTGGAAACCCCTGCAAAATCAACGCCGGTGGTGGTGGTGGTTTGGGGGTTTTGTTGATTTGAGGGATTTATTGATTTGGTGGTGGTTGGTTTAGAGTGGTGGTGGTGGCGTTGGTGGTGGTGGGGGTTTGGTAGTGGTGGTGCTGGTGGTGGTGGTTTGGAAGCAGTGATGGCGGTGCCGGTGTTGGTGGTGGGTTTGGTGATGGTGGTGGTGGAGATTGCGTGGTGATGGTGGCGGCGGCGGCTGTGGAAATGGATGTGGTGGTGGTGGGTGTAGAGATGGTGGCGGCGGCTTCTGTAGAGATGGTGGGTGTGGTGGTGGTTTGGTGGTGGTGGTGGTGGTGGTGGGTGTGGTGGTGGGGGTGGTGGTGGATGTGGTGGTGGTGGTGGGTGTAGACATGTTGGCGGCGGCTGCTATAGAGATGGGTGGTGGTGGTGGTGGTGGTGGTGGTGGTGGTGGTGGTGGTGGTGGTGGTGGTGGTGGTGGTGGTGGTGGTGGTGGTAGGGGGGGTGGCATTATACTAACATGGCAAAACAGGTCCTTGAACCCTATAAGTAATATTAGAGGGAGGAAATTTGTAATTTACTCAAACATCTAATGAGTTGGCATCCCATGTGGCAGTCTATGTGGCAGCCTACGTGGCAATTTTACCGGTTACCTTCTTAGTAGGTCACCGGATACATACAATGGCAAGTTTTAGCAAGTTCGATACATTAAATGGTAAGTTTGAAAGTTGAGTACATACAATGATAAAACGTGACAAGTTGGATGCATTTTGGTGTATTTTTCCCTTTTTTTAACGACAATTGGGTATTAGTGCCCAAGAACTTGAACAATACACTTTTTAAGTTAAATACTTCATTGAAGTTGAAAATATATGATCACCCCTTCCCTTCGGCAAAGAAAGAAAGACAAATATTAACATTGCTTAAATTATAAAGTCCAAATGCAAACAAAGGTGCTATAATTTCAATACTTGATGCTTAACTAATGAAAAACTGGAAGACCACTAACTGATTTTGCCACTATATATATATGTATGTATAGTGAAAAGTAAGGATTAAATAAGTGAGTTTGTAAAAAGAAACCATAACACCATTTTCAAAAAACTTACAAAATTGAAGAGCCAAAAACACTTACATTTATCACAAAAACTCGTGAAACAGCACTTGCTAGTGAGAACAGCGTCTTTCATCACTTCTATGCACAAAGGACAGTGAAGTTCTGGGGGGAGATCACCAACAGTACAAGCAGAAGGCATCCCTTCAATCAATCTCCTTCTCAAAAGCAGCCCTGTTGTAAAAACGTTAAGCACAAGTTAATTTAACGTTACCATCCGACATGCAGAGAATTTTGGCAGGATTGATAAACCAAACCACTATTCAGTTTACATAACCACAAAAAATAGTGGCCAAAGATAAGCAGTATAGCCTAAACCGCCAGCAAACATGGTATCTCCAAATAACTAAAATATGAACAACTTAAAAATTAAGGGTTTTGAAACTGCTATACCACCAGCAAGCTACTCAAAACAAAACACTACTGCTGATAAACACTGTTCCTTCTTAAAGGTTTGATCTGGAAAAGATCAAACCGACTCAACAAAACACTTGAAGCTCTTGATTCTTCCGATTTCAAGGATAGATTCGCTTCCAATTTCTCAGATCTACTTTCAGATTAACCGATTTCTTGCAAAATCGAGACAACGATTTTAGGGTTTAGGGTAAAATTTCTCAGATCCGTAAGCAAAATTAGGGTTAAAGCATTGCAAAATCGAGAAATTAGGGTACAAACACAAAAACCAACAGGAATCAAAAGCGACCAAAAAAAAAACAAGGATGAGTTTACATGTTTTCCAAATAAACGGACTTTTATATAGACGACAAAAAAAAATTGGTGTAACGGACCGTTATAGCAGTGTAACGATCTGAGAAAAAGGACTCAGGTTAATGGTGGGATGTCTTCATGGGCATAGGTGCCAAAATCCCGTTTATTTGGAAAACAACTCCTCTAAAGTCTAATTGGTCAAATAAACGACAAACTTGTTTAAAGGTTAAAGCAATTCTATTAAAATTTAGATTTTATTTAGTCCTTTTGAATAGGAATTATGTGTATAAATCCTACAAACACGAGTCTTTTTGTTAAGTCGCAATATTATCGTCCGGTGTTAAACCTTGTGAATAGGAATTATGGCTATATTGATAGACATGTAAACAAGCATAACTCTTAATTTTTGGTTTAGAGTCGACAAGCGAAAAAGAATGAAACTTTCAACTTCTTTTTTTCTCTCTAAAACGAATGAAAACTCAACCTCTTATTTGAATATGTATAATTGTTTACTTTTATCTCTAAAAAAATCAACTTTAATACGTCAAATTGAAGTGAGCATTGCTGATCAAAGAACGAAAAGATTAAAAAAAAAGAAGGATGTTAGGCTGCTAGTAAATTAGCAATATTGTTCTAGAAAAGATTCAAGATGTTCTAGAAAGCCAACACACAAGCTTAAAACCAACATTGAAATCAAAATAATGGTGTTGGACGGAAATAAGATGTAATTGAGTTGCTATGCTATCACTTGCACATTAAGGGGTAAGAGGCTCCTGGGAAAAAAAAAAACGTTCTGAATTGTCTTATGTCCGACCGAATTGGACATAAGTGGCAAATAAGGCTCGAAATCGAAAAACAAACAAGGCCTAAATTGAAGAGCTCTTTAGCAAAAACTAAAGCTTCATTCGTCAATGATATTACGACTCATGAAAAAACTGTACAATATGAAAATGATCGAATAAACGACTAAAGTTACGATTAACTTCTTTCCCTACTAAGATGTGTGTCGAGGGATATTACAGGAAACAAAAAAACCTATGAAATAGTTCGTTGGATCTTTTAGTCTCTGGGAAGAAGACTTGTACTCTCGGTTGATGGTGCCAGCCTCTCTCCGTCGTACCTCTGTGTGTAAAATAAGCTAGTTTAACAAATAGTTGTCTAACGAAAAAACTGTTAAAGTTCAAATAAAATGAGGCTAAAGAGTACCTACCTGCTTCTTCCTGGATGAAAATGAAAATGGGAAGTATTTGTATTTGAGCATATCCTGTATATGCAGCTTCGTGACGATTGCAACTGCAAGGATCCAGTAAAAAAGGAGTGGAGTGCAAACAATGTGCACGTCAAGCATGGTGAATAATGGGAAAAATGTGAACACAAAAGCGATGCTGAAGGCTTTTGTCATCGAGTACCTATCATGAAAGAAACACACACGATTATTTAGACCATCGAATTGCATGAACAACTTGCAGTCTTTAATGCCTTTAATATCTAAAGGCTGCTAATGATGTCTTTCCAACCGTTGCAAACGTTCTCATAGAAAGACCAACATCCATGCCGAGATTATTCATGTTACTATATTGGAGATTGGATATTATATATATATATATATATATATATATATACATACAGCTAATATGGAAAACTTAAGGAGAAAATTCCGATCCACAAGAGGCGTTTTTTCCATGTTTGTTAGAAAGTCGAAGAGAGAGATATGTGATTTGCAAAGTAATTTTTTGACTTGCCATAACGTTTCTACATGTATTAGATTAAAGCCAACTGAGAACAGAGTGAAGATTGGTTATTGCACATAACATTTGTTACAAAATAGCGGGATGAAGTATAATGATGCAACCAAAAGGGTCATTGGCTCTCAACAATACCAGTAGAGAAAGTGTATGCGAGTATTTGTGGCATATAATTATTATATACTCCTCCCCAAAAAAAAGCCATAATGGTGCAACAACATACTTTGATGGGGCAAATAAAACCAAACCGAGAATATCCAATCCGAAGGTAGGACCTTAAGAGGAACTCTAGAGCAGCTAATCGTTAATCTGGTGGTGTATCAAGCCATTGAAAATAATCTTACATTCTTAATCCTAATCTATCAGCAATGTTTTTTCCACTCCTTTTTGTTAAGGTTCTAGCCCTACAGTAAATGCCTCTAACCACCACTCAAGTTGTTGGGCAGTGTGGTGCTACACTGCTGCTATTTATGGCATGTATCAAGCCAAAGCTGAAATCAGAAACATCAGTGGGGCATTACAAACGTAGCTCTAGTGAAACTGGTAACTCGTGGAAAGCAAATTATGTTTGAGTTCTCCAATGCTCGAGTATCTCCCCTCCTAAAGGGGGGTATCCCGTCTCCATCTTCAGGGGCAAAACAATTCTCCTTGAGAAACTTGATGGATCGAAGTTACAGGAATCCTACGAAGTTACATGGAAAGGCTGTGTTTTATCTCATAAATTTAAGTCCAGCAACATTAGAAGCTTGACCACAAATATCCAACTATTAGTACCATGATTAAGAGCTAGCACATTACATGATCAAAATTAACAGTCAGCCAATGACCAGGTTTACAAAATGCTACTCAAGTTGTAAACAATCATAGCACGCATAATCACCGGCTTCAACCCATGCATACATATATGCTACTGCTTTAAGTTTGTGTTCAAGCATAACCCTTTCTTTCTTATACCCTGTTCTCGAGTTTTTTTGTTTTTTTTTAAGCCAGGGAAAGGAAAGGGTTTGGAAGGAAAACCATAAAATTGTGTTGTCGAGTTTCATTTAACCAAGGAAAGGGAAGGGAAGGGAAGGGAGGGGGAGTTTAGGCTTATTTTATCTAAAAACTAGTTATCATTCGAAAACAGAATAAAGATTGAGTGTGACCTGGACTGATGTTCATTTTATTTGGTTGTGTCATGAAGGATCATTTCAGATCTCTTGGAAGAAAACTTAAACCAAAACAATAGTAAATTTCATGATGCTAAGCAAAGTGATTTTATCATTCTTTTTGGACCAGCATCAACTTATTTCATACATACATCCATATATAGCCTGCCTAAACATATTTGTTCAAAGACCAGTAAGAGTTGAGTTTCTCAAGGTTTAGGAAAAACAAACATTCAAAACCTGCATTTTCATCTAACATATATAACCACCAAATCAATAATAATGAAACCAGATGTTACATAACAACAAAAGTGTGTAATTTAATTAATATTTACCAAAACTTAAACTCGGTACGAAGACGAAGAAAAGGGCGGAACTCATCATCGTTGGAGGAGCTGGGTAGCGGCGTTGGTTGATCATCATCAACCTGAGGAGTCAGAAACCCTAGGAGGAGCCTAAGGATGTATATCCCTAGAGCGAAGGAGACGACGCAAGACCCTTTCTCCAAGTAGAAGAAGACAACAGCGTAGGGGATGGCGATGGCACAGAAGACGATCCACCGGCAGACCAGGAACGGTGTTGACTTGTCCAGCAGATGCTGGTAGCGTTGTGACACCACAAAACCCCACCGTTGCAGGGCAGCTGGTGCTGGTGGTAGAGCGTCGGTAGTCTCTCCCTCCAATGTCATTGAAACCGGACTGCCTGACGGTGGTAGAGCGGCAGCGGCGGCGGCGGCAGTGGTGGTGGTGGTGCCCATCGTCGATGCCATTGAAACCGTCGTATGCATGGGTGGTAAATCCCTTTTTTAAATAACCTCAAGCAAAAAATAAAACTATAAAAGTAACGTATTTGTTACACTATTATTGATATATATGCCATTATTGCACCATTGATTTTAAAATATCGTTTTCATATTTCACATTTCTATGTTTCCATAATCATTACCACATATTTTCATATTTATTGCATATTTGTTAGATTTTTTTGATCAACGGTTGTAATTGATTTACAACCTTTTATTGGTTTACAAATGAATCTTCCTCCATATATATATATATATATATATATATATGAATGTACGAAAATGAAAAATACATAAAAGTACTTGAAACCGGTTTTGAACTAATGGTTGAACCAATTAAAAAACAAGTTTTTAAAACATTGATCTAAATACATTTAATTCTACACATGTTGACCTTCGGTATGTATTATTATATTTTGTAAATATGATCCTAAAATATTTTTTAAGAGGAATTTATACAAAAAATAATAACTCGATTTTATTCGTAAACATAAATAAGAAATCAACTTTTCTTTCCATATCAAGTTTAAGACGACTTTTGCTTTTTTAAGTGGTGTTAAAGTATGAATGTATTATTTTATCTTTGATTGATAGGAAGTGGTGTTAAAGTTTGAAATCTAAATCAATAAAACTGTTTGGTTCTGTAGTTGATAAATGTCTGAAATCGTTTAAATTGTCCATTTTATCCAATGTGAATATTAGAGTGTTGGATTCATATTTAAACTTCTACAATTTCACATATTTATTCATCATCATTAAGATCAAGCTTATAAAATCAACATTTATTTAAACGAAAAGGATCAACTGGGGAGGTGATGATCCAACTGAGAGAAATGGTTGATCAAGGTTAATTGACTGAGAGAGGTGAGGATCGATTGAGAAAGAAATGATCAATTGGAGAATGTTGTTATCAAGGTCTTGGAAAAAAGGAAAATAAGTGGTTGATTTACATAAGATGACGACAAGGCATAAGTGTAACATCCCAAAATTTAAAAACACATATTTAACGGAAGTAACCCAAGTAAAGCGGAAGCTCCGTTGGTAAACATGTATTTTAACAAAAACTGCTAATGTTATCAATTTAAAAGAGAGTAACATAAAGTTCCAAGTTTAACCATACTAATTTACAAAACCAATTTTCAGAAAAACATGCATAACCATTGTTCAAATGACAACCATTGTTCAAATGACATTTGTTCAAAGTGTAATGAAATTTCAACTCCAAAACAAAACATAGGGCCACCGAGCTGCATGCTATTTCGAAACTTCATACCAGGGCTTTTCCTTTACTGCTAGAGGATGTACCTACACTAAAACATTTAAACAACAGGGGTAAGCGAAAACACTTAGAGAGCGCAACCTACACTCTATAGCAACCATGCATACATAACCACAACACATAGGGAATTTAGAACATGTATCATATCCAAACCGTACTTCTCAACCGTGCAAGCACTGAGGAGAATCGTAACGGACACTGGTATCAGGCCTCATTACCCATAATTAGTTCCCAAATTGAGTATAATAAACCGTCCTTCAAAAAATAGTTATTTTATACACCATTTAAATCTAAATTTAAAATTTAAAAATGCAACATTTATTATACTATTAATGGACTAAAATTTTGTTACATTGAGGTTTGTTACATTGGGATTATAGCGTTATTCAAATATTGTAAATATTTATTCATTAAAAAAAAATTATTTTATTATAGAGGTAACAAATCACTAATGAAAGTATGGTCCTTATTCAAGTGTTAAAGCAAGTATGGATTTACAAATCACTAATGAATTAAAGAGTTATGGTTTGAGATAATTGTGGCTCTAGCATTCATTGGGCTAAGTTCGTGTCAATATTTGTCCTGTTAGAAGCCCAAGTTCTTTACCAAGCCGAATTAACTCTTTTATCTTTTCGGCTTTACATATGTTTGTTTAGTAAAACCATTTTCACATGATACCACTTGATTTTTGTAAGAGTTGTGAAACCATGTTGGAGCTTTAGTTTAGATCAGTTAAACTCATCGAATCTTCAAAAAAGAGCATTGAGTTAACATTATAAGGTCTAACCTTCAAAATAGCACACCGAATTAACATTACAAAATAGAACGTTCAAATGAAATCATAACGAAATAGAAGCCCAAATTTTCTCTAGTAGCTCTCACCTTCACAAGCTCATAGTCTCTCATACCCAAAACAAACATGTCACGTTTGTTGTAAATATAGTTTTATCTTTTACGATTTTAAATGATAAAATGATCCATTCATTTTATCTCAGAATAAATACAATATTTGACATGACGTATGATCGAACAATTATATTATTTTGTTATGAAAAAATAATGACACTCATCTATATATATATATTAAAAAAGAGTTTTTGTTGATGTCATGATTTTGAAATTGAGCCATTTGATTGGCCAATTAAAGAAAAATCATCAAATGATGATGTCATTAATTATTCTTATTATTTTAATACCATAATTATCTTTATAATTTACATTTTTTATCCTTAGAATTATTTAATTAAATTACTTTTTATCCATTAGTTTCTCATATTTCATTTTACATCCTTATCATATTAAGATAGTAATATATATTAATTAAAATATATTAAAATTTTTTGTTTTTTGTTTTTAATAAATTATACAGTTATATTCGTCTCGACAATACCTTCAAAATGAGTTTAATATTGAATTTTTTTTTAATTTAACTACATTATTAAAATTAAATATAAACTAATTTGTTTAGATTTTATTACAATTCTATTCTTGATATTCTTGAAATTTAAAGATTTCATCTTTTTAACTCAAGTATTTTTATAGATTATTTATAAGTAATTAAATTTTATTTTATTTAAACTCAATTGTTGATATTCTTGAAATTTAAAGATTATATCTTTTTAATCTACCTATTTTTATAGATTATTTATAAGTAATTAATTTTTTTTAATTTAAATCCTACAAAATCAAAAACACTACATATTTTAATTCTGAATCCCTCCAATTTTAAAATCATTCATGAAATTCGAATCTTTTGCCAAAAAAATAATAAATTTTCAATTTTTAAAAATTTAACAGCTATTAGATAACTAAAATATCTATTGTAATAAGCAATTGTAATGGCAATTGTCGTATAACATATAATTTACATAAGTAATTAATTGGTAATGACAATTGTCATGCAAAAGTCTATTCCTATTAAAAATTAAAATAACATGTTTCAAATGTCCGTATATTATACGGGCCATTAACTAGTATATATATAGAGGGAGGTTCATTTGTATACCTCAAATATCTTGTAAACCGTGTAAACCTATCCACACCATTGATTTTTAAAACCGTTTCCATATTTCACGTTTCCATATTTCCATAATCATTGACTTACCATATATTTCACATTTCCATATTTTCTATGAATCCATATCCTCCTTTGATTTTTTTGATCAAGGACCATGATGAGTTCACAAAGTTTACAAGATATTTGAGGTTTACAAATGAACCTTCCTCTATATATATATATAGGGAAAAGTACACCAAAATGTATCCAACTTGTCACGTTTTATCATTGTATGTACTGAACTTTAAAACTTACCATTTAATGTACTGAACTTACTAAACTTTGTCATTGTATGTATTAGGTAACCTGTTACCTACAAAATGCTGAGGTGTACAAGTTAATTCTGATGTGGAATTTTTATTTTTATTTTTCAAAATGAGTAAATTACAAATTTGGTCCCTGAGGTTTTCTTTAGCAAAAATGAAAGATTAAGGGTTAAATTGTATTTCACCAAATTATTACTCCTTCTTCTTCGTATGGCTTCAGATGGATTTCAAGTTGGGGGTTTTGTGAGATGGGTTTCCGGCATGTCGCCGGCCACATCTCCGGCCATCGACGGCCGAACCGCCGCCACCGGTGTACAACACTCCATGGCTAGCTTCAACGCCTGAACCACCTGTCCCCCATCGGACTCCGAATCCCCTTCAAAACCTCGACATCAAAAACCTCCATCGTGGTCACCTCCAAGATCGCCACCTTGACCGTCGCCGGAAGGCCAACAAACCCCTCCTGGCCACCGTTCTTTCCGGGCTTCTTTCTCAGTAGAATCTCGAGAAGTAGATTTTGGGGTTTTCTTGATTTGGGTTTTCTCGAGAAGTAGAATCTCTCTCGAGAAGTAGAATCACTCTCCACCTTCCAGAACGGTTCATGGTGGTCCAGATCCGACGAAATAGATTTAGGGGTTTTCTTGATTTGGTAGTGGTGGTTGATTTAGAGGCAGCGATGGTGGTGGTGGTTTCGTGGCAACGGCGGTGCTGGTGGGTTGAAGGAGGCGATGGTGGTGGTGGTTTGAATGCAGCGATGGCGGTGGTGGTTTAGAAGCAGTAGCCGTGGTGGTGGTTGTTTGGAGGCAACGATGGTGGTGGTGGTTTGAATGCAGCGATGGCGGTGGTGGTTTGGAGGCAGTAGCCATGGTGGTAGTCTTTTTGAGGCGGCGATGGTGGTGGTGGTGTTTTGGAGGAGGCGATGGTGGTGGTTTGGACGATGGTGGTGATGGTGGTGGTTTGGAGGGTGGTGGCGGTGGTGATGGTGGTTTGAAGGGTGGTGGCGGTAGTAGTGGTTTGG
This sequence comes from Centaurea solstitialis, assembly GCA_030169165.1. Lineage (NCBI taxonomy): Eukaryota > Viridiplantae > Streptophyta > Magnoliopsida > Asterales > Asteraceae > Centaurea > Centaurea solstitialis. The sequence continues at coordinate 81,511,361 of CM058044.1, forward strand.
AGGAAGTGGTTGGGGTGGTGGTGGTGGTGGTGGTGATTTGGAGGTGATGGTGGTGGTGAGGTTGGGGTGGTGGTGGTGGTGGTTTGGGTTTATATAAACATGTCAAAACAGGTCCTTGAACCAACAAAGTAAACTAGAGGGACGAAATTTGTAATTTACTAAAAATAATACTGACTTGGCAGCCTATGTGGCAGCCTACGTGGCATCTTATGTGGCAGGTTTACCAGTTACCTTCTTAGTAGGTTGCCTGATACATACAATGGCAAAGTTTAGTAAGTTCGGTACATTAAATGGTAAGTTTTAAAGTTCAGTACATACAATGATAAAACGTGACAAGTTGGATACATTTTGGTGTACTTTTCCCTATATATATATATATAAATATAGGGGTGGGTTCAAATACAAACCACCCTTTCGTTGTGAACGTGAGGACAGCCCAGAGCGCGACACGTGGCAATCTGAAACGGCGGGTCAAGTCATATTCAGTCTGAATAAAACTGCATGTTAGTGTTATTCATACTGAATAACGCTTGACCCGCGGATGACCCGCGGCTGACCCGCCCGCGTCCAATTGCATCAGAGTGCATGTTAGTGTTATTCAATCTGAATAACGCTTTATTCAGTCTGAATAACTAAGTCGAAATTTTTTCAAATTGCCACGTGTCGCGCTCTCGTTTGTCCTCACGTTCACAATGAAAAGGTGGTTTGCAATTGAACTTTCACCTATAAATATATATATATATATATATATATATATATATATATATATATTGTCAAGTGTATTTTTTATCAAATATTTTATTTTCTTATACACATCAATATCAAATTTACCATATCTTTTTCATTATTAGTGTATGAACTATGAAGTGGCCTAATTTAGACATTAATAAAGGTGTTACTAATATGACCCCTTGGTATAAGTAAAGCATCTAGCTAAAATAATAGGCACTAAAATCGAAGTACATGAACATTACCAACCAAAATGAAATTCGCAAATATTTTATAATGATTAAATCGATAAGATCGTTACTCAAACGCAAATTCTAGCATTTACTTCAACAAAATATTAGCAACTCAAGAAATTATTAGTTGATGAATCTAACAAATTCTATTTCGTGTAAAGGTTTTTATTTGGTAGCCGTTGCGAAGGAATCGCAATTAGTGGTTTTCTTTTCTTTAGCACAATTCCAAATTTATCAGAGAGATCAAGCTCATTGTTGTCTGGTAAACTCCAGTCAAATGAATGCAGTAATGAAGCCAAAACATACACCAACATCTTCTCTCCCAAGCGAATTCCAGGACACTTTCTTCTCCCAGACCCAAATGGGAAGTATTTCAATTTGTACCCGTTGAAATCAAACTTGGTTGTTCCATCAGGATTTATGAACCTTTCCGGAGTGAATTCCAATGGATTCTTCCAGTATTCAGGATTCCTATGTATGGCCCAAACATTCAGATATACGTTAGTACCCTTTGGGACTGTGTATCCACCTACTTTGCAAGATTGATTTGGACATCGTGTTACTAAGAGAGGAAGTGGAGGGTGCAATCGGAATGTTTCTTTAATCACTGCATCTAGGTAACGTAATCTTGGGATGTGAGATTCTTCGACGATGTTGTTTAGCCCTACGACTTGTTCCAGTTCATTCTGTACGTCTTTCATTATCTTTGGATGTTGTAAAAGCTCTGCCATTATCCATTCTACCATCGTAGATGTGGTGTCTGTTGCTCCAATTATGCTTTCCTATTCCAATTAAAATTGAGGAAATTATACCTTCAACAATGTTTTGTTGTGAACATAAACGCTTTCAATAATAAACAAATAGAATACATACCATGAAAAGGGTTTTAATTTGCGTAAAAGTGAAGGAGGACGTAGTATTTTGTTCCTTAAGCTCTAGTAAAATCTGCAAGAAATCTTTTCTTCCCTTTTGCTCTACCGTTTCTTCGACTTTACTCGCCATTCTCTCGTTGATAATCCTATCAAAAATCCCATCCACCACCGTCTTCCGCCGCTTCATCTCCCTCACCACCCCTTGCAAATCCAACCTCGCCACCACCGGAAAAAAGTCCGACACGTTCGCCGTTCCCAGAAGCTCCACGATTCTCGAAAGGTGTTCCCGTAACTCCACTCCAACGCCGTTACTTTCAGCCAAACTCTTACCCCAAATCATACTCGTTATAACGTTCAATGACATCAAGAACATGACGCCCCCGAAATCCACCTCAGTCCCCATGGTGTCGTAAACCCGGTTCACCGTCTTCCGCACTTCGGCTAGGCGGAAGGTGCGGGAAGCTTCTAGATTCTTGGTGCTGAGAACTTCGTACACGATCACTTTACGCATGTTTCGCCAGAGGGAGTTGTTGTCAGCCCAGACGATACTTTGGCCACCTTGTGACATCTCTACGGCGGCCGCGGGAGGGTCACGGTTGGCGAAAATGTCATCGTGCTCACGGGCCACGGCTTCGGCGAGCTCCGGAGAGCTGACGACCATGTGGGTCTTGCTTCCGAGCTTGAGCTTGAAAATGGGTCCGTAAATTTGAGCTAATTTGGTGAACTCGTGGTGCAGGTTTGGGCCGAGAAATGGAAGGTAACCCACCAAAGGCAACCCGCGAGGTCCCGGCGGCAACGACGAAGAGGTGGAATTTCTGACGGATTTGATCCACCAAATGAAGAATGTGATGATCGGACAAATGAGTAATGCGAGAGTGAGGTCGTGTTTGTTGGTGGTGATTTCCGACCACCGTGACCAGATGCTGGTTGATATCATTTTATGTAGATCAGTTGATAATGGATGGGAATACGTTTGAACGATATGAGAAAGAAATGTGGTTGCAAAATCTAAAGCTATACGATCATTGTATTTAAAAGAGAATTGGGCTATACTATATGTGGTTGTATTTAATTTTAACAAAAGACGAAAAAAAAGTAATAATAAACGAAGTTTGTTGTTATTGTGTTTGTGTGTATATTGGAGTGAGTTGCACTTGTGGTACGTATCGCTTGATTATATTTCAGATTTATTCTCTATAGTAAATTATTTATATATGTCGATGGTTTTTCATTTTGTATTTCTAACAAACCAAAAATCTTTCATTGAACAATGTTAGACTATTTTAAAAATCAAAAGTCAAAAGTGTTTTACTTAAAATTATTAAATTCACACAAAAATTAATGTAAAATAAAATTTATAAATTAAGATATAATAGTGTGAAAAAACACTTTTACTTGTCGTTATTTTGTTTCTCAACCATCCACGTGTGCATTATTGTTGAAAAAGGATAGGTTCATTAGGAGAAAGTTGTTGATTATCGGCACATTTTTTAAGTATGAAAAACTATAATAAACTGTAGATATATGTGGTATTTTTATTTATTTATTAAATCTCTACATTTGAAAATGTAAAAGTTATAGTAAAAATCACCATTCTTAGCATGGAAAATTTGAAAAATAATTTTTAAGTTACAAAAGTCCACACTTTAAAGTGCGAAGTTTTCTAATTACAAAAATTACACATTTATAAGCGTGGACTTTTGAAATAAAAAATACACATTTATAAATGTAGAGTTTTTTTTCCTAACAATCTCTATATAAAAAACTATTTGTCACATAAATTTTTTCCACGCATTTTATGAAGCTTGGATAAATGACATATTTTTATAGTGGTTATTCACAAGAAATAATTTAATACACCAAAATTAAATATAAAATCAAAAGGAAATCAATTGTATATGTCATATAAAAAGATAATATAATGAAAAATCATATATAATTTTATATTAATGATCGATAAAAGCATAGTTTTTTCCATATTAAAAAAAGTAAAGTTTTATTCATTATTTTAAATAATTCATTTCAACAAACTCACAATTCTTCGAGCCCGGCTAGATCAAAATCTAAGGGGAAACATGATCCAAAAAACCAACCAAGAAAAGCCCAATCGAGTGCTTTTCTAAATCCACGTCTTGGTCCAGATAAAATGCATCATTAACGATAGAATATGAAATTAAATTAAATAAATATAAAATATATAAAAATGTGATTTTGTTATTGTTTTATTGATTGGGTTTGGGATGGAAAGATATTAATGATTATATAAAATTAATTAAATAATATATATATATAGAATGAAAACGTGATTTGGGAGCCAATTCGATATGAAGATATACGGGTTTGGGTTAAGATTTTTGACCCACCAACCCGTTTATTTTGCGGGTCGTATCGCTGGGTTGACCTGCAAACCCGTTTATCTTTTAATTAATTTTTTTATATAATAAAAATAAAATTTTGAGTATTTGATTTTTGATTTTCGATTTTAAATTGAGCGTCCAAATAAAATATACCAATCTGGTTTTTGCCTACGCCGACTATGCCCCTGCTAACCCTAACATCGCTCAACACTCATTGTCCACTCACATACATCTCTCACGATTTCAATTAGCCGCTATGGCTCCTCATCGTCGCTGCTCATGAACTTCGACGACTTGGTGGCTGATACTGGTATTTTTTTCTGCAGTCTCCATTTTTTTGCTAATTACCTGCTATTTATTAATGAAATTACAATAAGTATATGATGTTTCTATAGATTTAGTCTAATTTATTGTTGCTGTTTCTTTGCTATTTACCTGCTATTGTTGCTATTAGCCAAATACTTGGATTAGTTGATTATGTTGTTTTGCATTTAGCATGTGGCTACAAATGTTCAACATTTAAGGTGATTTTGTTTTACTATTGATACTTGTTTTTACATTCATGATTCTTGACCTACAAATCCGTTTAAGATTAAAGATTTCGACACAATTAGTTAAACGGGTCGTGTCCAGGTTGGTGCTTTCTAACCCACCAACCTAAATACGACACGATTGCCACCCATAATTTGGATCACTAGATTTCGTTCCTTTGCCGGGCTAGTATCTTGCTAGTCCGTGCTTCTTGGTGTTTTTAGAAAAGCTGCCGTTCAAAAAAAATCACTAGATTTCTATCCAAGAAAATCCGTACCTAAGTACCTTGTGTATTTGTAATCACAAAATGTTTTATTTACTTAGTGATATTAATTATTGTAATTACTCATATTAGTTACATACAATTATGATATGAATACAATAATATATTTAGAAATCACGTTTCTCCCATTATCTAATGTTTCTTTGATAATCGTATTCATTATAGGTTTACATTTGCAAATTGGACAGTTGACACCCTCCCCCATATATGATTATATATGCATCAAAAATATGATCACCATTACAACCCAATCATTAATCAACCTCTCTAAAAAAACATAATGTTCATAATATCACAACAGTTCACTGTTATCTATCAAAAATGGGTTTAAGGTTTTATGATCCACCTCTCAATCTTCGGTCATTAACAAATTCCAATTAAAATTTACCTTTATATCATTTCATCAGAACTCCCCAGACCTATGTTAAAGCAAATCGAATGTGTTATATGTTTATCGACCATCAAAGAGGATGAGGAAACGAGAGCGTTGAGCTGCAACCATGTGTTTCACAAGAAATGCTTGGACCGTTGCCTGGAATACAAACACACGACATGCCCTTAGTGTCCGTGCTGTCTAGGATTGGTTTGTGAGCTTGGCCATGAACTACTCTCTTTTGGTTTCTCTTATATTCATAGTTTGATCGATGATGATTACGATAAATGGTGGCTACATTGATTTAATCATGTATTTAATTTATTTGTTTTTATATCATTTTCTCATGCCTGTTAATTAGATGGTGTGGAACCAGCCGATGTGGAACTCTAACAATATCATGTATGCATGACATAATCTTGTGTTCTTGTAGGCAATAAAGAAACAAACCATTTTAAAACTTGATCGTAAATTTTGTTTTTCTAGTAATCAACAACTTATGTATTAGATGGTAGAGAAAGAACAATTGAAATTCTTAAAAACACATATGACAACACCAAATAATACATATGACATAGAAAAAGATAGACTTATACGAATTAAAAGTAGAAAAAGATAGGCTTCAATGGATTAATATTGATAAGATAATAACATTATCCATATCTTCTATTTAACAAGTTCCATTACATGTAAAGAGTTTTATCTGATAACCTTTGAGAGGGAATCGCTATTAGTGGTTTTCTTTTCTTTAGCACAATACCAAATTTATCAGAAAGTTCAAGCTCTTTGCCATCCGGTAAACTCCAGTCAAATGAATGTAGTAATGAAGCCAAAACATACACCAACATCTTCTCTCCCAATCGAATTCCAGGACACTTTCTTCTCCCAGATCCAAATGGGAAGTATTTCAAATTGTACCCGTTGAAATCAAATTTGGTTGTTCCATCAGGATTTATGAACCTTTCAGGAGTGAATTCCAATGGATTCTCCCAATATTCAGGATTCCTATGAATGGCCCAAACATTCAAATATACGTTAGAACCCTTTGGGACTGTGTATCCACCTACCTTACAAGATTGATTTGGACATCGCGTTATTAAGAGAGGAAGTGGAGGGTGCAATCGGAATGTTTCTTTAATCACTGCATCTAGGTAACGTAATTTTGGGATGTGAGATTCTTCGACGATGTTGCTTAGGCCTACGACATCTTCTAATTCATCTTGCACGTCTTTCATTATCTTCGGATTTCGCAAAAGCTCTGCCATTATCCATTCTACCATTGTAGATGTTGTGTCCGTTGCTCCAAGTATGGTGTCCTGTTTCAATTAAAAAAGGAAGTTAATACACTAAATACATATAGAAAGACTTACAATTCTTATCAACCAGGGAATTGAAAATACAATCCAGTTAAAATTTATATTACGAAAATTATGAATAAAAATAATTTTAAGAATATCATGAAAAAGGTCACATACATACATAGACACATTTAGATCACATGACAAATGTTATTTTTGATAAGAATTATGATTGTTTTTAAACCGTTGATCACATTTAATCAAATATCTCCTCATGAATTGTGGCTTGCAAGAGAATTGATCTCCTGTATGTCGATGCGATTTCGGTGCATCTCATTCTAATGTCCGCCCATTTAGTATCCAACGGTTGATAATTAATCACTTCTTACGTTTCTCACCAGATTGAAACTGTTAACTGGGAGCCAACCATAAATACACATATATATCCCCTATATAGAGGAAAGTTCAAATGTGAACCACTCTTTCATTGTGAACGTGCGGACAGCCGAGAGCGCGCCACATGGCAATCTGAAAAACACGCGATAAGCTATCATTCAGACTGAATAAAGCTTTATGCAGTAGGCATAAAGCTTAGTCGCACTCTGACACGGGTGACTTAGCGCGCGGGTTAGCTTTACTCAATTTGCATAATAGCTTTATGCAGTATGAATAAAGCTCGAATGAAGCTAACCCGCAGACTTTATGCAGACTGAATAAAGCTAAGCCACGGAAGTTAGATTGCCACGTGGCGCGCTCTCGGTTGTCCTCACGTTCACAATGAAAAAGTGGTTCACATTTGAACCCACCCCTATATATATATATATATATATATATATATATATATATAGAGGGAGGATCATACAAGAACAAGGGTATTTGCAAGAACAAAGGAACCCATTTTGAGCCACACATTGATGTGGGCCCATGTGGGTCCCACATAATAAAAAATCATATATGATTTAGTGGTGGGACCCACCTGAATCATGTATGATTTTTTATTATGTGGGACCCACATCACATGTGATCCAGAATTGTTCCTTTGTTCTTGCAAATTAATTTTGTTCTTGTTTGAACCTTTCTCTCTCTCTCTCTCTATATATATATATATATATATGCACAAAAGATCGTGTAAGAAGTTAAATTTTAATGTAAGAAGCGTGATATATGGATCTGACCTGTTGATACTTTTATTCTTATGACCTCCTATGGATTGCGTTTGAGAAAAAGATTGATCTGATGCATCTTCATACATCTTATTCAAATGTGTAATAATCGGCTTTCATCTAACGGTTGATAACCACTAACTTCTCACATTTCTCATGTTAACCTTAACTTATCATTGGACCCTAACTATATATAAATAATAAATATGGTCAGTGTCACCGGAAAAGCTCAAAATTTTAAAAAAACTACAGAAAAATACTTTCGTAGTCATTCATCTAAATGATATGCACATGTACATTCAAGTAATTCATTACATGCACACCAACTTAAAAAAACCAATTTACTTTGCTTGCATATATCATCATCTTGAATCTTCATCCATTTTATGTATATCTTTTTCTTGTTAAAATAAGAAGGATAAAATACGTACCATGAAAAGAGCTTTAATTTGGGTAACATTAAACGAAGACGAACTGTTTTGATCCTTAAGCTCCAGCAAAGTCTGCAAGAAATCTCTTCTTCCCTTTTCCTCCACCGTTTCTTCCACTTTACTTGCCATTCTCTCCGTAATAATCCGGTCGAAAAACCCCTCCACCACCGTCCTCCGCCGCTTCATCTCCCGCACCACCCCCTGCAAATCCAACCCCGCCAACACCGGGAAAAAGTCCGACACGTTCGCTGTTCCGAGAAGCTCCACAATCCTCGATAGCACTTCCCGTAACTCCACTCCAACACCATCACGAATTTCTTCTCCATCAACCAAACTCTTCCCCCAAATCATACTCGTAATAACGTTCAGCGATGATAAGAACATCACGCGCCCGACATCCACCTCCGTCCCCATCGTGTCGAACACGCGCTTCACCGTTTTCCGCACGTCGGCCTGCCGGAAGGTGTGGGAAGCTTCTAGATTCTTCCCGCTCAGAATCTCGTACACGAACACCTTACGCATGTTTCGCCAGTGGGAGTTGTTGTCGGCCCACAAGATGTTCTGGCCGCCGTGGGAGATTTCCACGGCGACCGCGGGTGGGTCCCGGTTGGAGAAGATCTCGTCGTGCTCACGGGCCACTACTTCGGCGAGCTCCGGAGAGCTGACGACGATGTGGGTCTTGCTTCCGAGCTTGAGCTTGAAAATGGGTCCGTAGATTTGGGCTAAGTTGGCGAATTGGTGGTGCAGGTTTGGGCCGAGAAATGGGAGGTAGCCCACCACGGGCAACCCGCGAGGTCCCGGCGGTAAAGGAGAGGTAGATTTTCCAGCGGATTTGTAGCATGAAATAACCAATGTTATGATCGCAAAAATGAGTAATGCGAGAGCGAGGTCTTGTTTGTTGTTGGTAATTTCCGACCACCATGACCAGATGGTGGGTGATATCATTTTGTGTAGCTCGGTTGGTAATGGATGAAAATGGTTGGAATATGAGATAGAAAGGGGGATGCAAAATCTAAAGCGAAACGTTATTGTATTTAAAAGAAAATTAGGCTGAAATGCATGGTGTTGCATTCACTATTCAACAAAAGAAAAATATAGTTAGTTGTTATTGTTTTTGTATACAAGGTCATGTGTATCATTAACAGATATACACACGGTTCAAGCAAAATGTTCAGCAGGCTCGCAGGCATGTGGTACGTCACATGCAGGTTTAAGCCACGGGTTCATGGGCGGTTTTTAAAATTGTCTCTATCCCGCTATCTATTCTCTCTCTCCCTCCCTCCCTCCCTCTCCCTCCTCTCTTTCTATCTCTTATATATTTATAGTTAAAGTTAATCAGAAAATGGTAAGGATATGAGAGTATGAGAGTATATATAAAAGATTATGTTACCATATGTAAAAGATTAATAAAAGTTTAAAAATAAGATAATGGAAAGCTGATGTAAGGTCGACCGGAAAATAAAAGAATTATTTCAAACATTGTGTGCCCCTATGGCGGCACGGCCTGAATAATAGGAGTCAATTATTTATATACCGGTCCACTTATGACTTATTTGTCTAAGTTTTGGATTTAATCTTTAAATCAAAATATCTACTTTAATAATCCATCACCTTTTACATCCATGACTTTGACAATGTTATCAAAAGTTATAAAGATTTAACAACTCTATAAACAAATTATAATATATAACATTTGTTAGGAACTATGAACGGTAAACTTAACATATATTGTGCATTTTTGGTCACTACAATATTATATTTTTAACACTTTTCATCCCCCATTTTTAACAAATGTTTTTTTTTTCATCCCTATATTTTTTATTTTTATTTCATTTTCATTCTTTCATCCAACTTTGTTAAAGTAATTAGTTAACTCATCTAAACAATTACATATTTGGTTCTTATAGTAGATCATTTTTATATTTTTTATTCTCAAAACTTGACATTTATTTTTTATCTCTATGGTTTTTGTCTTTATTCTATTTTCATCCATTCATCCAACTTTGTTAAAGTAGTTAACTCATCCAAACAATTTACATATTTGGTTCTTATAGTAGACTATTTTTTATGCTCAAAATTTGACATTTATTGTACAATTTTCGTCCCTACAGTATTATATTTATAAAAGTAAATTTGACATATTTTATACAATTTTAGTCCCTGCAATTTGGATTAATGGTGAACTTGATATTTTTTTACGATTTTAGTCCCAGTAGTTTGATATTTACAATGTTTTTCTTCCTTAGTCTTTAAAAACTATTTCTTTGATCCATGTAGTTTTTATTTTCATTCCTCTATCCAAATATATTAAGTTAAATGGTTAGCTCATCCAAAAATGTGTGATTAAACTAAATCTTTTTTATTTTTTTAAACAATCATTGGCATATAACCCCCCCCCCCCCCCCCACACACACACACATTATCCACATATTATATACATGCTAATAACCACATAAAATAGACATCAACTGCACGCATATCTCTTTTTGATTGTAGACATATAATTAAATACCTAACACAATACATGAAGTTCGTCATACTAAGCTTTCGTATGACAACATACGTACAAACTTTATGTTTCATATAAATGATGAAATTAATCATAGTTTATAACCCGGCGCGAAGCCCGGGCTCTTAATAACTAGTTACATAATAAAGATGTAAAAATTACATTAAAATGAAATAAACTTTGAGCTAATTTTTATTTTAAGTAACCAACTTTAAAGTTTTTGTTTTAGGATCTACAACAAACTTGGTGTTTATTTAACTAATCACCTGCTAATGATGATGTGGCTTAGGTTAATGACAACTAATATGCCATGTTATATTATTTAATTCCATTTATAAAATTAAAAATATCAAATAATTAAACTCCAAAACACGATTTTTGGCTTAAAAACCCAAGGTTGTATCTTGAATTGAAAGTAGATCTGACAAAATTGGCTCTAGAATCAACGGGGTCTTAACGACATATGTTTTGGCTTCTTTGTTTTTTTCATCAACTACACTGCATTAAGGAGGTGTTTGGGAGTGATTATTTGAAGGTGTTTATGATTTATTTAACTTCTTGAGAAAGCAACAAGCTATTTTAAAGTGTTTGAATGAGTTGTTCATAGCTTATTGAAAAATCAATAAGCATTTTTGAAAGATACAAAAAACTTTAACTTCTTAATAAAGTTGATTAGTTTTTTTTTTGAATGACAACAAAGCAAACTAGAAAAAGAGAGTTTTAGCAGGATCATCATCCTCTTAATTAGGTCCCCCAAGTAGTTGGGGATTCAATGAAACAAACGGAATGGTAGATCGCTAGAGTAGATCCTAAAGAAATACCACTTCCTCATGAATTTATCTTGAATTGGGAACTCGACCATTTGCCTTAGGATTAGTCAGTTCTATTTCTCGATGGGGGCAGGGAAAGGAGGAAAGGAAATGGAAAGGTGGGTGAGGAATTCAAGGGAAAAACATAAAGGGTTTACTTCTCCAAAATGTATTAAACTATATACTCAAAATATTATTGTGTATACCACCTACAAAAAATTCTATTGTACATGTGTATCAAACATTATTTTTGAGCTTATTGTGTTCAAAATGACAGGTAACCGGGTTAGTCGATAAACTCCGACCATCTTCTCCGGCCATCTTCTCCACCCACCTCCGACTTTCTTCTCCGGCCACCTCTAACCTCCACCACAGCCCACCTCCACCATTGTTCACACCATCATAGCCAATCTTCGCCGCTGCCAACCTCTGCCATCTTCTCCGTTCAAAAATAATGTTTGATACACACAATAGAGTTTTTTTAGGTGGATACACAGTAGTATTTTGGGTATGATTTAATACAAGTGAACCCTAATATAAAATAATAATGTTTTTTTTTTACTTTCTTAAAGAAAATAAGAAAAAGGGTAGAAAGATAAAATTGCACCTAGGTCATGCATAACGGTGGGGTGGGGTGGGGCTTCGACGGACGGGTTAGCAGGCTACAGCGGGCTCCGGTATAGGAGCGGCGGGCTGGGAGCGGGATGCAGCAGTGGGTTATCAGCGATGTGACCACACTGATGAAGCTTTCTCTCTCTCTCTCTCTCTCTCTCTCTCTCTCTCTTATCCTTTCTCTCTACCTTTTTCTACACTCTTCTCTTTATTCTTTATTTATTAAAAAAATATATGTATTAGATATTTGGTTTGGTAGGTTTGGGTACTAACAGAGAGGGTTTAAGATAACTTATGGTGGGTTTAATGATAGCATAGATGTGGTGCAAATATGACAGAAGGCTCGAAGGGCTTAGACGGCTCAGAAGAGTAGCTTTAATTGATAGACATAAAAAAAAGAAAACTTATGTGAGAGGAGACATACGATAGAGTTGACAGACCAAGGACAAAAATGTAAATCATTTTTTGGGATATGGGTTTTCAAACCACACCTTTATTTTTCTTTATCTTGTCTTCCAACAGGTCGGGTTCATTTCGACCGACCCAATCGTTCCACGTGTCACTGTATTTAATGTTGAAAAAGCCAGGACACATAATATCCTAGAGATTATTTAATACACCAAAATTAAATATAACAAGAAATAAAAGAAAATCAAATGTGTTGTCCAAACCAAAACAGTATTCATATAAGAAAATGAGAGTTTTTGACCAGATGGGTGTTTTTAAAAAACATATTTACCAAATGAGTGTTGTTTTAAATATATTTACCATTTAGGTGTAGTTTTCTATTTAATGAGCTTTTAATGGTTTTTTCATACTTTTCTTTACTATTTTTTATTATTTTATTATTTCTGATTTTTTTAATGTTTTTTAAAGATCATATAAATAAAAGTTTATGTATGGTTAAGTAAAAAAATATATAAAACAATAATACGGCTCTGAAAAAAATCATCTAAAAACAAACCCGTCCGAAAACCCGAACATTAAAACTGCTATAAAAATGTGAGGAGTTTGGGTTCAGTTCGGGTTGGCATTTTTTAGAACCAAATCTACCGAAAAACCTGAACATTCTAAATATATTTTTTTATTAATGTGAGTATTAATATATACTATTAATATGTTCCAAAAAAATATATAGAAAAAAAATATCTCAATTACGGTTAAGTTTTTATTGAAAAAACAACAATAAAACTCAAGTACTGTTAATCTTTTTATTAAAGTTTAAGTACGATTCAGGTTTTCGGTTAATATTTTCAAGTACGGTTAATGTTTTTATAAAACTCAATAAAACTCAATTAAATCGGGTTTTCGGATCATGGTTTTAAAGTTTAAGTACGATTCAGGTTTCAAACAGGTAGTTTGGGTTGGACGAGTTTTGCTCACCCGAAAACATCAACCGAAAACCTGAATCGTACTTAAACTTTAATAAAAACATTAACCGTACTTGAGATTTTTTCAATATATTTTTTTCGGAACATATTAATAGTATATATTAATATTCACATTAATAAAAATATATTTAAAATGTTCGGGTTTTTCGGTAGGTTTGGTTCTGAAAATGCCAACCCAAACTGAACCCAAACTCCTCACCATTTTTATACCAGTTTTAATGTTTGGGTTTTCGGACGGGTTTGTTTTTATATGATTTTTTTCAGAACCGTATTATTGTTTTATATATTTTTTACTTAATCGTACATAAGCTTTTTATTTATATGATCTTTAAAAAACATTAAAAAAAATCAGCAACAAAAAAATAATAAAAATAGTAATGAAAAGTAGGAAAAAGGCATTAAGAGTTCATTAAATAGAAAACTACACTTAAATGGTAAATATGTTTAGGCATTAAAAATCCATTAGATAGAAAACTACACCTAAATGGTAAATATGTTTAAAACAACACCCATTTGGTAAATATGTTTTTTAAAAACACCCATTTGATCAAAAACTCAGAAAATGAGAAAACCATCACATTACATACAAAGTGATATATAATTTTATATTAATCAATAAAATGGTGTCAAGCAACATGGCTTACAATCATATGTTTACGTAGATCATATATGCTTTGATTTTTTTATCTTATCATTGTTTTTATATAAACCTAATTGTGTATACTATTGACATAAAATTTCAAGAGGAAATTAAAAGAGTTATTTTAACCATTATCTCCTATAATAAATTATACATATATACATAGAGGGAGGTTCATACGAAAAATATAACTTTTTAAGAAAATGCAAGAAGCAATCTCAACCCCTCATCTCGGTCAACAAAGACGGCGTTGACCGGGCCCCCTCTTTAATAATCTCTACCCTCTCATGAATCGCGTCAATCCTCTGTAACCACGTCCACCGTAACCGCAAGATGAGTGTCGGAGATTGCTTCTCACTTTTTCTTAAATTGACATGCTTCTCGTTTGAACCTTCCCATATATAGACATATATATATATATAGAGGGCTAAAGAGAGAGGGGAAAATCCAATTCCAAATTCATTTTTATTGCGAATGTGAGAACTACCGAGAACACGCTACGCGACATATTCAGTCTGAATAATAAAGAGTTATTCAAGGTGAATAATACAGTATTCAGATTGAATAATAATAAATGTTGTATAATTCAGTCAGAATACTATATTATTCATCTTGAATAATGCATAATCTAAGTCTGAATAATGTATAATATTCAGTCTGGATAATCTTATATTATTTAGACTAAATATGACACATGGTGTGCTCAAATTTTGTTTTATTGAGACCAAATATGCACTAAAATTTTGTTTTATTGAGACATTTTTTATAGAAGGCATGTTCCACATAGATAGAAACAGCAAAAGGTGAAAACTTACATGATTTGGGGTTCAGGACGTTATTAAAGTGCTTTAAATTTTTTGTAGTTTATTTCTTATAGAGCTTGAATCAAGTGTTTAAGAGAGCATGGGTGTAGAAATCACTAATGAATTAAAGATATATTTGTTGCAAACTTATTAGATATACATTACTAACTGAGCTATACGCCATTGACATTAAATATATATAGTTTGTTGAAAATTTTATGTTGACTGTGTGTACCATTTAAAGAATTAGGAGAAGTGTTTTTTTTCCTTTTGGTTCCCTTGTGATAAGACATGTAGAAATGGAATTTGTATTTTTGAAAGTATGGGTTTAATTGGGTATTTTTAAGAAAACTGTTTTTGTAGTTGCAATAACTTTTACATAAAAGTTAGGCTATATTTGGTAAACTAGCTCATAAACTAACTTATAATTGATAAGGTAACTAATGAATAAGATGTGTTTTGTAAAAACTATCTGTAAAATAACAAAAAAAAAACATGTTTAAAAATTGATATGTAAAAAGTAAAAGGATATATTTGCAATAAAAAAAATTAAAAAGTTTCATAAGTCACCAAAACGCTAGTCAGAGTAGCTTTTCAAAAAAACTACCTTATAAGCTAGTTTATGCATCCAAACATGCAACTGACTTATAATGGGTCGGATCATTGATACCTTTCGGATTTGATAATTTCGAATATTTTCACTATATGCTATTTTTAGCATTTGAGTGGTGGTGATTTTAATGGAGGTGGCATGTTTTGCGTGCTTATTAGGGAAATTGCAAGATACCAAGTGATTGAAAATCCCAGATAAAGACAAAGTGATGGAAAAGTGAGTGTTATCGTTTATTTTTAAAAAGTTTTAAGCTTTGAAGATTGAAAAAAAACAAGAGGCGAAATCTGCTATCTTCTAAAATTTCAAAGCATGGTAAGAAATTTTCATACATCTTCTTGAAAATAAAACAAACATGCTTAATCATGCAAACCTCTTAATTTCCCAACTTTAGATGTTTTAAAAGATATTTTCTAAAAGACAAAACAGCCCTAAAAGTCATGTCAAAAAGTTCATTTTCTTCTTGTTACATATGGATGTTTGATCCTAGTGGATGCCATTATTATGAGAATTTATTTGCTATTTTTTTTATGTGAATCTTTGCTCATTTGTGGATGGGTTTTAGATAAGGTGTTTGGTGCATGTGGTTGGCATTGTGTACCACTGTATATACTATATCAATCAATTTGTTTTTTTTCTGTAAAGAAAAAATTAAAAAAGAAAAGAAAAGACTAAAGTGTCCTTATTTATCGTATAGCATTCGTCTAACACTTAATAAAACAAAAAGAGAATCAAATTGAATAGCAACCTTTAATAATAAAACAATTGCAATAAGAAAACTCTAAGAACAAAAATCAAGAAAATCGACAAAACACAATAACCAAATCTAGAAGTAATTGTTTGATGTAACTTTTAGATATATTTCTTTGATTTTAATGGTAGTGAAGAAGCCACAACAAGTTATTTTATTTTCTTCTCAAATTATCTATATTATACAATCATCAGGGGCCCCACCCGCAAACATTGCCCTGACCCGCCCGACCCGCGACCCGACCCAAACCCACCATTTCCTCTCACATATTTTGACCCAAACCCATCATGACCCGGCCATGACCCGCCCCATGATCCAAGCTAGACCCGCGTCCTCCAGCATATAATAACATCTCCAATTTTACATTTTCAGCCCCCTCAACTTATAAGGTTTGTTCACTTTTTACCTTCAACTTTTCAATATTTCGTTTTACGTTTTAGTCATATATCGTGTATTGGTTAAAAAACGTTAAAAAAATACGTTTTAATTTTAACAAATTACGCCATTATATTCGTATCGTCGACACGATCGAAATTAGCCTAATATTGAATATTTTTTGACGTAGTTATTTTATTATATACTATATATACGTTCCAACTTCTAACCGACCCAAATCCTATATTCCTTTTCAAATTCACATATTAACCTCATAAACTTAGAACTTATAAGGTTTATTCACTTTACACCTTTACTTTTCAATATTTCATTTTACGTTTTAATCATATGTCGTGTATTGGCATAAAGACGTTAAAAAAATACGTTTTAACTTTAACAAATTACGCCATTATGTTCGTATCGTCGATACAATCGAAATGAGCCTAATATTGAATATTTTTTGATATAACTATTTTATTATATACTATATATAAGCTCCAACCGACCCGAATACTATACCCATTTTCAAATTCACATATTAGCGTCCTAAACTTATAATATTTATTCACTTTATACCTTTACTTTTCTATATTTCATTTTATGTTTTACTCATATATCGTATATTGGTTAGACCATGTTAAAAAAATACGTTTGAATTCTAACAAATTACGCCATTATAATCGTATCATCGATACGATCTAAAATATGTTAAAAAAATACGTTTTAGTGTTAACAAACTGCGCCATTATAATCGTATCGTCGTAAGATCGAAATGAGCCTAATATTGAATACTTTTTTCATGTATTTATTTTATTATATACGATATATGTACGTTCCAACCGACCTAATTCCTATATCCACCTTTAAACTTACATATCAGCCCCCTAAACTTATAATATTTATTCACTTTATATCTTTTAGTTTTTATATTTCATTTTACGTTATATTGACTGAAATATGTTAAAGTGTTGGTAGCTACTATTCATAAACCCGGTGCGAAGCCCGGGCTTATCAACTAGTTAACATCAAATATAAGGATATATGGATGGCTTTGGTTGGTGAATAGGGAGGATAAAATATCAAAGATGAACATGTGGTGAAGAAGATTTTTTTTTATTTTTTTATTTTAATATTTAATTAAATGCACTTGTTATTTTCTACTTGTGTGATATTAGTTTAACTAATTTTACTTATTTTCCTTTAATTCAAGTTCCGTGAATTGAAATGAGCACGTGTATGATAATATAATTGTTTTGTTTAAAAAAAAATACATCTTTTTGGAAATAGTAAATTTATGTTATGTTATTGAGAGTTTTCTTGTCCTCCTTTAATTATATTATTTTACTATATTTAATAAAAGATAAAAGAATGAACTAATTAGTTTAAATAGATTTCAAACCCTTTAAAAATAGTATGTTGTGTGTGCTAAAAATTATTGTAAGAATGTCTTTTTAACTATTTCAAATTAAGCATCAGAAATTCCAAATAACAGAATTGTATATTATCTTAACAAGAAACAAAAGTTTTATTCGCAAACTGTAATTAGATTAATGTTAGTTAGAATGGTGTTTGACCGGTTTCATATCCACCACATATATTTATAATTCATGTCCATTCATTGTTTTAAGAGTGAATTACACTGATGTTTCATATGGTTTGTTTAAATTTTAGATTTAGTGTATAAAACAAACTATCTATACTGACGGTATGTAACTTTTTTTTATAATACCCATAATCCTTTCATTTAACAAAGTTAATTAGAATCATTACGAAGAATTAATCAACCTTTAAACAAACTATAAAGACCAAAAGTGTATTTTCTCTAAAGTTTAATGTTATTCACCTTTGATATTGATTTGTTAGAAAAATAGTTTTAAATATTCAATTACATATCAATTTTTAAAATAAAGTATATATTAAATAAAAATATTTATATTTGTTTAAACTATTAATTTAATAGGTAATTTATTTTATGAATTAACTCGTGATTAAATATATAAAACATTGATACACAATTAAAAAATGAATGACATAAATTTTTAGAAGGATTACATTTTTTTGTCCTTATAATTTGTAATAAATCCTTCATAATGATTGTTAATTAAATTTGTTAAGTAGAGAAAAATGTAAGTTATGAAAAAGAGAAGTTGAGAATCACCCATGTAGATAAAATAGCTTTAAGGATCGAATTCAAATTTTCAACAAATCATAGGGATCATCGATGTAAATCTAAAGAGCAAACTTTTGTTTTTGGTTCCTAACGTTTTTTAATTTGCTGAAATCCTCCCTGAACTTAAGAACTTGAATTGTATTATACACCTTTGTCTTTTTATATCATTTTTGGTCCTTTGCACTAACGATTGTAATAAATTTCTGTTAATCGAAATTAAGTTAAGAATACTTTAGTCATTTTAAACAATTTTATGTTAAACACGTTATCATCCTGTTAAATTAGAGATATTTTAATCATAAAAAAAAGGTTAAAAAATAACTAAAATATCTATTGTCTAATTGTACTTAACAAAAGAAGTTAACAAAATGTTTAAAAGATGGGAACAAATCCATTAGAAAATGACAAACGTGAGGGATGGAGTTCAATTTTTTCAAAAACTGACAACATCAAAGACTAGTTTAGACCATCCACATCAATGTAGTGTCCCATCAACTTTGTAATGAACCTCCGTATCAATACAATATCATACTTATTTCTAAAGTGGTCTACTGGTATACATTAACTAATTTATAAATATATTTTAATACTTTATAATATCATAAAAATACTAAATATGATATATTTATAATATAAATAACTGGTTAATTATAAAAATAGTAATAGTTAATTTAATACAAAATTAATTATAATCATTACCCATAAAATATGTTATTTATATAAAAAGTAAATTATATATATTTATAAGTTTTGAAAGGTCTTATTAGATCCGTTATAATCTACCTAATGCATCAGATTCCCAGCATATTTCCTTCACCAGATCGGAAACACCAAAACGGCCTCATTGGGTAAGGCGGCGAGTAGAAACCATTGGCTCAAGCTCGATCGCGACAACCACACCCCACCCAACCCTGGGCCCCTCACCCCTTTTCTCTCTCTTCTTCATTCGCTCTATCTCTTTTTTCTATCTCTTAAGTAAATATTAGTTAAATAAAATTAAAAGTGTTTGTAATATTGGATTGGATATAACGGATGTATTGGGTAAGGTGAAGGATATGAATGAGAAAATAGTGACGCAGATGTGACAATGGGTAAGGAAGGGGAAGTTCGAAGTAGATCAAGTGGTGAGGGTGTTGTGAGTAGAGATGGGCAAAAGCCCGGCCCGGCCCGAGCCCGAATAAAATCCTGGGCCCGGCCCGGACCGACCAAAGCCTGGGCCTAGTTTTAGGAAATTTGAAAGCCCGGCCCGGCCCGGTTCAGTGGCAATTTCGTAATTATATAGTTTAGTTTTATATAATAAATTACTATAATTATTTGTTTTATATAATTATAATAAATGTATTTTATAGTATATTTGTTTTATATTATATAGTTTAGTTTTATATAATAAATTATTATAATTACTTGTTTTATATAATAAATGTGTTTTTTGATTTGTTTTATATAGTTTAGACTTTACAATTATAAAATAAATCTAGTTTATATTGTATATTATCATTATTATTGAAATTATAAAATAATTTAGTGTTTTTGAAGTTGGAAAAACCTCGAAAAAGCCCGGTCAAACAAAGGCCCGAAAAAGCCCGGTCAAAGCCCGATCAAACAAAAGCCCGAAAAGCCCGGTCTTTTCAAAGCCCTGCCCGTCCCGATTTTTGCCCACCTCTAGTTGTGAGACCACCACATTGTGGTAGGTGGTGAAACCACTCTCACAAGGCCCTGGCGAGAATGAGTGGGTGACAATTACCACGTAAATAAGTGTGGCGTGGTAGTAGTTTTTGGTTAAAGGTGGGTCTCATAAATTTGTATTAGTGATATTTTTTTGTCTTCTAAAATTATAAGGAGTAACTATTACGAGTCTGAATAGTGTTTAAATGGTAGGTTGAGTGGTAAAGTGAAAAGCTGACGTAACGATGCAATGACTGTGATCGAAGGTAACGATACCTAACAACGTAAAGATTTGAAATCAATGCATGCCATTTTTGTCACGTGACACAAAATAGTAGTAGATGCTCTCACGCTTCCACTTGTTTTATATTCATATTATATATATAGCTTTACATTTAACAACTTCCTTTCTCATATTAATTGCAATTCCCCTTTATCAAAATGACACAAAACAACATTTGGTCATGGT
Organism: Centaurea solstitialis; assembly: GCA_030169165.1. NCBI lineage: Eukaryota > Viridiplantae > Streptophyta > Magnoliopsida > Asterales > Asteraceae > Centaurea > Centaurea solstitialis. The sequence continues at coordinate 81,532,435 of CM058044.1, forward strand.
GGTCGGAAGTTACCAGCAAGAAGGACGAACTCACCATCGCATTACTCACTCTTTCAATCATCACCCTAGTTATCTCATTGTACAAATCCGCCGGAAAACCCAGATTCCGGTTGCCTCCGGGACCTCGTGGGTTACCGGTGGTTGGCTACCTTCCATTTCTAGGCCTAAACCTCCACCACGAATTCACCAAATTAGCTCAAATTTACGGACCCATTTTCATGCTCAAGCTCGGAAGCAAAAGCCATATCGTCGTCAGCTCATCGGACCTCGCTAAGGTCGTGGTCCGTGAGCAGGACGACATTTTTGCTAACCGGGACGCACCGGTGGCCGGCTTAGCCGTCACCTACGGTCAAGGTATTGTCTGGGCCAACAACAACGCCCAGTGGCGTAACATGCGTAAGGTGTTCGTGTACGAGGTTCTCAGCAGCAAGAATCTAGAAGCTTCGGGCACCTTCCGGCGAGTCGAGGTGAGGAAGACAGTGAAACGGTTGTACGGAACGGTGGGGTCGGAGGTGGATATTGGAGAGATAACGTTTCTTACGTCGCTTAACGTCGTTACGAGCATGATGTGGGGGAAGAGCGTGGTTGGTGACGGAAAAGTTAACGGTGTTGGAGTGGAGTTACGTGAAGTGATTACGAAGATCGTGGATATTCTCGGAACACCAAACGTGTCGGACTTATTTCCGGCAGTCGCATGGTTGGATTTACAGGTAGGGGTGTAAACGAGCCGAGCCGAGTCGACCTCGAGCTCGGCTCATTTAAGTTTATAAAGATCGAGCCTTATGTGTTAAACTCGAGCTTGTCAAGAATTTAACAAGATCGGGTTCGGCTCGAGCTCGACTCATTTACCTATAAATCAATACATAATATGTTTTTTATTTTTTTAATATACCTCTATAAATAGAAAGGTTTATGCGAGAAACATAATTTTTTAAGAAAACGTAAGGATAAATCTCAGTCACTCATCCGTTCAATAAAGACGGTTTTGACCAGGTCCTCTCCTTTAATAATCTCTACCCTCCCATGAATCATGTTAATCCTTCGTCATCGCGTCCACCGTAAACGAAGATGTGTGATTGACATTCGTCCTCACGTTTTCTTAAATTGACATGGTTCTCGTATGAACCCACCTCTACATACATACACATATATATATATATATATGTATGTATTAACTAAGGCTTGTTTAGGCTGGCAAGTTTAATAAGCTTGAGCTGTTTATTAAATGAGCTTACAATGAAGCTCGACTTTGAATCAAGCTTTTAGCGAATCAATCCCGAATGGATGATGAGCAATCCGCAACTCAACTTGCTTACAACCTTATTTACAGGGGCTTCTACGGCAGATGAAACGGCAGAGGGTGGTGTTGGAAGGGATTTTCGATAGGATTATTAATGAGAGATTGGCAAGTAAAGTGGAAGAAGTTGCAGAGCAACGGGAAAGGAAGGACTTTTTGCAGATTTTACTAGAACTTAAAGACCAAAATTCAGCATCGTCATTCACTTTCGATCAAATTAAAGGCCTTTTCACGGTAAAAACTAAATTTATTTACACTTTTTGCTAAATTTTATATAAAAGCTTTATCATTTGATACACTTAGGTTCATTTGAGACGATTGACATCAATACTTTACACATGAAACTTTATAGTAAAACATCGTGAAGGAAAAAAAATCGAATATTCGTAGTGAAAAACACTTGCAACGTAAAAAAAATCCAAATCTTCACAGAAAATTACTTTGAAGGTAATAAAAAAAACCGAACTATCAAGTGAAAATGCTGTGAAGGTAAAATTCCAATCTTTATGGTGAAAAAACACGGTGAACATAACATTTACATGTTTTCAGTATGAAAGTTTGAGTTTTTTTACCTCCACAGTATTTTGTTGTGAAACTTCATGTATAAAGTATTAGACTTACTGGTCTCACAGAAATAGTTTGGTCTCGCGTGAACCTGAAATTTACTCAAAAATTACGTGAAGGTAATTTTATGAGATTTTTATCTTACTATTTTACTCCACATGAGTTTTCCCTAAAAAAAACTCATGTGTTTTTCACTACGAAAAACATTTTTATTTTAGTGACAAACAATTTTTCACTTGATTTTTAGTGAAAAACATTCGTAGTGAAAAACACTTGAAATTTTATGAGATTTTTATCTTACTATTTTACTCCACGTGAGTTTTACTCATATAATGGTAGTATTTAATGTATTGATTAACATATATTTGTTTAATAATTTGATTCATTGCCATTAATCTCAAATGCTCTTATTTTATCCCTCTCTCTTTCTCTCCCTGTCTTAAATGCTCTTATTTTATTGAAACAGGAAATTATAGCGGCAGGAACAGATACAACTTCTACAATGGTGGAATGGGTAATGGCAGAGCTTTTACAGAATCCAAAGATAATGAAAAAGGTGCAAGATGAATTAGAAGAAGTTGTAGGGCTAAGCAACGTTGTTGAAGAGTCTCACATCCCGAGATTATATTACCTAGATGCAGTGGTTAAGGAGACATTTCGATTGCACCCTCCGCTTCCACTTTTGATCACGCGATCTCCAAGTCAATCTTGTCAGGTAGGTGGCTACACAGTACCAAAGGGTGCAAACATGTTTTTGAATGTTTGGGCCATTCATAGAAATCCTGAAAATTGGGATAAGCCTTCGGAATTCAATCCTGATAGATTTATAAATGCTGATGGGACGACCAAATATGATTACAACGGATATGATTGCAATTATATCCCATTTGGATCTGGTAGAAGAAGGTGTCCTGGAGTTCGTTTGGGAGAGAAAATGTTGGTGTATTTTTTGAGCTCGTTGTTGCACTCCTTTGACTGGACATTGCCAACAGACAAAGAGTATGAGCTCTCTGATAAGTTTGGCATTGTCCTAAAGAAAAGAAAACCGCTCATAGCCATTCCTTCCCAAAGGTTATCAGATGAAAACCTCTACAACTAATAGAAATTGTTATTGCATCAATTGCATTTGTAATAATTTCACGAGCTCTTCAATGTTTATGTTTTGTAATTCTATTAAATAAACTCTACTTTTGGTCACTATAGTATGTGAAAAATTATGGATTATACTTTTTGTGATTTAATTATTATACTAACACTCACCATGGTATCAGGTTTGTTCCTGACAATTTTTGGGCCCTGGGCGATATGTAAACTAGGGACATGATAACTACACGTTTTCTTAGTTAATAATAAGAAATTTACTATATTTTAAAAGAACAACAAATTTCATGTGAATGGAATAATCAAAAGAGTACGTGAAAGATAGGTAATGAAATATATATTAAGGTTTCTAGGCAAAATAGTTTTTATATACGGTACGAGATAAAAAAAACCTTAGAAAAATAATAAGCAATACTATAAAAAGAAAAACCCATTAGCTTTTTACAAAAAATTTATCCAATGAAATTAATTAATATATATTTGAGTCCTTAATATAATGCTAAATATTTTTTGGCCCTATTATATACTATTTTTTTTTGTTTTCTATTAACAATTTCTACAAATTACTACGGTATATACTAAAGAATTTTGGGCCCCCTATTTCATTTGGGCCCTGGACGTACGTCTGGTCCGCCCTCCCCCGGAGACGACACTGCATGGTATGCAAACTTTTGCGATTTAAAAAGAGCTTCAATGAAAAATTCCACCGGTATGGATTATCTTAAGTTTGTAATTAAGGTATGAATGGTGATGTAATTTATGAGGCTAACTTAAAAACATTATTTGTTCTTCAAATAGAACACAAAAAAAAGTTTATTTTATTATATTTTCTTTCGTATAATATTAAATACAAATGTTAACGTTTTCTGCAAGTGATTTGTATAATTTCCCTTTCATTTTATTTTACACTAATTAGTTAATCGTTTTCTCATATGTCATGTATAGATAACTTCAACAAAAACAAGAAAATAGATAGACCACAACACAACTAATTAAATTATTGTATACCACCTTAAAAGGTCCAAAGATGCCATTATTTAATGTATCTATATCCATTTATTAGATTATATATAAATATGGAGATAAATTATTATCATGTAATAAGTTTGATCAATTTACGAGAACATGAGAAGTTTCAAGATATATCACAAATTGACAAACATGTAATTATATATAATTAAATACGTATGTCGGGAAAAACACATGTTGTTTAATCATAAATGATTACATGCGCATATCAAATTGTAATCATAATTGAACTTGGAAGTTGGAACTTCCCTTTTTCATCAAAATCGACCAACTTCTCATTTTCTTGCAAATTGATTGTCTTCTCTCTTGAACCTCGCCAACCAATGGAGCTACATATAAAGGTTTACATTGGGTAATCTTTGAGATGGGATAGCGACGAGTGGTTTGCTTTTCTTTAACACAAAACCAAATTTTTCTGAAAGGTCGTGTTTTTCGCCCTTTGGCAAGGTCCAGTCAAACGAGTGCAAGAGCGAAGCCAAGATATAAACCACCATCTTCTCTGCCAATGGAACCCCTGGACACATCCTTCTCCCTGAGCCAAATGGAAAAAATCTCAAATCATTTCCTTTGTAATCCCATTTGTCTGCCAAGAACCTCTCGGGATTGAATTCCAAAGGATTATCCCAATTTTGTGGATCGCGTTGGATTGCCCAAACATTTACAAGGACGATACAACCCTTTGGGATGGTGTAGCCGCCAACCTTGCAAGATTCGATTGGTGAGCGTGGGACTAGGAGAGGCAACACGGGGTGCAAGCGAAATGTTTCCTTGATAACAGCATCTAAGTATTTCAGTTTTGGGAGATGAGATTCTTCGACAATGTTATTTAGTCCCACAACTTCTGCTAATTCTTCTTGAACCCTTTTCATTACCTTAACATTTTGCATGACCTCTGCCATCGCCCAATCCATCGTTGTAGCCGTTGTATCAGTTCCTCCAAACATAATGTCCTGATAAAACAACAAATGGTCACTAAACTAAACAATTTCATTTTGTTTCTTAAAACCACTGGAAAAGAAAAAGAAAAACCGCAAAAAAAATAAATAAATGAAAAACTAAGGAACATCTCCGAACCGTTTATCTATACAGTATGTACATGTGCATACAAGTACTTTCTATGCAATTTGTCCGGTATGCACAAGTGCATAATATGGATATCCATATAAAAACCAAAAAGCAACTTAAATTACTTGTATATATACGCATATGTGTACACCGTCCCTATGAAAGATTACACTGGTGCTTGTTAGTATTTCATTGCTAATGTGAGGGGTGGGTTCAAATGAAAACTAATATTTCATTGCGAACGTGAGTACATGTGATCGCACGACACGTGTCACATTCAGTATAAATAACGAACACATTCAGTATAAACATGCACCTTCGTTATTCATACTGAATGTGACACGTGTCGTGCGATCACATGTACGACATGTGTTGTGCTATCACATGTACTCACGTTCGCAATGAAAAATGAGTTCGTAGATATATATATATATATATATATATATGTATATATCAGCTTACCAAGAGCAGTGCTTTGATTTGGGTGATGTTAAGTGATGTTGCTTTCTTTTCCTCCATGAGATCTAACAAGGTCTGTATTAAATCTTTTTTTCCCTCATGCTCCACTACAGCACCATCGGATCTTTTGGAATTAAATTCGATCCGATCATCGATAATTCTTGTGAAAATCCTATCCAATTGGTCAAGTTTCTTCTTCGTTTTCCTCTCAATACCCTGAAGATCGAACCATGCGAGACTCGGAAAAAGATCAGACGCATTCGGTTCGCTGACAAGCTCAAGAATCTCTGAAACTATCGTCTGCAGCTCAGCCACAAGATCGCTATCGTTCGCCCCTTCAGCCGTCGTGTTTTCCCAAATAATGCTCGTTAAGACGTTGGCCTCGGTGGAGAACGAAATCTCGTTAATATCGATATCCGTCCCGATACTATCGTAAACCCTCCTGATCGTTTTCCTAACCTCGTCTCTTCGGAAAGATCGACATGCTTCGAGAGACTTGCTGTTCATGATTTCTTGGACTAGTATCTTGCGTAGGTCCCGCCAGTACGAGTTGTTGTTGGACCACACGATATCTTGCGACCCGTAACTGCTGGTTGCGGCAGCAACCGACGGTTGGCGGTTCGCGAAGGTCTTATCGTGGTCGCGGACCACGGTCTTGGCTAGGTCTAGGGTGTTGACCACCACGTGGACCTGGCTTCCGACCTGGAGCTTGAAGATGGGTCCGTAGGTACGAGCCAATTTGGCGAAGTGTTTGTGAAGGTCGCGGCTAAGAAAGGGGAGGTAGCCCACGATCGGTAGGCCACGCGGACCCGGTGGCAATGGTGGTGCACCATTTGATTTTGGGGTGGTGGAAAAGGTGAATTTGTAGCATAAAATGGCTAACAATATTAGTATTGAAATGGTGAAGAGTGCCATTTTTGGAAGTGGTGAAATTTAATAAAGACACTAATGTAAAGGAGTTATATAGTCCTTATAATCAACTGTTTGCCTTATTCAAAATTGGTTTGTTGTCTACTATAGACCAATTGGTGTATTTAGTCACGGCTTACAATCTTGACAAGAAGATTATGTGGTGTAAATTTTAGACATTTTAGTAGGTATTTTTATTGGACCGACGATCTAAACCGACTTAGGCTATGTTTGGTAAACTAGCTGATAGCTGATAAGCTAGCTGGTGACTGATAAGCTAGCTTATGAACAAATCATGTTTGGTAAAAACTAGCTTATGAGTATGTAAAATGACCAAAAAGGACATCCTTAATAAATAAACAATTACAAGTATTTTATAATATAATTAAGACAATTTTTTTATAATATAATTAAAATATATTTCTAATATATAATATGTTAAATAATACAAACAATAAAAAAATAATATAGTATAATATATTGAAATAAATATAGAGTTAATTATTATTATTATATATACACACTGTAAATTTAAAATTTGTTAAAACAAATTTTGGAAAAAATCTACATTAACTTATAACTTAAATTACTATTAAATATAATAAAAATAAAATTGATCAACTTAACATATATAAATAATTAATAATTCTAAAAAAATATAATTAAGAATTAGATATAAATATTAAATTTTCAAATTTATTATATTTATCTTTTGATAATTAAATATATTAAATAATATATAATATAATTAATAATATTTAAAAATAAATAATGTATAATGTATAGTTTAATTAATTAATAAATAATATTAATTATTAAAAATTAATAGTTATTATTTATTAATAATTAATATATTATTGATAATAGTTAATTATTAATAAGGGATATAATTAAAAAAAGTCACAAAAAGCTTCTCATAAGCTACTTAAAGTAGCTTATTATAAAGCTAGCTTATAAGTTACTTTTGATCTTACCAAACATATACAAATAAAATAAGCTAACTTATAAGTCAGCTTATAAGCTAGCTTATTTTTACATGAAAAAAATGTATCAAATATAATGACAAAATATGTACAAAATGGAAATGGTTTGGGCCTGAATTGATCTTATCATGTAGATGACGTAGAAGGTAGAACTAGAATATAATCAGTAATACAGTCAAAACTTATTTAATATCTTAAATTATAAAGTTAAGCCTTTTAAGGTTGGATCTAATTTTAAATATATGGAAATAGAAAATGACGAATAAATTTAATTGATTTTTTAAAATAAAGTTGTGAAAATTTGTAAGTGTTGATTTCATAATGACAAAATATGTACAAAATGGAAATGGTTTGGGCCTGAATTGATCTTATCATGTAGATGACGTAGAAGGTAGAACTAGAATATAATCAGTAATACAGTCAAAACTTATTTAATATCTTAAATTATAAAGTTAAGCCTTTTAAGGTTGGATCTAATTTTAAATATATGGAAATAGAAAATGACGAATAAATTTAATTGATTTTTTAAAATAAAGTTGTGAAAATTTGTAAGTGTTGATTTCACTTTATTTGACTATCTGGCTTAAAGCAAATAATAATTGGCAAATAATGAAAAATCATTTGATGTTATTGTTCGTAGATATTTTTCATAATATAATAAGAGAAAATAATTAATCTAGCAATTTTCAGAAAATCAATTAAACTCTTACTCTTTCTCTCCCTCCGATAACTGAAATACCCATCCGGCCGCTACCGACGGCCGCTATCCGGCGTCGGTGGCCGCTATCCGGCGAGAAATGAGGAATCTAGCGAAAAATTGCTTCGGCCGCTCCCAACTCCCAAGTCCCAACCCACCCGCTATTCGTAGCCGGCGTCATTATTTTATATATATATATATATATATATGAGAAATGTTCAAACAAGAACAAATTTAATTTGCAAGAACAAAGGGACAATTCTGGATCACATGTGATGTGGGTCCCACCACTAAATCATATATGATTTATTTAATGATGCGTCCCACATAACATGTGGCTCAAAATGCATTCTTTTGTTCCTACAAATGGGGTTGTTCTTGTATGAAACTCCCTCATATATATATATATATACACAAACATACAAACACACACATAAAGGTACAATTATTCAATGGATGTGAGCCGCTATTCATCCGGCCGCTATTAGCGGCCGCCGGATAGCGGCCAGATGGGTAAAATGGTGAACAGCAAGAGAGATTGGGTAAGAGGTTAAATGATTTTTTAAATATTGTTAGATTAATTATTTTCTCTTATATAATAATGTGGATAAAGTTGAAAATGACATTTATAAAAAAAATATAGAAAAAAAATTAACATTTGTAAACGGAAAATTCTAACACCCTATGGATACCTTCATCATTTCTACTTATTTTACTAAAACAAGAAATTATAATTGTATGAAAACATAAAACTTTTACAATGGGAGATTTGATAAAGGTTGAGCGTTTACAAAATCCAAAAACCATGAAAAAGGTACAAGATTAATTAAAACAAGTTGTAAGTCTAAGGAATATCATCCAAGAATCTCAAATCCAAGATTATATCACCTAAATCCAATTATTAAGGAAACATTTAGATTCCTAATTAACTATGGTTTCCAAATCAATCTTGCAAGATAGGTAAATACATTGTTCCAAAAGGTTCTAACATATATTTGAATGATTGGATATACATTAAAATCATAAATATTGGAACACTTCTTAATTTGCAATTTACTCTAAGATGGATTCATAAATCATGATGGAACATCTAATACTATTACAATGGATATAATTTCAACTATATCCCATTTGGATCCAGCAGAAAGTGTTCTAGAGTAAAAAAAATGATAAATTTGACACTCTAAACAAGAAAAAACTGTTTACAGTTTTCCATTTATCACTCATCATCGGAGCGTATCCTAACATTTTGATCTTTTGCTGTTTTTTTGTCAATTATTTATTAAAATAAATATCAATATATACATCCCTAAAATATATGTACAACCTCCCCACTCCCTCTTATTTTTCTATAAGATGTTTTCTTCTTTTTGGGTTTCATTTTAAAAAAATAAATATAAAGATCAACCGTGATGGAAAAGTGGATTCTTTTAGGATTGTAAGGTATAGGCAATGTTTCTTTTATAGGGTAACTTCTTTGAATTTTTTTATTATTCTTCAAGTTATTATAAGAGAAACTATGAAGTATTATATGTTTCGTAAGTATGATACAAAATAACACACCATTATTTAGTGTTTTCATATCGATTTATTAATAGGTACATATACAACTATGGGTTTTAACTGAAAATCCTCTAGGTTGTCTTGAGAGAATATCATCGACCAACCGATCAAGCTACACATAAAGGTCTATGCTGAGCAATCTTTGAGATGGAATAGCGACGAGTGGTTTTCTTTTCTTTAACGTAATGCCAAATTTTTCTGAAAGGTCATGTTCCTCACCCTTCGGCAAACTCCAGTCGAATGAGTGCAAGAGCGAAGCCAATACATACATCTGCATTTTCTCTGCCAACGGAACTCCTGGACACAATCTTCTCCCTGCTCCAAACGGAAAAAAATTTAAATTGTTTCCATTATAATCCCATTTGTTTGCCAAGAACCTCTTAGGGTTGAATTTCAAAGGATTGTCCCAGTTCTTTGGATCTCGTTGGATTGCCCAAACATTTAGGAAGACGATACAACCCTTTGGGACTGTGTAGCCACCAACTGTGCAAGATTGAGTTGGCGACCGTGGGATTAGGAAAGGGACCACAGGGTGCAAACGAAATGTTTCTTTAATAACTGCATCTAAGTATTTTAGTTTTGGGAGATGAGATTCTTCGACAATGTTATCTAGCCCCACAATTTCTACTAATTCTTCTTGAACCTTTTTCATAACATTAAAATCTTGCATAATCTCTGCCATTGCCCATTCTATCAACGTAGTCGTTGTTTCAGTTCCTGCAACCATAATGTCCTGATATAACAACAAATCATCACTAAAAGAAACACAATTTCATTTTGTTTACTAAACTCTAAGGAACCATATATTGATACAGAAACTCAAGTTTATACAAGAACAATAACTAAATAAGAAAATAAGACGTATTAAATATATATAGCAACTTACCACAAGTAGGGCTTTTATTTGGGTGATGTTAAGTGATGTTTCTTTCTTTTCTTCCATGAGATCTAACAAGATTTGTATGAAATCCTTCTTTCCCTCATGCTCAACTCCATCTTCAAAATTTTTTAAATTAAATTTTAGTCGATTGTCGATAATGCTTGTGAAAATTCGATCCAATTGCTCACGTTTATTCTTCATTTTCCTCTCCACACCTTGTAGATCAAACCGTGCGAGATAAGGAAAAAGATCAGAGACATTCGGTTGGCTTACAAGCTCAACAATCTCCGAAACTATCATCTGCAATTCACCCGCAAGATTACCATCTTTTTCCCCTTCGGCCGATGTGTTTTCCCATATAATGCTCGTTAGCACATTGGCCTCTGTGGCGAACGAAATCTCATTAATATCAATAGTTGTCCCCATTTTATTGTAAACTTTCTTGACAGTTTTTCTAACCTCGTGTTTTCTTAAAGATTGGCAATCTTCGAGGCTTTTGCTGCTTAAGACCTCTTGGATCAATATTTTACGTAGGTTACGCCAATACGAGTTGTGGTTGGACCACACGATGTCTTGTCCGCCATAAGTGCTAGTGGCAGCGGCAATCGAGGGTCTGCGGTTTGCAAAGGACTCATCGTGGTCGCGGACCACGGCCTTGGCTAGGTCCAGGGTGTTGACCACCACATGGACCTTGCTTCCAACTTGGAGCTTGAAGATGGGTCCGTAGGTACGAGCCATGTTGGTGAATTGTTTGTGTAGGTCGTGGCTAAGAAAAGGGAGGTAGCCCACAATTGGCAAGCCACGGGGGCCTGGTGGCAATGGTGGTGCACCATTTGGGGTGGTGGAAAACGTGAATTTGTAGCATAAAATGGCTAACAATATTAGTATTGAAATGGTGAAAAGTGCCATTTTGGAAATGATGAAAATTTACTAATAAGATATATTTGTAGTTGGGTGGATTATAATAATAAGTCAAACGTGGTTTGCTGGCTTGCTGCTCACTAAAGTCCAAAGTGGTGCATCTAGCCTTACCATGTTGAAAGCATAGTACACTATCCCATACCCATAGGCCATAGCAAGGATAAGCAAGAAGTTGCACTAACTTCTATGATATAAGAATATACAAAAAATAACCTTAAATATTATTAAATTATTTCGACGCTTTCAAGGGAGTATTTTCTATGTTTTTCTATAGAAAATTTTTTCACCTAAACCCTTAAACTTTAAATAATATAGTTGCGGATAAATATATGGTTCCACCTTTATCAAACTTATAAATTCAACCTTCAAGGAAACAAATATGTTTTTGCAGGTGTTTCCACAATGCTTTACGTGAATCCACCCATAAGACCATCCACAGCCGGCCATCGGGTTGCCATTGACTTGGCAGCGGGTTCATTGGATAGTTCGGTTACACCGCCGCAGGTAGATTAAGGTTGAAGTCACTCGGCTTCTCCTTGACGATGACACCCACCACCCCACCCCACCAGGGGCGGAGCTAGAAATTAATTTGTAGGGGGGCAAAATTTGAACAACAATCTTAATTCTAAAAAATATTTTGTTATACACAAAAAAACCTTCAAAACGTCAACAATAATCATAAATTCCGTGTGAAGCTGATTTTTAAGGGGGGCAATTAGCCATATATTGTTAATTTATAAAAAGAAAACTAACAAAATTTAAAATGTTAGGGGGGCAACTGCCTACTCTGCCCCCCTCCTGGGTCCGCCCATGCACCCCACCCTCTCTCTCCCTTCTCTCTATCTCTATCTTCTTCTTTTTTTATTATATATTTAGATTGGGCTAAGTTTACCATTGTGGATGGATTGGGTTGGTTTGATAAGATAGTGGAAAGCTGATGATGTGGCGCTGATGTAGCGATTGGGTTGAAAGTCTAGGAATAAAGATGGTCTAACCATTATTAATATTTAGAATATTTTGACATATAATTCCTATAGATTGTTTATCTATCCTAACTCAACGTGAAATATGTATTGAATAACTTAACCTTTACAAATTGGAAAAAGGTGAGGCCCAAATGGATTCATAGTGCTGACATAATCACAAATAAAGTGCATATTTACGTTTAAGATGAAATGGTAATATTATTTAATATCTTTAAAATTTTTAAAAATCACTGTTGTTAAAGGTCAGTTGTACTTTTCATGTTGCAAATAAACTTAGCATGTCAATTTTTACACCAAACCGTTTTTATGATCAAAAGTAATCAAACATGAAAATCTTCTAAGCCCGAGGGATTTTTGGGTTAAATTGCTAGTAACAAGATTGCCCCATAACTTTGTTTAGAATTTTTGTATGGAAAATTACGTTTTCTTGTGTCTCGTTTTATAAACGATACAAGTTATATCGAATATCTTATACATTACTTGCAAATCGTACCCCGAACTCGTAACCTTATACGTGCAACAACACTTAAACGTCAATGGTACATTGTTGCGCTCGATAATCTCGGTATCGGAATTGCAACGAGAGGAACTTTCTTCTCACGATCCCAAACTTTTCGGACAAATCGAGTTTCTCTCCCTCACGGCTTTTCCCAAATCTCGGGGTCTCCATGGATGGCCCACGCGTTAACAAACACCCGAGAGCCTTTTGGGACCATGTACCCACTGATCACACATGATTCGCTCGAGCAATGTGGGACCATTAGCGGAAGCGTTGGGTGCAACCGTAAAGATTCTTTCATGATTGCGTATAAATAGGGTAATTTGTTGATGTAGGATTCTTCGACTATGTTGTCTTTTTCCGACCAATATCTTTAGTTCTTGTTGCGCTTTTTTCAGGATCTTTGGTTGGTTCATCATCTCGGCTAACGCAAACTCGACAGCTTTGGACGAATCTGTCCCTCCTACCACCATATCCTGTAATGTAACATATATATATGCAACAAAATTTGATTTATAAGATATTTAATATATATTAGGTGTGGGTTCAAATGTGAACCACTTTTTGGTTGTGAACGTGAGGACAACCGAGAGCGCGACACATGGCGGATGACTAGGCGCCATGTCAAGTCCACAGCGGATGACTAGGTGCGATTCATGGGAGGGCATTGAATTAAAGAGGGGGACCACACTCAAAGCCGCCACGTGTCGCTGTCTCGGTTGTCCTCACGTTCACAACTAAAAAGTGGTTCACATTTGAACTTTCCTCTTCCTCTCTCTCTCTCTCTCTCTCTATATATATATATATATAGAAAGTTTGAAATAATAATCAGAGAAACTATAAGTTGTTATATATTCGGTAAATATGATACAAAATAACACACTATTATTTAGTGCTTTCATATCGATTATTAATAGGTACATATACAACTACGGTTTTAACTAAAAATCCTCTATATTATCTTGAGAGAATACCATCGACAGACCGATCAAGCTACATATAAAGGTTCACGTTGAGCAATCTTTGAGATGGGATAGCGACTAGCGGTTTTCTTTTCTTTAACGTAATACCAAATTTTTCAGAAAGGTCATGTTCCTCGCCGTTCGGCAAACTCCAGTCAAATGAGTGCAAGAGCGAAGCCAACACATACATCTGCATTTTCTCTGCCAACGGAATCCCTGGACACAGTCTTCTCCCCGCTCCAAATGGAAAAAAGTTTAAATTGTTTCCATTGTAATCCCATTTGTTTGTCAAGAACCTCTCGGGGTTGAATTCCAAAGGATTGTCCCAGTTCTTTGGATCCCGTTGGATTGCCCAAACATTCAGAAAGACGATACAACCCTTTGGGACAGTGTAGCCACCAACCGTGCAAGATTGAGTTGGTGACCGTGGGATTAGCAAAGGGACCACGGGGTGCAAACGAAATGTTTCCTTAATAACTGCATCTAAGTATTTTAGTTTTGGGAGATGAGATTCTTCGACAATGTTATCTAGTCCCACAATTTCTACTAATTCTTCTTGAACCTTTTTCATAACGTTAACATCTTGCATAATCTCTGCCATTGCCCATTCTATCAATGTAGTCGTTGTTTCAGTTCCTGCAACCATAATGTCCTGATATAACAACAAATCATCACTCAAAGTAACACAATTTCATTTTGTTTCCTTGACTCTAAGGAACCATATATATAGAGAGAGAGAAACTCAAGTTTATACGTGAACAATAACTGAATAAGAAAATAAGACGTATTACATATAGCAACTTAATTACCACGAGTAGAGCTTTTATTTGGGTGATGTTAAGTGATGTTTCTTTCTTTTCTTCCATGAGATCTAACAAGATTTGAATGAAATCCTTCTTTCCCTCATGCTCAACTCCATCTTCAAACTTTTTTAAATTAAATTTTAGTCGATCGTCGATAATGCTTGTGAAAATTTGATCCAATTGCTCACGTTTATTCATCATTTTCCTTTCCACACCTTGTAGATCGAACCGTGCGAGATAAGGAAAAAGATCAGAGACATTCGGTTGGCTGACAAGCTCAATGATCTCCGCAACTATCATCTGCAATTCACCTGCAAGATTACCATCTTTTGCCCCATCGGCGGACGAGTTTTCCCATATAATGCTCATTAGCACATTGGCCTCCGTGGCGAACGAAATCTCGTTAATATCAATAGCTGTCCCCATTTTACTGTAAACTTTCTTAACGGTTTTTTCTGACCTCGTGTTTTCTTAAAGGTCGGCAATCTTCGAGGCTTTTGTTGCTTAAGACCTCTTGGATCAATATTTTACGTAGGTTGCGCCAGTACGAGTTGTGGTTGGACCATACGATATTTTGGCCGCCATAAGTGATAGTGGCGGTGGCAATCGAGGGTTTGCGGTTTGCAAAGGACTCATCCTGGTCGCGGACCACAGTCTTGGCTAGGTCCAAGGTGTTGACCACCACATGGACCTTGCTTCCAACTTGGAGCTTGAAGATGGGTCCGTAGGTACGAGCCATGTTGGTGAATTGTTTGTGTAGGTCGTGGCTAAGAAAGGGGAGGTAGCCCACGATTGGCAAGCCACGGGGACCGGGTGGCAATGGTGGTGCACCATTTGGGGTTGTGGAAAACGTGAATTTGTAGCCTAAAATGGCTAGCAATATTAGTATTGAAATGGTGAAAAGTGCCATTTTTTTGGAAATGATAGATAATTTTTTAGATACTAATGTGATATATTTGTAGTTGGGTGGATTATAAGTCAAACGTGGTTTACTGGCTTGCTGCCCACCTAGGGATGCATCTTTGTCTTAGCCTTACCATGTTGAAAGCATAATACAATTAAATAAAGGGCTAATGATTTGAGAGGGTAAATAAGTAAATAACTATTTATTTTGTACACATACTACTATTGAACTATTTTTTGTTCTTAATATACCATTAACCTCTATTTTTTTGTACACATTGTACCATTGTAACTAAGAATAGCCCGTAAAACACCATCTTTCACCCACCACCACCACCACCACAGCCACCACCTCCAAACTCTCTATTTGTGTAGTTTACCCTAAATTGGCGGTGGAGATGGTGGTGTGGTTGGATTCGATATTTAGGGATCGATTCTAGATCTATGGTGGTGGTGGTGGTGGTGGGTGTGGTGAAGGTGGTTTTGGTGGTGGTGGTGTTTTGGTGGTGGCAGCTATGGTGGCTGTGGTGGTTGTGGTGGGTGGGTGAAAGATGGTGGTTTACGGGCTATTCCCGGTTAAATGGTATATTGAATACAAAAAATAGTTAAGTAATAATATGCATACAAAATGAATAGTTAGTTACATTCTTAAGTCATTACCTCTTAAATAAAGATCAGTGGTACTTTTCGTGTTGCAAAAATCATGCAAATACAAAAATCTTCTAAGCCGAGGAATTTTTGGTTAAATTGCTGGTAACAAGATTGCACACTTTTAGGCCCAATGGAGCTAGGCTTTTGGTGCATATTTTAGGGTTTATGACTTGTAAGGGTAATCAACTGTTCCAATTGTACAAATGTTACCATGAAACTATTTTTTGTACTCAATTGACCATTAAACTCTTTTTGACTGTACATATAGTACCATTATGACCTGGTATAACAGGTAAACCACCGTGAACCACCAGTAACCACCACCAACACCACCAAAACACTAAACAACACCACCACCACCACCACAGCCATCACCACCACCACCACCAAAACACTACCACCACAGCCACCACCACCTTCAAACCATCACCACCACCACCTTCAAACCCACCACCACCATCACCACACCCACTACCACCACCACCTTCAAACCCACCACCATCATCACCACCATCACCACACCCCACCACCACCATCACCACCACAAAATCAACACATTCTCACCACCACGAAAAACCCCCAATCTGCTAAACCCTAGCTCCGTCGCCGGCTTAGCCGGAGCAATTCTGCCGGAGCTCAAGAAAGAAAAAAAACGATGATGCTGACCACCCACCCCCTTCTTCTTCTTCTTCTTCTTTTTCCGGCGAGATCCCCCTACCAACCACCCACCCCCTTCTTTTCTTCTTCCTTTTTCCGGCTGGGTGACGTTCTCTAGAAGCAAACACTTTTCTTCTTCATTTTTCTCCAGAAGCAAACACTTTTCCGGCTGGGTGACGTTCTCGGCGACGAGATCTGGATCTGAACTAGATTTGGAGGTGGTGGTGGAGATCTCGTCGTCTTCTTCTCCACTCATCCGTCGTTGGCCGCCGCCGGCCGCCGCCGAAGACGACGTCAAGGTCTGATTACGCTCACACTTCGTGACCTAGAGCTTGCCGGAACGATTCCGGCCGACCTGCGTCTCTGCCGGAGCTTGCCTCTGTGGTGGTGGTAGTGTTTTGGTGGTGATGGTGGGTGTGGTGATGGTGGTGGTGGGTTTGAAGATGGTGGTGGTAGTGGGTGTAGTGGTGATGGTTTGAAGGTGGTGGTGGGTGTGGTGGTGGTGTTTTGGTGGTGATGGTGGGTGTGTTGATGGTGGTGGTGATGGTGGTGGTGGTAGTGGGTGTGATGGTTTGAAGGTGGTGGTGGCTGTGGTGGTAGTGTTTTGGTGGTGGTGGTGGTGATGGCTGTGGTGGTGGTGGTGGTGTTGTTTAGTGTTTTGGTGGTGTTGGTGGTGGTTACTGGTGGTTCACGGTGGTTTACCTGTTATACCAGGTCATAATGGTACTATATGTACAGTCAAAAAGAGTTTAATGGTCAATTGAGTACAAAAAATAGTTTCATGGTAACATTTGTACAATTGGAACAGTTGGTTACCCTTACAAGTCATAAACCCCATATTTTATGCTTCTGATAACTTTTTTACAATATTTAAACTTATGGTCATTTTAAGCTGGTTTTTTGGTCCATTTTTATTTCTTTTATTAATCCATAAAAGCATACAATAGTTTCTACTTTCTAGTCTAAAAATCTAGATCTACACTGTATTAGACCACTAAACTCTCCACTGGGTTATCTTTCATTTTTCCATTTTTATACTTGGAAAATTAATGAATTTATTTAAATATATATATATATATATATATATATATATATTGATTCCTGTTTTCAAAAATAACCAAGGAATATTAGGTGTATAATACATCACATCCGATATATATTTTGCCAAATTACATTTGTTAAAATAATTCAATAGATGTGGACACATAATTATGCATCAATACCAGATTCGGTTACAGTTCACATAGTAAAAGTCTAAAAGACATGTATCAATAAGGCAACAATCTTGTTGGGAAACTAGATATGTGGTTGTATAAATACTTGGATAAATTTCTAGTTCGAGTATGGAAAGACACTTTCCTGATGCTATATTTCGCCTCTTCTATGCCTTGGGTTTAAACGTCAATCGTACATTATTGCGCTCGACAATCTCGGTGTCGGAATCGCAACTAGAGCATCTTTCTTCTTCAACACGATCCCAAACTTTTCGGACAAATCTAGTTTCTCCCCCTCACCCATTTCCCAATCGAAAGAATGAATAAGGGACGCAAGCAAAAACATAAACATACGTTCTGCCATCGCGGTCCCGGCACATATCCTCCGCCCCGAACCAAACGGAAAATAATTGAAGTCATTCCCGCTATAATCCAACTTGTTATCAATGAACCTTTCTGGCCAAAACTCCAATGGCTTTTCCCAAATCTCGGGGTCTCTATGGATGGCCCATGCGTTCACAAATACCCGAGAGCCTTTTGGGACCGTGTACCCACCAATCACACATGATTCGCTCGGGCAATGTGGGACCATTAGTGGAAGCGTTGGGTGCAACCGTAAAGATTCTTTCATGATTGCATATAAATAGGGTAATTTGTTGATGTGGGATTCTTCGACTATGTTATCTTTTCCGACCACTGTCTCTAGCTCTTGTTGCGCCTTTTTCAGGATCTGTGGTTGGTTCATCATCTCGGCTAGCGCAAACTCGACAGCATTTGAAGTTGTATCCGTCCCTCCAACCACCATATCCTGCAACGAAAGGATAGAGCGCTTGATTATAATTAATTGATTGTGCCGCGAACAAAACAATTGTATAATTTTGCAATATATATATATATATATATTATTAGGTTCAAATGAGAAGTGCTAAAAAAATATGAAGTAGAGAAGTGATCTCCACCACTCATCCGGTCAATAAAGGAGGCTTTGATCGGTCACCCTTCTTGAATCGCGTCTTTCGTGAATCGGTCAATAATGGTGGCTTTGACTAGTCAACTATGATCTAAACTATATCAACGGTTGAGATTAATTCTCTACTTCGTATTTTTTAGCGCTTCTCATTTGAACTTTCTCTCTTTCTCTCTCTCTCTCTATATATATATATGTATATATATATATATATAGAGAGAGAGAGGTGTATTCAAACAAAAACGTTAACTATTTAAGAACGTAAGAAAAACTTCGTCGATATACAAAATCACATATGATTCACGTACAAAATCATATGTGATTCATGTGCCTTTGCTCGCGACTTTAAGTCTCGTTACCGGTCGCCGTCATCCAGTTTTTCCCAACGAAGTTGTTCTTATTTTCTTAAATAGTTATCATAGCCCGTCATTGAGATGGTATACAGTTAGGCATAAAAGTAATCTATAAGAGCATCTTCAACAGCATTGCTAAAATAGAAAAAGTTGGATTTTATTCTTCTAAAGTGCTCCAACGGCATTCTTAAAATAGAAAAAAATTGAAGCTTTCTCTAAATATGAAGAGAGAGAAACATTATTTTAATCTATTCCACTAATGATATAATTAACTATTTAAAAGTTTTAAAAAAATTTATTGGGATCATAAATATAGTGTATATTTTAATAATATAAGTGGTGATAGATTCTCTAAAATAGAAAAGCAGTTGGAGACAGAAAATAAAGATTTTTAATCTTTCTTTCTCTATTTTAGAGAAATTATAATAATGTTGTTGGAGATGGTCTAATATACACAACTATGTATGGTTTAGAATTAGACTATGTTTATCAGCAATCCAATCCAATCCAATCTCTATTAATAAATTCATTTCTCTCTCTTTCTACTTACCTAATTTCAATCTCAATCCAATCTTAAAATTTTTACAATTTATTAGCAATCCAATCCAATCTCAAATATTTATATTATAAAATATATAATAAACCAACTAGTTAATGACCCGTATATTATACGGGCATTTGAAACATGTTATTTTAATTTTTAATAAGAATAGACATTTACATGACAATTGTCATTACCATTTAAATACTTATGCAAATTATATGTTATACGACAATTGCCATTATAATTGCTTATTACAATAGATATTTTAGTTATCTAATAGCTGTTAAAATTTTAAAAATTGAAAATTTATTATTCTTTTGTCAAAAGATTTGAATTTCGTGAATGATTTTAAAACTGGAGGGATTCAGAAATAAAATATGTGTAGTGTTTTGATTTGTAGGATTTTAATCAAAATA
The DNA here is from genome assembly GCA_030169165.1 of Centaurea solstitialis. NCBI lineage: Eukaryota > Viridiplantae > Streptophyta > Magnoliopsida > Asterales > Asteraceae > Centaurea > Centaurea solstitialis. The sequence continues at coordinate 81,552,858 of CM058044.1, forward strand.
AAATATAATTATTTATAAATAATCTACCAAAATAGTTAGATTAAAAAGATGGAATGTTTAAATTTCAAGAATATTAGGCATTGAGTTTTAAATAAAATAATATTTCATAACTTATAAATAATATATAAGAATAATTAGGTTAAAAAGATGAAATCTTTAAGTTTCAAGAATATGAAGAATAGAATTGTAACAAAATCTAAACAAATTAATTTATATCTATTTTTATAACTGGAGTGATTCAAAAATAAAATATGTAGTGTTTTTTATGCATAGAATTTTAAATAAAAAATTAATTACTTATAAATAATCTATAAAAATAGTTAGATTAAAAAGATATAATCTTTAAATTTCAAGAATATCAACAATGGAGTTTTAAATAAAATAAATTTTAATTACTTATAAATAATCTATAAAAATACTTAGGTTAAAAAGATAAAATCTTTAAATTTCAAGAATATCAAGAATAGAATTGTAATAAAATCTAAACAAATTAATTTATATCTAATTTTAATAATGTAGTTAAATTAAAAAAATATTCAATATTAAACTCATTTTGAAGGTATTGTCGAGACGATTATAATGGTATAATTTATTAAAAAGAAAAACCAAAAATTTTAATATATTTTAATTAATATATATTATTATCTTAAAATGATAAGGATGTAAAGTGAAAGATGAGAAACTAATGGATAAAAAGTAATTTAATCAAATAATTCTAAGGATAAAAAATGTAAATTATAAAGATAATTATGGTATTAAAATAATAAGAATAATTGATGATATCATCATTTGATGATTCTTTTTTAATTGGTCAATCAAATGGCTCAATTTCATAATCATGACATCAACAAAAACTTTTCTTTAATATATATATAGATATGAATATTACAAATGTCATTTTATGTAATAAAATAAATTTAAAAAAGATTGCAATATTGGACAATCCTATATCACATTTTGATAGAGATTGACCATAAAGCAAATAATTAAAAGAATTTTAATTTTTCTTTTTAGTTTATTATTTTGTCTTATTCCAATTTGAGATTGGATTGAAGGTTTTAGATCACTCTAGAGATAGTCTCTTATATGAAAGGCTAAAAGGGTGCATAACATGTACATGTGCACTTGTACATTTGAACCATATGCATTTATATACACAAGTTAATTTCCTGTTAAACACAAATGCATACGATTCCCTTTAACACCGTCTATACTCTATAGTCTATATATATCTATCTAAATAAATATCTTTATCGTCAAGACATTTAAACATATTTAACGATGCTGAAATTGATTTACCATGAGTAAAGATTTGAGGTGGGTTGGAGTGAATGGTGTTTTGTAATCTCCATCTTTTAACTGCAACAAAAACTGTAAAAAATCCTTGCTTTCTTCACCACCCATCTTCCTCCTTTGCTCAATCATACTTTCAAAGATCCCATCGAATTTCTTTGCCAACACATTCATCTTCTTCTTGATCCCTTGCAAGTCAAACCGGGCCAAACCCGGATAAAAATCCGACAAATTCGGCATACCCAACAACCCGGTCATCTCATTAATCGCCCGCCGGAACTCCGCCCCTAAACCCTCCCGATCTTCCGCTTTCACGGTGCCTCCCCACATCATCCCGGTGATCACATTAAAAACGGTCAAAAACATCTGCTCTCCGACGTTGACCGGCGATCCGGCGTGTCCGTAAAAATGCTTCACGGTGTTCCGGACCTCTTGCCGGCGAAGGGAGTAGACGGAATCGAGGGTTTGGTTGCAAAGCATCTCGCGAACGCAAATCTTTCTCAGCATCCGCCATTGGTCGCCGTAGGGGGACCAGACGATGTCGTTTCCGCCGTACGTGGCCTCCACGCCGGCGGCGGGGACGTCGCGGTTGGCGAAGGTGGTGTCGTTGACTTTTAGCACCTCGCGGGCTAAGGCCGGCGAGGTGATGAGGATGCCGAGCTTTTGGCCGAGCCAGAGGCGGGTGATGGGGCCGTGGGTCTTGGCGAGGGCCGCGAAGTGGGTGTGGAGCTCCGGGTCGAGGGAGAGGAGGTTTCCAACGAGTGGGAGGGACCGTGGGCCCGGCGGGAGGGGCGGACGGTGGGGGGAGGTTGATGTGAGGGTCCATACGAGCCAGAGGAGAGAAAGGACGGCGACGACGGCAAGGATGGTGGTCGGTAGGTTTTCGGTTTCGAACAACCGTGAGACGCCACCGATGGCGGTGGTTAGTTCCGGCATGACTGTGATAAGTGGCGGAAATTAAGAATGCGTTTGAGAACGCTCACGATGAAAAGTGCTTATCAGCTTATACGGCGGAGGAAATGAATGAGGGTTTTGGTGAGCTAAATAAACCCTTTAAATGTAGATAAAATCACTGTTTGAGATTTCTCTATGCCTTCCAGGTCCAACTAATCAAATAATTCCACGTCGTTATTTTCTATTATAATAAATAATAAAACGCCACTTAAATTTGAAAAAGAAAAAAGCCATCGGTGGTCTGGTCGTGATGGGTATTGGTTTTCTTTGTGGACTAAATAATGGTAGGGAAAATAGAAGGAAAGTAGGAGTAGAAAAATCAAAAATCCTATGTTTTTCTATTTTTGGATTTTTCTTCCGAAAATCCTTTTTTGGGAAAGTGAGAAAAGAATTAATTAGACTTATAAAATATAGAGTGAATTGCAATTTTGGTCCCTGTGGTTTAACGATACCAGCATGTTTGGTCCCTACAAAATTTTTATTGCAAGAAAACCACTGTGGTATGTCTTTTTGCTTGGTTTTGGTCCCTCAACACTAACACCGTTAGTTATCTCTGTTAAGTATTGCTTTTTTTTTTACAAAAAATAAACTACAAGGACCAAATTGCAATTTACACATTTTTTCTATTTTAATTTCAGATTAATTTTCTTTATTTAATCTAAGAATATCAAGATAAACAACACACCTTTGATTCTTTATCTTCTTTACAAATTCAACATAAATCAACAGCCCCAAATCACAAAGCCTAATCTAAATCTAAATTAAAATTGAAACCCAAAAATCAAACCCTAATCAAGTATCCATATCAAATCAAAAAAATTGTTAAAAATCAGGAAAATGAAGAGCCATTTCAACCAAAAAAGTCAAGAACACATCTGGAATGATTTGAGAAACCTCTTTTAGAATCTCGATTCCTAACCCCTAAATCAAAATCAAACCATCGAACCAACGGTTGAAGATGAAATCGGACCCAGATCTGAAAGGAGGAGAAGTCGCCGAGATGGTGGTTGCGCCAGCCGCCAGCGGGGAGGGAATTCGTCGAAGGTTGGAGGGGCACTCGCCGGAGAAGACGATGTCCTCGTCGGAGTTCAAGGTGGTGCCAAGGTGGTCGTGGGTTGATATGGAGGGTTGCTGGAGGGTGGTAGTGAGGGGCACTCACGAAATCGATCCAGATCTCGTCGGAGTTCAAGGTGGTGCCAAGGTGGTCGTGGGGATCTATTCCGTGAACATCAGATCTCGGCGTTTGGACGGCGGCGACTTGGTGGTCGGCGATGGAGGAAAAGAGTGGCTTTGTGTGGGTGACAGTAAAAAGAAGAAGATGGGGTTTCAAAGGGGAATAGGGGATGATGATGGTTTTGTGTTGGTGGTCTCAACTTGCAGGTCATCTCATTGAAGAAGATGATGGGTTTTTATTTTATATATAATAATATAATATTATACAATTTTTATATTAGATGTTAATACATATTATTTATAAATTATAGTTTTGGTCCTTGTAGTTTAATTTTTGTAAAAAAGACCAATAAGCCCTCATGTGCAAGGCACATGAGGAAGACTTAACAGAGACGACTAATGGTGTTAGTGTTGAGGGACCAAAACCAAACAAAAAGACATACCACAGTGGTTTTCCTGCAATAAAATTTTTGTAGGGACCAAACATGCTGGTATCGTTAAACCACAGGGACCAAAATTGCAATTCACTCTAAAATATATTATAAAACTATGTAGTTTGAATCGGTTGTATCTTATTATAAAATAAGAAATGTATGTTGATAGCAGAACGCAGGGGGGTATCTTATCCCCTTAAAATCTAGAGAGCTAAAAGATAAAATGGCAACCTAAAATATTCTTTAATCGACTCTTCTTGGGTTCATCAATAATTAAATACCAAGTGCCGTTTTTGTTCGCTTTCGTAAATAATTTAGTTTATTTTTATGCGAATGTTGCGTTCAGATAAAAAGTATTATATTTGGTGAGGAATATAATAAGTGGTATGTAGGATTAGAAATAGATGTAAATTATGATAAGATATACAGAGATAAGAAGTATCTATTTGCACATGGTTGTAGGAGAAGTTGAATTAATGAAAAGCGTGAGAAGTTGATTTGAATTTTTGTATTGTTTTTAATATTAAGTTTACACATGAATTGTGTTTGATATGATGATTGATTCGGTACATTTTCAATACATATTATCCTAATATCTATCTAACGATCGATAACAACTTATCCGTTTTCACATTCAAGTAAACCATGTCCGCTACTTTAATGCGTATTAATAGTGTCAATTATTGTATATATAAAAGGAATATTCTGCAGTGTTAAATATTTGATACTATAGAGCTAGGATACAAATATTGATGATTTGATCAAACATTAAGCAAATTAAAAACCCAAAAGAATATAAAAACAAACATTTTGTATAAAAAGAAAAAGTCCACAAGTTAAATTAATTAAGGGAGCGGCCAAGGTGTTGTGGTGGAGTACTGAAGGACATCCACATACTGTTCCTCCATCCACATACTAAAGGACATTTGTCAATTCCTTTGTAGCTCAATGGTCGATAACATCCTGAGGGGGGCAGTGGATGGTATCCCTGTCTACTTGGGTTCGATTCGGAGGGGGAACAGGAAGCAACACCCCAGTTCATGGGTCACCTTCGGGACGGGCATGGACGAGGCTATGGGCCGGTAACGGTTTCCATGGTCGAGAGGATTAGTCGGGTGCCCGAATGGATCCCGGATACCTCTTCGACTTCGGTCGGGGCGTGTGCGTGTGTTTAACTATCGTTCAAAAAAATAAAAATTAATTAAGGGAGCCTTTTATTTACTCTTATCGGATAAGAATGTTGCTCCGAATAAATGTTGTGCGGGTAATAAGTGTTTACTAACAAACAAAAAACCATTTTAACTCCTTTTAGTTGGATGTTAAAAAAAGAGCAGGGGAAACAATCTGGTTGCTGACCGAGTCGGCACCAAGTAGACAACCCCTAAACATTGAGCGGGCTATATATTGGGGTCTGAAAGGTGCACTCATTTTGTTTTGAGGAGTGTTCTTTAATACTTGTGCACCCATTTTGTTTTTGAGGAGTGTTCTTTAATACTTTGGGTGAGATGGTAGAATCGTAAAATTAATACTCTATATGTAAGAGGTCATATGTTTAAATCTTATTTAAGTGAAAGATTAACTTTTATTCAAACTTTTAATTTTAGGCTTCAAGATGTTATGAGGCCCTAGAAGCTATTGGTGAACAAAAATTAACGGTAAAAACATAGTTAGAATTTAGAACGACTAAACACATAACATCAGGTACACTTATATACATAATTACTACCACATCAAAACAATTTTTTTCTTGATTTCTTTTTATTATATTTTGTTCCCTATTATTTATGTTCCTTTTTAGTGTCAATTTATCTTAAAAGTTATCGTTTTTATCTCATTTTTTAAATCTTATAAATTTTATGGTTTTTTCAAGATTATATAGTAAATTAAAGTTGTAATTTTTAAGAACTTTTTGCGTTACGTCGGAATTTTTTATTATTTAATCAGTTAATCACCTATAAAGTGTTATGTTAATATTTTTATATGGACTTCCTTTTAATATTAAAAGATGGAGATTAGGAAATCTTTTAATTTGTCTTTGGCCGGCTTTTTATGCCACCCGACCAAATTCGGAGTCATTCAGACAAGTGTTGGTTGTTGCCTTGTTATTATGCCTATCTTTGACAAATTAAATAAAATAACAATACATATTTATTAGCTATTTGATTATTTTGTTAAGATAAAGAAGGAAGTTAGGTTATAAGTTATGATGAGAATAATTTGCAACGTTGATTACTTTAATATTGATCTAACAAATCAGATTAAGTATAAAATAACTTGATAACTAGCTTAAAAAGGTATTTTCATTTGATTTTTAATTGGAACCTATCAAAAGTTGAAAACAATAAAACTTGTTTCATGATAACTATTATTTCGCAAGTATTTTTTTAATAAAGTCTTTTGGTTGATTTGGTGGGGTAATGCCGAAGCTCTCTTCCTTCTTCAATCTTTTTACCATTCAAAAAACACCGTTTTCTAGATACATTTATTTTAGGATGTAGAAAATAACAATATTAAAAGTAACAATAAAAACAGAACTTTATCGTTACTTTACGTGACAACAACATTTAACAAAAATCAATTTCCCTACAATTTTTTATACTAAGAAATTGCATAAAAATTATTGTAGAGGATGATTTTAAACAATTCATAATAAATGATAATGTGATATGTTAATGGCGTGTAGCTTAGTTGGTAATGGGTGGGAGCGAGTTTGCACAAAATCAATATAGCCTAGGTTCGAACCGAGCACTCCCATAGCCACAACCGCTGAGTGAGTCAGGAATGCCCCCCACAACGGGCATTGACAATCTGTGATGGGCCGGTTGGGTTGTCAAAATCAACCTTTTACACAAAAAGTAATAATGTGATATCAAGAACGATTTATTTAGTCAAAAAAATGTTGGATTTTATAAAATGACTTAAAATATATCTTCCAAACGGAATATTCAAATAATGTTTATGTCCTTTTAAAAAGTTTTTAATAATCACATTTACATTTTTATATATCAGCGTCAACATCAAGCCTTCATTTTTTTTGATTTTCAATTTAGAATTGATCTCAATTTGACTTAAAAGATGATTCATTTAATAACAAAAGCTATTTGTAGAAATGATAAAGCTTCAATTGAAACACTTGTTATTTACTGTGATTTATCTTTACCTCTATTTTCACATATAAAGTTTTAGTATACGTTTACAAGTAGGGGTTGTTTGTTTAAAAAAAACTATTTAGTACTTCTTAACTCTTAATCGATCAGACTTTTTTACATATAGACATTTTCTTCTTTCAGACTTCCTTAACTCTTAAATACATCTGAAATATACTTAGTAACTTAGCTTATTAAATGTTTCTTAATCGCCATTCAAGTTCACAGATTGTCTCTTCTTTCAAGACGCAACCTCCAAGTTCATACGACATCCAGATCAATCTCAACCCAAATAGAAATCAAATCTAACTTATTTAATATTTGATCTTCTGTATATAAAAGAACCAAGTTTGTTTGCCCATATCTAATATTCGTATTTAATATATAAAATTAATATCCATACCAGTTTATGCACTTCTTGACCAATTCCTTCAAGCATGAAATTCAATTATTACCAAACTAATGTCTACTCTTTTTAGTGCTTCTGCTGCATATAACATAAATCTAGTAGCAAATCAATTTCAATGAGGCCGACCCTTGCATTGAAAGAATTTTCACACAACCATTATCTTTCTCAAAATAGAAGGGACGACGTTAGATCTGCTACTTAATGCTCACGGAAAAATTAGATGTATATTATAAATGGTCTGACCAATTTCTAATCTTCTTTTCTTTTGTTAATCATATTTTTGGCTTCGACCCATTCAAGGTGAAAAACGAGATTGGTAGTGTTGGCTTAACAAGAGGGAAAGGGAAGAGCCTTGCAGGTACTCTTAGAGCATCTTCAACAGCATTGCTAAAATAAAAAAAATAGTGTTTTTTTATTCTAAAATGCTCCAACAGCATTGCTAAATGGATTGCTAAAATAGAAAAAGTTTGAGTTTTCTCTAAATTTAGAGATTTCTCTAAAATCTCTATATGAGGAGAGAGAAACTACTTTTTAATCCATTCCACCAATTGTTTAAAAGTTGGTTAATTTTTTTATTGAAATACTAAATATATTGAATATTTTAATAATAAAAATAATGATTGATTCTCTAAAATAGCAAAACTATTGGAGATGATTGAAAATGTTTTTAAAGATTTTAGCTTGTTTTTTTATTTTAAATTTTTTTTTAGCAATGTTGTTGAAGATGCTCTTACTTCTGCATTTTTGCTCGAGAGTTTCGATCGCTTTCTCCAATGGCCAAAAAGACTCAACCTATTAAAGTATACATTTTATTTTTTTGAATTAAAATACATTAAGTTATATAATAAAAAAATTACATTGTAACTTGTAATCTACAAAAGAAAAATATTTTAGAAAAAGGGCCTCCGTTGTTAAGAAGTGGGCCTCCATATCAATAATGGATTCCTTTTCTTCAGGATCCATTATATTTTTAAATGCGACTTTGGGTCTTAAAAGAACACTATAAATGATGTATATTGCAATACATACACCTATAATATATAGTGAATCAAATGTAAATCTTGTAATTGTTATATAATTTATAGATTAATTAATTAGTATATTTTATAAAAATGATTAAGATTTATTTGTTATAATTTATTTATGAAAATGATTAGAATTCATTAATGTGAATTTAAAATAAACATATTGTGGATATTTTCTAATGAATACTATTATAATTTGTAAATATATTGTGATTACCGGAGCAGATGCACCTTGTTGATAGTAGGGGATGGTCTGCCACTAAAAAGGAAAAAAAAAACATTTTTTTCTAATCTAGACATATAAAAAAAGTTACGTTCTATCTTGGATCTACTAGTGTTTTTTCGTCTGTGCCCCCACCAACAAAACCAATCAAAGAGAGCACCTCAAAATCATCCAAAAAACTTAAAAACCCTCAAAGTAACCAAAAAACTCAAACTCTCTCGAAATCATGGAATTAAGATAAAACACATTAGGCAACTTTACCGGCCTAAAATCTATGTTATAGGTGTCCCACTATGTAAAATCTATGTTATAGGTGTCCCACTATGTAAAATTCCTAGATCTGCCACTAATAATCACACTTTAAATCCACGAGGCAAGATATAACTTATGAACGTATTATGGAATGCGAAAATAAGCTAAATGAATAAAAGTATAAGACCATATCTAAACAACTATTTAGTTGCTTAAATATGCGACTAACAATTTAGTAATGATGTTTTCACACCTGCAATACTTTTTTTCTTTTTTTACTAACCTACCTTTGTCTAACAAAAGTGTATAGAGTTGAAAATACTACATCGAAATGAATGATTAACCACCAAATTAAGTAACCTTTTTCCTATTTTCAATCTAAATTAGTGTTGCAAAACCATATCTAAAATTTATTACTTCTTAACTTTTGAAAATAACACTTGGAATTTGATAAAAGTAACTTTAGAAAACTACCTTTATAAATTGGTTGGTAAAAATGATAAAAACGTAGTTTTATATATATGGTCAACACATGAAAATAGTCCTTAACTTAAGCCATCGACACTTCTTACGTGAACCTCAACTTCTCACACGATTTTATGTTTATATGTATATGTGTGTGTGTGTGTGTGTGCACGTGTGTATAAAGGTGAGAAACGTAAGAAGGGAGTGATTTTGTTGCTAAAGAAGACAACTGAAAAACTTTTTTTTATCTTCGATGGACGATACTCTACGACGTAGAGTTATTGAAGGAAAAGAGGCTTTGAAAGTTGTTTAATTTGGAAGATGAAGCAAATTAAAGCACTCACACTGTATGGTTCAAAATGTAAAACGGTGTATTTATATTCAAAAAATGTTGCGATGTTATCGAGGCTTGTAATTTCAAGATTGGGGACAAGGTGCAAATCTTTCTTAACTATATTGATGATGATAACACAAATACACAATCCATGTCGAGTTTTGAAGGAGATTCATTTTTCTTTTATATAAATATATCTAATACACTTATGTATTAACATATGATAGAGTAAGTTACAAACTTCGTCCCTATGGTTATTAGAAATTCAGAATTAGTGCCTAAAACAAGTAATTACAAATATAGTTATTATGGTTTTATTTTTGTTATGGATTTAAGTCCCTTTGTCATAACTGCATCATGCGCCGTTAGTTAAGTAAAGGATAATATCGTAATTTCTAAATTATCTTCAAAATCATAAAAAAAAAAATTTATAATACATGTATGCCCGTGTCATTTTAATGTGTCAAACAAAACTTTAGCGTCCAACATCTGCGACGGCATATTCTCTGGTGCATTCCCTCTTTCCTCATCTTCGGTAACCACGATAAGTTTTTCCTCCTACTTCATCGTCCCCTTAGCTAAGAAAGCTATGTGAACGCATGTTCTTCCTCCATGTACACCCTATTCTCTCCTCCCGTGCTCTCTCAAATCACTTCCATAGTAAGACACTATCTTCCATTTTCGTTGATCACTACCACCACCTCAAGTTTTTCGGCTAACCACTACCACAAACGACGCCAATCACGCAAAGGAAAATTGGGCACTTGATCACTTTTAATCTCATGTTCACTCATGAATTATGCTATGGAAGGGAATTGATTAATTTGGTGCATTTTTTTTAGCTTTTATCTTCAATTAGGATTGATCCAAGGTGAAGATCCATACTTACCTTAGCTTCCCTCGGCATTGGAACCCTACCCTATTTATGATACTTCACATTTGTTCATATATAAGTATATTTATTATTTTCTAATATAATGTTTGTTATAGTATTTTAGAATTGCGTGGTTTTTAATTGAAACATCCCATATATATACATGCATATTCAGTCTGAATAATACCGGGTTATTCAAACCAAATATTATGCATTATTCAAGATGAATAATACAACATTCAAACTGAATAATACTGAATGTAGTATTCAGACCGGATATTGTGTTGTATTATTAAGTTTGAATGTTGTATTATTACCATAAATAATGCATAAATAATATTGTATTATTCAGACAGAATAAGAGCCGAATATGACGCGTGTAGCGCTCTCGGTCGCAATTAAATTTGAGTTTTCATTTGAACCTAGGTTCATTGATTAGACTAAGATATATATAAAAATTAATAATATTAATTCATTTATTCTGAATTTATGATCATAACTTCAAATGAAAAAGCAAAATAAAAATAAATAAATATTACACTAGATAAACTACTATGATTGGTTAACCATTTATTCTCTACGAATCGTTAACCATTCTTCTCTTTCAACTTGTTGTAAGTATATTAAGGCAACACTCCATTACAAGAGCCTTGAAAATATATACATAGTTAACTTTATGTACTTATTAGAGATCCACATATGAAATAACTTTTATTAATTTCATATATGTCCAATAAGATCCATAAAACAATTAGTTATTATGTAAACATTAATTGTGCATAGATCATATCTAATTAGTTTGGTTGTCTGATGCGTTTGGAAAGTCGATCATCTCAACTTCGTTGAGAAAATCCAACTTGAAATCCATATCTTCAACTCCAAAATCTTGACAATCCATTAGCCATGCAGCACATTCGTCCCATGATGCAAACATCTCATCGTTCTTGCAATTTTCATCATTAATATTGTTTCGTGATTCGAAGGTTGACTTGTCAATGAGAGGAGGCTCGTTGTCGCCTAACAGATAACTTAGCAAGATTTCGTCATTACAGAGGATTTCGAATGAAGAAGTATTATCATATATTTGTGAGGTCTCCTTTGATTTATTTGTGGTTTCTGAAGGCTGTGAAGAACTTGTGTTGCTAGTTTCAGATGAAGATGGAGAGCGTTGTTTACGCGAAGATGATGTCCGATTAGTTTCATTCTTCTGAAGAGGCTTATGAGTCACTGGATCGACTCCCATTTTTATAAGTTTTTTCTTGATATGTGTATTCCAGTGATTTTTGATCTCGTTATCAGTTCGGCCTGGTAAATGAGATGCGATCTTTGACCACCTATTAGATTGCATTGCTTTAGTTTCATATGCAAATAATAAACCAATAGAACAAATATATATATATATATATATTGTGTGTGTATATAGAGAGAGAGAGAGAGTTGAAACCAAAACAATTACAAAATAAGAGAACATAAAAAGAACCAAATGATGAGTAAAATCACATTTGTTTTGAGACTAACATGCAAGGGTATTCCAGCGACAAGGTTTGCAAACTTAAGTCGTAGCCAAAGTAGCGTAAATCATATGTAAATTCATATTGGATTTTATTAATCACATATGATTTGACTAATATCTAAGAATTAGTTATGATTTTAGTCCATGTGGTTTGTTAATAGTTCTATTCCCTTCCTTGTGCTTTAAAAACTACAATTTTTGTTCATATGATCTACAATTTATTGCTATTTTCGTTTCTAGAATGATTTGTACCTTTAACTACAAGGAACCAAAATAATAAAGAATTGTAAATTACAAGGGTTAAATAGCAATGAATTACAAACCATAAGGATGAAAACCATTTTTTGTTTTCTAAACCAAAAAGAAAACGTGAATTTACTCTGTATTAAAATAATGATACTTTTATAAATCGTTGTAAAATTCTTTTACATCAAACACCCGACATTCTTCAATTAACGTGAAAAAGAAAGATCTCCATTGATTTGGTGAAAAGCAATCTTTTGCGAGTATTACGACTTTTAAGTCGCTGCCAAATTTCCTTTATTAAAAGTTATAGTTTAAAGCATTTAATTATCATAAACAAAAGATTACATATAGTAAACTTTTGCAATTATAATTTTTCGGAAGACCGGCCTATAAATAGTATGGGTTTGATATCGATGAAAATTGCCAAATTTGGTTAGAAGTGTGAAATTGTTAATAACTGTTGTATGAGAAATGAACGGACATTAAGATGTGTCACATCGAGATTAGATGCACCTAGTCCGAGACACACCAAATCAATTCGCTTTTAAACCCGCAGTTTATTAGAGTCTTGATTAAAAGTGATCACCGGTTTGAAAATACTTCTTACCAAAATGACACTTCTGACATGATCTCATATTTATTTAGATAATATATGGAGTATAAATTATATTTAGATTTCTCTCTTAATTGCTATTATTTTAATAAATGGATAATGTTCATTCATTTAATTGGTAGAGAAGACTGCTATATTTGAGAAAACGATTTTTTACCTCACTTCAGTTTGACCCTTCGAGAAATTAAAAGGGATAAACTTAATTAAAACTTTAACTGACGGCACTTTATAATTTTAAATTCATAATTAAAGTAATGAATTCGAAAATTACTTATGTTTGTTACTTACTTGCGTCTTGCATCATAAACTTAAAGTGGGTTTATTTCTTCCCGTGTATTAATCTATAAATAGGAAAAAGATTGAAATCATGATAAACATAAATTATTACCACATGGGGATTAAATGATCGTATTATTAATTTGTTAGCTTTATAATCACAATCCTTTTTTAGTAGAGAAGATAATTCAAGATTATTAGTTGGTCTCAGCCAAGGCTGGTAGCAATTCTCAACACGACGCGAAATCCAACATGAAAAATTAAATGACTTGGGTCGAATTTTCTGACCAGCCAACCATTTATTGAAACGGTCATGTTCAAATTGATATTTAGGTTCGCAAGTTGTCCCACCACCTGTTTACCAATTTTAAACGTGTTCTTTTTTAAATACTTTTCATAACCAAAGTTACACCGTACACACATAACACACCAACCCCCTTTATGATTCGTCACCCGTTTATCATTTGAACCGCCAACCCGTATAGTTAAACGGGTTTACTCGAGTCGTATACGAGTTATGGTTGATCAAATGCGACACAAGCCGTATGCAAATTAAGTCTTATATACCCGATAACCCAAATACGACACGATACGACCCACATAAGATGATCAATATATATAATATGTGTCATATATACGTACCGATTGCCTAGACGGGCATGGAGGTCGATAACAATTTGTTCCTCTGATTCAGTAAGAAGTCCGCGTTTCAAGTCTGGCCGAAGGTAGTTGGTCCACCGGAGACGGCAGCTCTTGCCACAGCGGCGGAGGCCGGCCAACTTAGGGAGAGCCCGCCAGCAGCACGGGCCGTTGCTTAGTATAAACTTGATGAGTTTCTTATCTTCCTCCGCTGTCCACGGCCCTTTTTTCACACCTTGTTTATCGCAACACGGTTGTCTTCCCATCACCACTTAACACCTCTGAATGACACACCTGATATGATTAACCAACTTTGCTAGCTACAACACCAACCAACAATTATATATATACATACATATTATATATAGAGTGAGAGAGATGTAGAGATAAAGACATAGAGGGTCCCACCGTTGATATATGAAAGATATGGGTGAACTACAAGATGATGTTAAAGAGGAATGAAACTGAACATAATTAAGGGATGCATGGTGGTATATCACAACATAAAATATTTGTCTTTTTTATATTGGATTTTTGTTTCTTTTAAATCAACGGGTTTTTAATTCTTTTATTCGTTAAAAAAGATTTATATATATATATATATATATATATATAGTCACCTTATTTTGAAAACTTATTAATTTGTGGAAACTTTGGAAACCATATTTTCCACCAATCATAATCTATTTTCTTGTTTATTTTTGGTAATTTTATTTATTTTATTTTTGTGATGCTTAATTATAGGAGTTGGTGGTTATGATTTAAAGTTTTACAATTAATCTTGTCCATTGATCCTTCTAATCAATGGTTTATATGAGTTTCCAAAGTTTCCATAAATTAATGAGTTTTCAAAATAAGGTGACTATATATATATATATATATGGAATCTTTGATCTTTCTGCCACCAAAATAGAGTGACTTGAATCTTTTTGACACCAAATTGGCTCTAATATAAAAAAAAAGTCCTTCTATTTGAATAATATATATATAATTTTAAATTAATTTATATCAACTAATTTATAATTTATATTTTTATAATTTATAATATCTTAAAATACCTAAATATGATTTATTTATAATATATATATATAATTAATTAAATAATTATAATATAAATAGATAATTAATTATGAGATGTAGATCTTTTACTATATTTTGTGTAAATATAATTTAGTTGAAAATAAATAAAACACATACACATATTAAAAATATACAACGAAGTTTATACGAAAAATAAATTGATGTGCTTTTAAATGAATGATGATGTAGTTATATTAATGTATTTTATTTGAATAGCCAAACTAGTAATTTAAATGAAAAACATTTCATAAATAAAGTAATAAATAAATTTAATTTAATAAAAGTATTAATAATTAAATTAACTAAAATATTAATAAAAATTATTGATTTATAAAATACAATTTTTTACATATTAAAGAAGTTTATTTCTATAAAGGAAAAAATAGTGAGGTCCACACAACGTTTTGTAATACCTTGTAAAAATAGCAAATCTTACAATTTTCTTTCATGTTTTTGGCTTAGATGGTATTGCCCCCTCAATGCTATATCACTTGCAAGTGATGTTAGACCATGAGTAACGTTACTATCCCTTACCTTCCTTACTCTGATGTCACCTTAGCGCCACATCAGTTTTTTTTGTTCCTATCCTCCTTACTTTAAAGTGAGTACTATTGCCCTAATCTTTACTCCACTCTTTTATTATTTTAATTAATATATAAAAGAGAGAGAGAGAGAGAAAAAGAAAGAAGGAGAGAGAGAACCTTGAAACCGAGCGGGTGTGCAGACTCAAGGGCCTCACCCTTCGGGTTCCACATCACCATGCATACCGGTGTTGAAACCAACCTGCCAAACCCACACCCTCATCCAAGGACGGGAAGGGTGGCCTTAGAAAGCTTGATGTAGATGCTATATATGATATATGTAACACTTTAATGAATATATATCTTGCTTTATGTTATCGGAAAATAAAACCAACCAACGTTAAAACACTTATCATGATGAGAATTTAAATATTTCTGACTCGTACATTTTTCTGATTCACGGTATTGAAGAAACATTGTTTTATGGTGGCTTAATCATTTGACAACTTTAAATTTTATAAATGTAGAAAATTCAATCTTATGATTTGGTTTGGCCTTAACTAATTTTAAGTTTTATTCAAAGGTTTAATATTTAATTCACTAATATTTGTATTGTATAGTGCATGTTATAACCTAACACCCTTATCGACATGATTTCAATGACAACCAACTTATAAAGGTCGCTTAAAGTCATCCTCTTTTCCTCAATCCTCCTGGTTTTCAACGATCAGTGATGGATTTAAGAATTTTGGTAATAAAGATTTGAATTTAAATTTATAAGTTTTAGGGATTGAAAGAAGAAACATTATTACAAAATGTTAAAATGTAAACATTAAAAGTTTGAGTGTTTGAAAACATATGGGATCAAATGACCCCCAACTAATGGTTTTAGATTTGCCTCTCTTGACAAATATTGACTGTTCGACTTTCTTCCACATTATCAGAAATTGTAAATGTTAATAGACACTGATCTATTGATATGCTGAACTAAGTATAAAAGAGATCGATTTTTCAAGAAAGTGGTTCACTTTTCGTCATGAACTACATGGGAACGGATGATTGGTATGTTAGGATGCGGTCCTTGTCGATTATGGGAGGGTATTGCTAGACAAACCGAGAAGTTTGGAGAATTTAAGTATTTAATATAAAAGTAGAAGGGTTAAATTGTAATTGACATAAAGTTTACTCTAGAAGTCTTCTCTCTCTTACTCTAGCATTGCCTCATTGCTTTCGTCATTACTACTTTGAGTTGCTAATTCTTTTTATTATTTAGTAGCCACGATGGTCCGTCACCATGTATACTTTGAATCATCCACGTATTCGAGTTTCAACATGCAAATTTTAAATCGTTTTATAAATAATTCTTAGCTAAGTTTTACACATTTAAACCGAATGTTTCAAATTTTATTCTTATTTCAGTCATGTCGTAAAAAGCGTTTTGTTCATTTATCTGTACAACAATTAATAGAAAATTAGGAAATATATATCCATGATCGGCTACATAAAATGTGTAATGCAAATGTGAGTTACATGATGATATTCAAAATAAAATAATAATTGAATGACTTTAAAATAAACAATGCTGTATTCTAAAGATACTACTTAATACAACGTAAATGTTTATCTACTTTAGCATATGTATAAAAAAAGTTAAAACTGACATTATACCATATAAACAATACAATAAATTTTATTAAAATGTACCATAAACTATTATTTTTTAATAGATTTTAATCGGTGCGTCTTAAATTAAAACACAAAATTTGTCAATGGCTTTGCATCTAGTGTCATCATTCCTTGTCTTCCTCATTAAATCATATATTAATTGTGAGTATTTTTACGAAATTCCTTTAGGTATTTTTGTCAACACCGAAACTACTAATTCGAGGTTTCAATAGAGCTTATTTCGACCTTACTCTACAATAATTTCTTACAAACATCAATTCTAGACCCAACCTCACCACATTTTGATTGAGATCGTGGCTTTCTAGCATCCAACAATTTTTATTATCATCAATGATTTGTATTAAAATTATAATATTTTAAGAACATATGCTTAACTTTAATAGTATATCTTTTGATAACATGTATTTGTTTACACTCTAGTATAAGCGCATAACCCTTTGATCGGACTTGCTTGTCCTCAAAAGATTTAAAAAATGTGTTTTTTAATCAATGGATAAACCAAATGGTTCGTGTTTTGACTTATGTCTTCATATGACCTTTATATATTTTTGTCTCAAAGCGAATTATAGTTCTTTGTAATTTTTTTCTATAAATTTTTTGCAATTTTATTCTTTAAAACCATTGTATTTAATGGGGCTATTAGCTGCCTACTGTTTGCTAATAGAAATTATAAATGAACCATATGATTAGGCACATTTTTGAAATCGATTATTTAAGTTGTATTTTTTCCATGTCTTTAACATAGTAACATTTCCATATATTTTTCTATCTCACTAGATTTAAAAGTTATCTAATACATCTTAAACCATCAAAAAATCATCATATTTAGCAAAACAAGCGTTATATATATCATGACACGATGATAACAAATACACAAAGTCGTTTCTCATATTTAAGCCCTGTGTTAAAGCTTAAATGTGACCCTATATTTGTTTTTAGTTATATTATTTACCAAAGTTTTTATTACTAACTTCATAAATAAAATTTTTTTAGTTTAGAATACAAATGAAAATATAAAGCAATTATAAAATATATTCAAAAACATAATCAAACCAACATCTATATCGTTAAATGATAACTATAAATCTTCTATAATTAATCTCGTGTTACGGCTTTGTGGTTTGGTCGTTGTTCTTCTTGTTCTCTAGCTTCTTGCTAGTGTGCTAATAAAGTATCTGGTTCCTTGGCGGGGTAAGGGCCTTGCCGAAGCTCTTCGCCTTGGTTCCTTTCTTGCATTTGAAAAAAAAGTTAATACTCCAATAATAAATGGGCATTACCAGGTACATTTTTATAAAAATAAGACAAATAACTAAACATTATTATTTTAAAACATAGAATTTATAGCATTTATAGAAGAAAAAAAAATCATATAATATATTTCATAATTAATATTTGTTAGAAACTTATTTTCAATAAAAATTAAATTTAAAATATTAATCTTTCTTAAATGAATATTCAACCAAGTTGCTAAACACGATTAAAAGGAATATAGAGAGTCAATTACTAGCATTTAATGTTTTTTTAAAGATTCAAATTTCATCACAAAGGTGGAAGTACGGATGTACCTAGAAAAACTATTGCATTTTTTAAATTAACAATGGCAAAAGAAAACCGAATAAAGAATTTGTGAATCAATTGTGACTTTATTCGTTGAAAAATAATTTTAACAAGGAAATTACCAAAAATAAATAGATAATTAAGAAACTAAAAGAAAAGCATTAAAGTTTTTATACATGTTAGAATTATAAGGTCATCCGCAGCCGTACAGGTCATACCACCTGTATAGGCTGTCACCTCAGCGCCACATCAACTTTACCACCACCTTACCATTACCTTACCATTTCATCCACAGCCGTACAGTTCATACACCTGTATTATTTAAATAACAAAATATAATGTTTATATATATATATATATATATATATTCTGTATATACATGTGTGTGTTACCGATTGTTGCCGAACCTGTAAGTACTCACCGTTGACGTTGAGCTCTCATACAGGCAGCTTACAGCCGCCTCACGATGGTGTTACCGCCTGCATATGGCCTGTACCGATGGCCTGTACCGATGGCTGCGGATGGCCTAAGAGGATTCACAATAGAGGTTCTTTTTAAGGTTCTTAATGAGGTTTTTACAAGAACTTTCTTGTAATAATTTCATTTTCTGTTATATAATAATTTACATAAATAAAAATTATATTATAAATAAAAAAATAGAAGTGAGGTTTTTGTAATAACCTCTATTGTAGAGTTTTAAGGAGATTCTTGGTTTGTTGAGATGTCAATGATGTGGTAGGAAAATATATGGTAAGTGAGGTTTTTGGAGGTTCCACCACTCTGGATGCTCTAATACAACACAAGTAAATAAATCATGAGATAACTAAATATAGTTAGAAATAAAACAAAAACAACTTCCAGACCAACAGTCAAATAAAGGAGCATTTTTTTCAAACTACAGTGAAGATAATGTCTATAAGTAATAGATTGTAGTTTTTTTTAACAACAAAAGAAAAAAAGGAAAGGCAATGAGCTTTGGCATGACCATCATCCCCGCCAAACCACCAACTTTTTTAGAAGTTGTAGATTAGTTTTATATACTAATTATATTATTAGAAGAAAATTATAAAATCTAATTGCAACACCCAACAGCCTTGCAAATACACTTAAGAAAAGATGCAAGTTTAACCTTACAAAACTATTATTGTATATTTATGGCATTAAGTCACGATGATTTGAGTTTGAAACCTCTGTAAGAAGAATAACCATCTTCAGTCTAGCCATCCAGCTTTCATTAAAAGGGCTTTAAGATATTAGCTGAGATTCAAATCTGACGTCTGTTCGAGAAAAATCCCTTTATATTGTATATATATTTTGATACATCTTTTTATATAATCACGTGTTTATTTGTTTGATGAATCTAATCCAAGGGTCTCACTCACCCACCCACTTGTGAAGACGATGAGGATCTAAACCCCAACATATTATTTCATGATATGTATATGATTTTCTTAAAAGCGACATATAAACTAAATCCTTGAAATTTGAATATTATTTTTGTTGTTCAATTAAATGTTAAATAATATCAAAATATAATAGTATTAATTAGTTAACTCAACTACTCTATTTAGATTAAAACAAGACTATTTGGAACAACGCCTTTTTTTTACGGTATGTTATTTTTTTGGAAGGGCAAAAGGGATGTGATGTTTCTATTCTTCATCTAGTTTAAAATTTTTTTTATGGGAGATGATATTCTCACTACAAAAATTGATTCTTCCAAGGCAATTTTAATGAATTTACTTTTTTATCTTTTCTTTTTACAACGAATGGGCCTACCTCATTCATACAATTGAAATTGAAATATATATTTACAACTTTTATCCTTATACTTACTTAACACATATAATTATATATTAACTAAAATACATTTAAAAAGTATGTTTTAATTTTAACAAGTTACACCATTTTTGTGTTAAATTATCTATTATAACCAAACATATAATTTTTAACGTATTTTAGTATAGAGAGGGAGTTTCAATTGCAAACCACAAAAAACGTGCAAACCGTGCAAACTCATGGTTGCACACGTAAAATCGGTGAAATTGATTCATGGAGTTGTTTAATATGATGAAAATGTTTCATAAACATCAAATTTTGATGAAATTTTTTCATATTTTGGTGTTTTTTATTCATATGAAACTTTTTCCTCGTTTTTGTGAAACTTTTTCATTTCTACGTAAATAAACACATTCATATGAAACAATGACATTAAAAAATTTAGTATATGAAACATTTTCATCATATTAAACAACTCTACAAAAGATTTTTCATTGATTTACATGTGCAACCATGAGTTTGCACGGTTTGCACGTTTTTTATGGTTTGCAATTGAAACTCCCTTATAGATATGATTATATGTGTTAATATTATTAAAATGCAAAATGAAATATAACAAACTATAAGATATAAAGTAAACATATTAAGTAAGTATAAGGGTAAAAGTTGTAAATATATATTTCAATTTCAATTGTATGAAAGACGCAGGCGCATTCGGTGTAAAAAGAAATGGTAAAAAAGTAATTTATCAAATTTGCCTTCGAAGAATTAATTATTGCAGTGGCAATATCATCTCCCTTTTTTTATAATAGGTTTGGTTATGGTAATATAATTAGAGCATCTCCAACAACTATATTAAAATAGGAAAGAAAAAGAAAAGATATTGGTCATTTTTTGCTCCACCACTTATGCTATTTATATCTTAATAGAGAAAAAATAAGAGAGATTGTAAAAATCTCTAAATTTAGTGAAATCTTAAAACTTAATAGAAGAGAGAAAAACAATATTATAATTTTTTTTCCACCAATAAAAAGTACTGAAATTACATGTATAAAAATAAGAGAGTAAAATAATATTTTAATAGATATTTTGAAAATATTAATATCAATATAGTTAATATCAAAATTTCCTAAAATATAATAGTGATTGGAGATGAATGTACAATTTTTTTTTGAAAATTTGATTTTCTCAATGCTTTATCATTTAAAAAAGAAGAAGCAAGGCTATGTAAATTAGAAACAAAACAATAGGCTCTACGGTGGAGACCAACAGGAACAACAATAGCTAAGAAACGAAACAATTGAGAGGGTCAGAGCATCTCCAATGGGTAACACTATTTTTTACACCAAATATCAAAAGTAGTGTAAAAAATAGTGTAAGATTTAGTGTTAGTAGTAAATCTTCTCCAATGGGTAACACTATTTTTTACACCAAATCTTTTTACATAGAAAAGTAGTGTTAAAAATAGTGTAAAAAATAGTGTTACACCAAATATAGTGTGATACTATTCATCACACCATATTTAGTGTGAAAAATAGTGACCCCATTGGAGATGTGAATAGTAACATTTACACCAAATTTAGTGTTTAGTGTAAGATTTGGTGACCCCATTGGAGATGGTCTCAGAGGGAGGGACAATTTTCCCAACCGAGAGACACAAATCTGCCCCTACTAGAAATCCAGAAAGTAGAAAGACGTTGAATCCCCGAAAACAGATATTTTTCCAAAAGTTTTGCCCGAACATGCAAATCATTGCAGTGAATAATATGGTTGCACCAGTTCCATATACACCAAATCACGATCATACAGATTGAGTCGAATCCTTTTAACTGTGTCGCTGAGTAGGGCTAAATATAGGATTTAGCCAGAAACTTCTGAGCAAATTTTACACGATCACTAGTTATTCCTAACTAACTCCAAAATTTCCTAGGGGTGAGCAAAGCCGGGTACCCGGCTAAAATTCATGAAACCGAAACCAGCAGTTCCTAGTATGAAGTAACCGGTTGCAACGCTTCTTTATATTTGGGAACCGGTCCCGGAACTGCCAGTTCAAGTTCTGAAATCGGGTACCCGGTGTCTAAACTGTTTAATACTTTTTTATCGTTTATGCTATAAAAAATAATTATTAGTTATTATATAGTACCAGCATAACGAAACAAATACTACAAACGATGAAAATTTATCCGATAAACAAAAAATTAATTATTATATAAGTAATTATGAACATTTTTTGAAATGATAAATACGATATAAAGAATATCGAAAAAAAGAATACGTTGATTAGTGAAGAAAGTGGTCATAAGTATATATATGTGTAAGTGTGTAACCGTAAAAAAAAAGTAATATTTTAATTTTTGTTTAATTAAATATAATAAAAATATAAAGTTATTTATATTAAAATATAACAGAACCAATTCCGACAAGTACCCAACGCTTAGTAGTTCCAAAAAAAAGGAACTGGAACCGGTCACGATCAGTTTCGTATTTTAGGAACCGGAACCAATTACGTTGGTTCCGATTTCAAAGGCGGTTGAAATCCTCTTCTCAACCAACTGTTGGTCTTGAAGGGCACAAATGATAATTATCTAAAATTTATAATGTTTTTCAAGTACTACCACCTCAAAGGTTATATTGGTATGGTTGAATCTATTTTAAACAAGTTTTTCCTGCTAACTTGTTTGACTTTTATGGTATCATAATAGTTAATGGCTTTTATATTTTTCTTAATTATGTTAATTTTTTTTGTTAAAAATTCATTTTCAACGAAAATCAAATTTAAAACATTTAATCTTTATTTGAGAATGATTAATCACAAATGGATTTTCAACAAAGTTTTAAAACATAATTAAAAAAGTATAGAAAGTCAATAACTATTTAGAGATCACATTAACCAATTAAATTCAACAAAAAAATATTTAAAAATAAAATAATAAAAATAACATCTAATATTTATTTATATATTCAAATTTGCAACTCAAAATTGGTAGTACCTAATAATTCTTACAATTTTAAAATAATTATAACATAAAAACCGAATAAAGAAATTGTGATTTATCAAAGAGGTGTAGCTCAAGTGGCAAAAAACTTGGGGCTAGTGAATGGTATCCATTTGTATCAGGCTCAAACATGGGAGTAGCACTTCGGCAATACCCAGACTTTGGACCGGCATTTGGGTCGGTTCGGGTCCAGGTAACGGGCATGCCAGTCTATGGGCATGTGGGCTCGGCCATAGGTCGGGCTTAGTCGTGCCTATGTGGACTGGGACGGATCGTCGCGGATTAGTCGATGCTGCCTAATTGGATGCTTGGATACCGCGGATGCGTGTGTGAGTTTATTGCCGTACAAAAAAAATTTGTGATTTTGATTTGTTTAAAGAAATTAAACAAGGAAATCGTCAAAAGTAACCAATAATTATACAATGCAATCAAAAGTAAATAAATTATGAAATAACTAAAAAAACTGAAATACAATGCAAACTTGGAGATTTGAAATTGGGGAAACAAACAAACAAAACATCTTAACCAACGAGTGAAGGTCCTGTACGGCGGCACCACTACCTTGCACACCCTTGTTTTGATCAACTTGCTACCACTTATGATAGACAACCATGGTTAAGTATTAGTATAAAAATTAAAATATTAAGGTACACAACTAATCATAATGTTATCTTTAGTTAGACAACCATATGTCAGCAACGTTCCACTTGTAGCTGAGCTCCTAATTGACTCGAGACTTTACAAGTTTCGAAATAAACATCATGCAATGTTAAAAGACTTTTAAGGGTTTTTTAAATCTCTCTTAAAACCTCTTAAGTCTGAAAATTAAAAGATTTACAGACTCAAGATTGTTTGTTTTATTTTTAAGAAAATGATTGAAAATCTCTTTACCATCTCCTAGACTCTTAAGAGGTTCACCATCTACCTCTTCTTTTTTAGATGTGGAATAGAACTTTAGACTTCAGATCTCTTAAAAAACAAACGACAACTTAGCGACAACAACTTTAAATTAGCTATATTTATGTCAAGTTATACAAACCATAGTAGCAACGGTATAATACTAAAACTATCAAACGACATAAATTTGAAGTTACAGATTAAAATATCGGTTTGAAAGTCAAGATTGGAATCTATCCTCATGTTTTTAGTTACTTGAAACAATCCAAAATGGACATGATTATGTCCTTGACCCTAACTAATAGATAGTAACATAACTAGTGATCATTAATTAATTATTCATGTTATTCCAAATTTCCAATATTTCCAAACCCTAGACGTCATATATCAATGTAGATGGATTGATGTTTGAATAATGTTTTAGAAGAAAGGTTAGCATCAAGTCCGTGATGAGTGGTCAAATTAATGGGGAGTTTGGTGAAGAAATTAAAACATGGAGCTTGAAGAAAGTTTGATCATTAATGGTTGCCAATATTTCAATATTATGGTTAGTGGGAATCTTGAAACTTTAATTCTCTAGTTCTTAATTAATTTGGTGAACGTTCACCCACTCTTAAAAACTTTTTTTTCACCCCATATCACTTTATAGGTTATGACTTATGATGGTATCCTTTTTAAGATGAATTGTAATTTAAGCATTTTAAGTTGTACTTTCATATGGTTTTGATTGTGTTGTTATTTTTGTATTTTTTTATCGGTTGCAATTTGAAGAATTATAGAGCGTCTATAAGGCTATCAGCAGCCAACCCTCCCAACCCTCCAAACCCTCTCACTTTTTTAATGTCACATCAGCTTTTTCTCAACCTTCTCTTAACCCTCCCAAAGCCCTCTGCAACCCTCTACAACTCTTACCCAACCCTCCCAACCCTCTCACACACCACACACACACACACACCACACATACACACCACACACACACAACTCATGCAATTTTGTTCGGGTTCTCCAACCCGCAAAGGTTGCAACCCGCCGGCTGACATTTTTGTGCAGCCAACCCTCCCAACCCTCCAAACCCTCTCACTTTTTAATGTCACATCAGCTGACACATCAGCTTTTTCTCAACCTTCTCTTAACCCTCCCAAAGCCCTCTGCAACCCTCTACAACTCTTACCCAACCCTCCCAACCCTCTCACACAACACACACACACACACACACCACACACACACACACCACACACACACACACCACACATACACACCACACACACACACAACTCATGCAATTTTGTTCGGGTTCTCCAACCCGCAAAGGTTGCAACCGGCCGGCTGACATTTTTGTGCAGCCAACCCTCCCAAGCCCGACGGGTAAGGAGGAAGCCAGCGGGCTTTACCCGCCCATACCCGCACCACCGGTGTGGATAGCCTAATAACTACTTTTTTGCCAAGTTCTTGAAAAATTTCTTGAAAGAACAATGATAGTCTAATTAGGGTTTTAATTAGAAACCGAGTGCTTAAATTTAGAACAAGTTGTTGTCATGTTTTTTTATATTTATGTATTACACATAAATTAAAGCAAATATGGTAAGTGCACGTAAACTAATAACTATAAATTATATTTCTTAATTTGGTTTTACTTTTATATTAATTATTATGATTTTTAGTAAGTATAGAGGGAAGTTCATGCAAATTAAGGCATTCATTCGTTTTGTAAGAAGGGGAGAATTTTTTACCAACCAACCCAATCATGTAATTAAATCAAATTTTTAGCTAATCATCATTAATCTTTAGTTAAAAAGGGTAATAATGACCTTTAATTTATGGTCTTATCCTTAACCGATGCTATATCCCTGTTACATTGAGTTATAATTTTTTTCTCAAAGCAATATAATTCATATGCAATGCCATTTAACCATTCATATATTTTTTTTACGATCTTGAAGAATCGTTGCATAATTGAGTCTCTCATCTTTTCTTGGTTATTGTTTGGTTGTAATTGATTGATGGATCAGAGTAATAATTTACGGATTTTTGGAATTTCATCATTCAATTATATATATGATATTGTGTTGCTTATAGATTATTTCTTCCTTCCTCCAAGTTAGACATGATTTTATGTTAAATATGAGACCAAGATAAGTTATTATTTTATCTTTTGGTAATCAGTTGTGATTATTGATAATTATACATTTAATATATATATTGATTATGAAGTAGTATTAGTTGTGTTATCATTGATTGGAATTTGTTTTTACTTGTTAGTTGAGGTTGTCAATCACATATGATTACTTGTGATCATTAACGTGTCATTCCCAGATTATGTTGATAACCTAAGTAATCATATGTGATAACGCATTGGTTATTTATATTAGTACATATGATTACTTGGTATAATCATACTAATTAATATTTTTTCTATCACATATGATTACCTAGAATTATTACACATGATATTTCGGTGGTAAGTTTTCAAAGTTGTTGAACAGTGATCCTCTACCCGATAAAGATGAGAGAAAAACCAATTCAATGTGTTTTTGGTGTTTTATACACCTTTCCTTTATTTGGTTGTGAAGTTTAGTGTTAGTTTATGATATCACAGATTTACGGGTCTTCCTAAAACAAACGAGTATCATGTAAACCTAAACCATCATTTATAAGTTAAATTAATATACTTATATAAAAATATATTTATCAAGTTTTTATTGCTTGAAATATATCAAATAAAAATTATTACAACATAAATGGTAAAATTATTTTGTAACAAGTTATGATGGTTAAATGGTACCTAGAAGTTATAAGGAATTTTGTCCTAACAAAGTTATGTTAAAGTTCTTAGTTTGTTAAAAGGTTTTGATATATTTATCTCACTATATAACAAAAGAAAAGCTCAATGTTGTTGATTGTTAACCATTTTGGATCCTCTCACCAATTCATGAGTTGCAACTAGAGGTGCAAAAAAAAACCAAATAACTGAAAAACCGAAAAAAAAATCGAAACCGGTTATTTTTTAACCGGTTAAGATTCAAACCGGACAGGTTTTATTTATAACTGGTTTTTTGACCGGTTTAAGCATTTGGACATGACCGGGTTTTTTTATCGGTTTTTAACCAGTTTTCGAGGGGTTTGATTTTTGAACTTATATATTATATATATATATATATATATATATATAGAGAGAGAGAGAGAGAGAGAGAGAAAAGTTCAAATGTGAACCACTTTTTGGTTGTGAACGTGAGGACAGCCCAGAGTGCTCCACGTGACAATCTGACATCCGCGGGTCAAGGCTTATTCAGTCTGCATAAACTCGCGGGTTAGTGTTATTCATACTGCATAACGCTATTATGCAAACTGAATAAAGCTAACCTGTG
Source organism: Centaurea solstitialis (assembly GCA_030169165.1). Lineage (NCBI taxonomy): Eukaryota > Viridiplantae > Streptophyta > Magnoliopsida > Asterales > Asteraceae > Centaurea > Centaurea solstitialis. The sequence goes on from CM058044.1 coordinate 81,580,608, forward strand.
GCAAAGTCGCCCGCGTCCGAGTGCGACTAAGCCTTATGCATACTGCATAAAGCTTTATTCAGTCTGAATGATAGCGTTATACAGTATGCATAAACTTACTCGACGAAATTTCAAATTGCCACGTGGTGCGCTCCGGGCTGTCCTCACGTTCACAAATCACAACCAAAAAGTGATTCATATTTGAACTTTCCTCTCTCTCTCTCTCTCTCTATATATATATATATATATGCATTTTTATTTGAATTTATATTTACAGTATCTTTGTAAATGGTAATGGTTGATATCTATATAATTATATGTATTGTTTTATTATATTTATATAATTATAAATTATAATTATATGTATTTGTATAATTATATTTATATAATTATAAAACTAAATAAACAAAACAACTTAACAAAAGAAAAAGACCAACACAAAATCATATACAAAACCCAAGCCCAAAAGAAGCCCAACCACACCCAAAGTCCAAACCCAACCCAAGTGGACGAAGATCCGTTATTTCCAAAACTGGTTTTTTGTCCAAATCGGTTAGAAACCGAACCCAACCGGTTTAATGTAGTATTGATTTCGAGCTGGAAAACTGGTTAGTAACCGAACCGGTTATTTCAAAAACCGGTTTTCTCGAAAATCGGTTCTGCTAAATAACCAGCTGCGTGCACCCCTGGTTGCAACCCTTAAAGCAGTGACTACAGAAGATTTAGGCTTTGTTTGGCAAGCATAAGCTAGCTGATAAGCTAGCTTATAAGCTAGTCCATCCAAACATGTACCAGGAAGCTAGTTTATAAGCTAGCTTTTTGAAACGCTACTTTGAGTAGCTTATGAGAAGCTTATTGTAGCTTTTTCCAATTATACCCTTATTAACATTAATTATTAAATTCAAATATACCTTTTTTGGTCATTTTACATACTCATAAGCTAGTTTTTGCCAAACATAATTTGTTCAACAGCTAGCTTATCAGCTACTAGCAAGCTTATCAATCAACAGCTAGCTTATCAGCTATCCGCTAGCTTATCAGCTACCAGCTAGCTTATAAGCTACGCTTGCCAAACATAGCCTTAGCAAATAGTTAAACAAAAGGTTTATTCCAAATGATTTAGAATCTTTATACAAAGAAAATTTATACATTTAGTATTACATACAACCAAAACCAATCAAAGAGGTGTAAGGATCTTGATTGACTTTTTGAACTATAACAATTTACTATTCTTTATAAACATATCATCATCACTGCCAAAACTCAACAAAAAAGAAAAAGCACAATTGTTGGGACCTTTGGGAAGGTTATATGTTCAAATTTTCGTTAATCGTAGAGATCAGTTAAGGTGCATACAAGCTAAACCAGATATCATTATTAACAAAAACAAAAGTTGTAACCTTTTTCTTTTTTAAAGATGGTTAAGGATAGACATTAATTCTTGATCAACTCGGGGTTTACTTATACAAATAGCAAAAAGAATGCCATGGTCTAAAATACAAAAAATAATTAGTAATGACAAAAAATACAGAAAAAAATTGGATTTATCCAACCGCAAATGGTTTTAAGTTACATGAAACAAACCTTTGAAACCTACAAATGCCATTATCATCATCATCATCATCATCACTTGGGTCCTCCAAATTTGTTCATAACTTTAGCTATAACTGGAGCAACCTTAGGATTGGCTGAGTGCTTTGCCAGATTACTTGGGTTTTTCATTACTGCAACATAATTTCAACATTTTTATATTAAAAAAAATTTAATTAAACCTCTTAAACAGTTGGTAATATAATGATGTATAAAAATACCATCTTGGAGAGCTTCCATTACTTCAGGATCTTGGAATGCTGCCATTAGTTCAGGATCCTGTTGTGGTTCAACAATAAGCAGATCAAGAACAAGTTAAACATTTACAAATAAATATGAACAAAAACTATGAGATTTGGTCAAACTTACATTCAAGATTTTCGTAAAATCAATGCCACCAGGCATGCCGCCTCCAGGCGCACCACCAGGCATACCGCCTCCAGGCGCACCGCTAGGCATCCCACCTCCCGGGAACCCGCCAGGCATGCCGCCTCCAGGGAACCCGCCAGGCATGCCGCCTCCTGGGAACCCGCCAGGCATGCCGCCTCCTGGAAACCCGCCAGGCATGCCACCTCCTGGAAACCCGCCAGGGAAACCGCCAGGCATGCCGCCACCAGGGAACCCGCCAGGCATTCCACCAGGTCTTTCACTTGAAGAAGCCTGTTCTTGCTTTTTAGCCTTCTCGTATGCAGCCTATCGATATCATGACAAGGTATCAGAAAAAAGAAACAAAAAAACCGGCATAATGAAAATTATACATGAGCAAATAGAAGTCACCTTGGCCTCAGCTCGTCGACGTTGCCTTTCACGTTCCAATTTTTTATCTTCTCTCTCTTTTCGCAACTTATCATATTTTCTACGGTGTTCCTCAATTTTATGTGCATTGGGTTCAACCTAAATGCACCATGAAATTGTATTAAGGTGCAAAGAAGAATTAAAGCAAAATCAAACAACTGAATACTCCCAAGTCCCAAATATCAGTCTTGATTCTCTTATTTGTCATAACAAACACTTATTACAAATTACTTTTAAAGATTTACCTTCTTGAGGACAGAACTTATTTCCTCATCATAATCCAGCTTCGATGCAACATGAAGATCCTTTGCAGCCTCTTCCCATTGACCAAGCATAGATCTTGCGATTCCACGTGATTTGTAGCCTTTAGCAGAATCCGGATTAATCTGCAATTTATGCATACAAAGACAAGCAGGATTAAATATTACCATAAATAATCACAAAGCAACAAAACATTATAACATAAGAATTGGAATCCTAAACAATCATCGTCTATTTTCATCCCGCGGAAAACAACACGCTACCTGTAGAGCAGCATCAGCATCCCGAATGGCAGCATTTGGTTTCTTCATCTTGATATAGACGGTAGCTGTATATATAATTGTTGTAAGACAGGAAAATAGAGAAAAAAGAAACCAAACAATAACAACATAAAACCAGAATAAAAACTCAAACTTCAATTTAAATTACCTCTGGTTGCATACATGATAGCTGAAGCAGGATTGAGCAAAATCGCCTCTGTGAGATGCTCAATTGCTTCCTCTAGATTACCTGCTTATCACCGGCTTAATGAGAACAGTAAACACGTACAAAAGAAGAATGCATGAATTTTTGAAGTAAACTATCACAAACACCAAAGTTGTCATCAAACTTCCCAACTTTTCCCTTCTATGAAAATGATAATTCTAGTGTCAAGAGAGAAAAACATGCATTTAATCACATGTTTTTTACACAAAAATAAATTGTTCCATGTTTGATTGTAAATAAGAAAAGATATAAACGAACCATTAGAAATTGCTTCCATCCCTTTAGCCTTTGCCTCTTGAGAAGCATCACGGTTTTCATCAGAGACTTCAACAGAAGAATCTCCCATCTAAGATGCCACATGTTCAATGTCAAACAAATTACACCACCAATGCCACATTTTTTCTCTTCTTGTTTTTAGACGACTAGCTAAAAATGATAACTAAAATGAAAATAAGACCTTTTGGGGAGGATCGTTATCAGGCTCCACGGTTTCTCCTTCAATCTCGATATCAGATTCTATTATCTCATCCTCTTCTTCTTCTGGTGTTTCCACCTCTTCATCACTCTCTTCCACCACATATGGTTTCTGTTACGACAAACAGTACAAATTCGGGCTTCAAATATCGCTCTATGTAGTATGTATGTATACATACATATACAAGACTTGTAACAACAATATACACAAATAATCAATCATAATATCCTATTTACAAATGAGATACAGAAACAGAACTCTGTATCTCATTTTCTCAAAAAAATGATCTTCTTACATAATTCCCCAATTAAGTTCCTACATTTTCCATCAACAACATTCACCAACCAAAATAGATACAATCAAAGCACCTGTTGTAAATATTGATCAATTTCACTAATCCTTGGGACCTCAATTGAAACAAAAAATCAAAATTTTCTAGAAAAAATCCACAATAAGCTACCACATTTTCACTCTACAACAAATCAAACAATCAGAAAACAAAAATTAATAAATCAACAAACAAAATCAAAAGTAAGAAGTAAGTACCGATTCATTCTCCTTGTGCTCGTGAGAAGACGGAATCTTACCACCGAGACTGATACAAATCAAATCAAACAAATTCCAAATGAGTAAACTGTAAACACATATAATATAATCAAATTAAGCTAACAAACAGGAAGAGCTGAATCGAATTCAGCAAGTATTTGCCTTTCGATATAATTACGGAAGAAGATTAGAGAAGGATCGTTGAGAATACACGGATCGGACTCGCACTTTTCCACAAATTGCTTTAATTGCTCTATCTTAGCGGCATCCATATTCGCCGGAATCTCGCCGGAAAACTAAATCGGAGATCGGAAAGGGGCTTTTTGAGTTAAGCTGTTTCTAGTAGCTTCTTAACGAACGGATAGGATTGAGACCGAGGTCAACGATGTTTCCTTTTTCGATTTAAGCTATAATTTTAGTCCTTGGAATTTATATAAAGCTATAAAAATAGTCCTTACATTTCAATAAATATAGAAATAGTCGGTTGCAATTTGTATTTTCTTTCTAGGAAATTGATCTTTCGACCTAATAACGATCTGTTATCTCGGTTAGTCTTGGAGACGTTTTAGTCTTTTTCTGTATTTCTTCTTTCGTTTAAGAAACCTCCAAAGACTAAAAACGAAGTTTATAATGTTTTATTTTATACATTAATACCCATGACCGAAAGTCTAAACCCCTCTATTAAAATGAATAGATTCCCAGCTCTCGAGAAGATTATTAGCATGTGGGATGAAAATGATCTTGGCATCACAACGCCAACAGTAATACTCTGCATCGAGACCAGTGGTTCCTCCGATAGTCCCAGACTTCCAGCCATGTAAGAATAAAGGGACCGGTCTATGTTGCATATGTCGATGTATACCAAAGCATCACAAACCATCATCATCTTTGGGCTGGATCGGTTGCTTCAAGTAGACTAGAGCACAACGTATTCCGACCTTTCAATCTGATGTCAAACAAAAACCTTGTCACTAAAGTGATCTTTTTTTGCGCTTATTGAAATTTAAGGATGATTATTAATTTTTATAAACTAGAAGAACCAAAAAATGTGGTATGGTCTTCAATTGAATTACTAGAAATATCAATCAAGTGATTAGGAAAACTCTAGCAAAATCAAAATTCAGTTTTGCCATCATTTAATACATGTCATCCAATTTCAAATCAATTTGTATCTACATATATAGAAAAATAACAAAATTAAATGTATTTTTCAAGTTTACCTGATGGGACAAAACATGGGCAAGCCCGTTTTTACGAAATGCTATGAACATTGAGATGCTTTCAGATCTCAAAAGAGATTGATACACAAAATCTATCTCCATGATGACTCGCAGTGTGGTTTTGACAAGACAAGAATGAAGATTGATGAGGAAGGTTCTACCTTCTTTGACGATGTAGACGGGTTGGAGTTGAAATAAGGGGATTGGGGTTGGGGGTTGGTGTATGGTTTTTGAGGACTGAGTGTGGTTTGAGGATCTGATTGATCCGAGATTTATAGACCCAAAAAGGTGAGGAGGCATGCGGCGGAATTTCTCTATGAAAAAAGTTGCGACGCTAAAACATATATAGATATGTAAACCCTAATAATCAACGGTCGTGATCTCATCAATTTAATCTATCGTATAAACATTTTCCGCATCAAAATATCTACCCTAGTCCATAAGTAGCAAGATCATAAATGGGCTGGGCTTATTCACTTTATACAATTTATTGGGTTTCTATACAAAAATCCACAGGCCAATTGACTGATGGTTGGTGTAAACATGTATACAATTTTTTGTAGATCTCTTAGTATAAAAGTTAATTTCTAGTGTAACAAACACTAACTATATAATTCTTTACAACCAATTTTTTCTTAAAAAAATTAATGTCAATAAAAACCTTATCTGACAACACTATTTCATTTTTCATTCAGAAAAAATAATTAGTAATACAAAATTGAAATTTATTAAATAGAATCATTTCTATTTTGGGCTGGCCCATTATGAATGCCTCTATTAGTAAAAGATGGCAAAGCCCAATAAATCCAGAGTTCAATTAGCGTGAGATAAGATGATGATAACGTTTTTTGTGCGCGAATTCGAACGGATAAACTTCCAACCAACCACCACCGTCTCACCACCACAACCGTCATGGCCGGTACTCTCGCTTTCGGTATCGCCACCGTCTCCGCCTCCGCCTCCGCCTCCATCTCCACCGCCACGGCGGCGTTCGCTACCGTAACTACCAGTCGCATCAGAACTTCTTCTCGCAACTTCAGAACCAAAATTCGATGCATAGGATGGGTAAACAAACTATACACATTACGCTCTATTGATTGGCTTAAATTCATCACTTAATTGCTTTTCATTCTTACATTTTCTGATCTGATTGTGCGAAGGAAGGATCCGGAAGGTATATTAGGGCCACCGACCACCGGTCACTTAGCCAGACGTGAGTTCACTCAACGACTCGAGAACGATGCTGAGGCTCGCGCGGAGTTTCAACGTCAAGTTCAGGAAGAAAAGGAGCGTCGTCGAGCTTTGCGTGAGGTGAATTTCTATATTTTCTGAAATTGAAGCATTCGCCTTTCGTTATTATTAGGTTTTAGAAGGCCAAATGTTGTACATTTGATGTTAGAAAACTTGACTATAAAGCAAAAGTTGAATTTGTTGTCCTATATATATGAAACAATTTCTATGGATGTCTTCTGGATGTAGTCAAATTGTTGAATCATTTCGGTTTTAATTGTGCTCTCATGTTATAAGTTTTTTTAAACGGTTAGCGAATGACGAATAAGTAAGATCATCATGATGGTAACTTCATCTATTGACAATGCAAGGAGATTCATATTAGCTAGAAACATGTAAATAGGTGCTCATCAGAATTCACTACAAACACTACATAAAAAGCGTGGAAGAATTTTGAAACTTGTCACATTTCAAATTGTGACAAATAGTTTAAATATAGAAATTGTTTGAAAAGAGAAACGTCTACGTTTTTAGATGTGTAGGTTTGATTTCAAAACTCCATGCTTTTAAATTGTAATTTCGTAACAAATAAAGAATTAGAAAAGTTCACACTTTAAAGCATCGACTTTTGTAACCTTAGAATTATTTTCAAAATTTCCACACTTAGAAATGTGAAAATTTAGATAATTTGTCCACGCCAATAAACGTGATTTTTTACTACAAATTTCACACTTTCAAATGTAGAGGTTTGATAAAAAATTGTAACGCCAAATATGTCCATGCTTTATTGTAATTTCCACACTTTTTAAGTGTATTAATATTGCTAAAAAGCGTGGATAATCAACCGCTTTTTTGTAGTGAAATGATCAAATTGAGACTCCGTGTTTAGAAATTGAAGAATTTGGATATGGATTCATACTTATGTTTGTTTTACCGTTGGTTTATTATGTTTTTGTAGTCTCGGACACCTCCCAGTAATCCTGCAGAGTTGGTCGAGTATTTTCTTGATACCGAAGCCCAGGAGCTTGAACTCGAGATTGCAAGATCGAGACCTCTGTAAGTTCTTTCATTTGATATCATGTTATTCTTGCATGTTAGGTGTACATGAGTTTGAGTATATGCTGACTTGTTTGAGTTTATGTTTCTTTCGCCTCTTATTGGTACTTTATTATACAAGGTAGTGCATGCCTTAACACCAACAAAGCTTGTTCAGTTTCAATAATGGAGATACACTTCCTCTTTGGAGTTAAAACAGAACTTTGTAATTCATAATTGTTTTGTACCTTGCTACATAGTGTTTTATGGCCTTTTCCTATTGGCATCATTAATTCTTTACCAATGTAATGTAGTTATCTTATTTTTAAACATATTTAAGTTACATATCAGTTCTGAAGTTAACGTTATTTCATAGGAGTAATTGTTTTGACTTTGTTGTATATTTGTCATAGTCATATGTCTTCAACAAAGACATGGCTGAATTACTTGAATATACTGTAATGTCACCTCAAAAAGACGTGTTAAGATAGATATTTTTCAGGTTGAATGATGAATTTTTCAATCACTTGAAGTTTGAACTAGGGCAGCTGCGGTTTGCTGTGTCAAAGACTGAGGTTTGCTTAATGCTTTCTACTATATGCTTAAAATTAAATGCAGCCCAGACTAAATGACTAATGAATTTTTCATCTTGATGTGACGATCGATGATCTTTGTAGGCTATGGAAGACAGAGTGATTGAATTGGAGGCATTACAAAAGGCCCTTCTTGAAGGAACAGGTTATTGGCTATACAATGATATTTTTTTAAATTCTTCTTGATACTTTATCTGTAAACCCTCAAAGCATCTGCCTTTTATCTTTTTGCAGAAGCCTATGATAAATTGCAAGCCAACATAGTGAAGGCAAGAGCGAATCTAACCAAAATTTTTACATCAAAGGATGTGAAAGCAACTGTAAGTGACTCTACTACATATAACTTCTCTTATAAAATCTTAAGGGAAGCAACAATCTTCTTGTTTCTCTTAAACAATTAGCTTTTTTAAGAGACTAAAACGATAATAATTTCTTATGCAGTTACTGGACATGGTGGAAAAGAATGAGATTAATAAACCCCTGTTGGCACTTCTAGATGAAAATATAGCAAGTGCTCACAAGAGTAATCAGGTAAGTGATGCTAGTAAAATAGAACTAGATAATGCAGAAACAAATTTTGAGCCACTGTTGTACTGATATGGATGCCTTTTTTGATCATGCAGAAACAAGCAGCAGAATACATGCAGAAGCTTCGTGGGACTGTGGTCAAGTATTTTACTGTCTAGTATTGAGGTAGAAAAAATGCAATAATTTTTGTCGATATATTGAAAATTTTATGAGTGCTGCTACAACATATCAAACATGTACATGTTGTGACATTTAGATTACCAACGTATTGTATTAAATATCTGTTAAATTTACAGTTTACAAGTTCCTCTTATCTTTTAATGCAAACTATAGTTCACGCTGCTACTAGAATTGAACTATTCTAGTCTTTCTGTTGACTTTAGGAGAGACCTTAAGTTCTATAGCTATTTGCAATCCATCAAGCACCAATAACTACACTCTTATGCTATGTGTTGAGTTGGTCAAAAAGCCGCACGGACTCCACGTAACCCAAAGTATCCACGTGTTAGGCTGAAAAAGAGCGCCACACGTGAGGGGGCGTGTTGAGCAATGTCCTACATCGGACAGAAAGTGAACTTGTAATGTGCTTATAAGGGTCCTGGGCTACTCTACTCATAGCCAATTGGTTTTGAGATGGAACCCCACAAACTTACATGGTATCAGAGCAAGGTTCACCCGTGGTTGGTCAAAAAGCCGTACGGACTCCACGTAACCAAAGTATCCACGTGTTAGGCTGAAAGAACGCCACATGTGAGGGGGCGTGTTGAGCAATGTCCCACATCGGACACAAAGTGAACTTGTAATGTGCTTATAAGGGTCCTGGGCTACTCCACTCATAGCCAATTGGTTTTGAGTTGGAACCCCACAAACTTACACTATGTTCATTAATTTCGTTGGACGAGTTACATAAAGCCTTTGCTTGATCATTCATATGGTACCGACTCTTTGTAATTGATGTCTTTGTCATCAATTCTAGTGGTGCAAAACCTACTGTTCTCTTAGTGGCCGGTTGAGAGAGAGATGGGATTGCTGACACCTGTGAAATACATATTTTAGGTTAGGATACTTTTTGGCTCTTTGGCTATGAGGAATATATATAACCTATCAGTTTTGCATTATGCATGAATACAGTAAATAGACTTGAAATCCACCAGAAAATAGATAATCAGAAACAAGGTTTTGCAATTTTATCAACACGCTTTCTGCGCTCGATCACAATCAAAGGGTGGAGCTCCGTGAAGCTCTAATAGGAAAGAACATAGCAAGGTAAAAGTAGCTGTAGGATTACAAGAGTGCGGATGTTCATTTTCGTTCTAAGATAGAAAGTTAAGTTGGGCCTAGCGAGTTAAGTCTATCTAAAGGGAGATTAATGCCAATATGTGACTTGACAACATACGAGGGATATTTTATTGTGGCTGCTATAGAATACTTTCGATAGTTTGATTAAATTCAAATGTACATTTATAAGTGCACAAGACCTCTCACTCGTATGATATTCGTGTACTTCGTCCAATTTATACACCAACTTGTTGATTTATCTGTTCTTTATGAGACAACTACTACATAAAAAATGTTTCAATACAAGATACAAAGTTTGGCTTGACACATAGTTTAATGGAAAGGTTTGACTATAGGTCCAACATCTAAATTACCCACAGATTGTGATGAAATACAGGAATTATTGGACCAAAATCATCAATACTTTGTAATGAGAGTAACTGCTAATAGAGAAAAATATTGTTTGTGTATATTTCATGGTGAAGTAATATTTAATTGCATTATAGAAGCACATAGAATCTCTATGACGCCAATTAGTCATACCTATCCAGTACGAAACCTTTCTTTTAGTCCCAGTCTTGTTTCAGAGTCATGCTTATCTTGTCTTACGTGATATTGTAGCAACCTAGGAAATCAACTTGGACATTATTCTCCCTTAAATTCAGGAAACATCATGTGGTGGTTGTAAATTATTGATTCATATCATTGTGTTACCCATCTGCATGACCTGATTAGAGAAACATGATTAACTTATGTAGATTTATTATAATCAGATATTTCTTAGCATCACCTAGTTGATTCCCTACCCTATATGAATAATGTGCTATTCACAATTTAACGTTTTTGTGGGTCCCTTTATATAGCGTTGGACGATTCTGTTTTTTTTAAGGGTGTCCTAGGCTATGCCCAGACCAATCCTGACAAATTATAGCTTTAAGACAGCATCCCTGATAAACTTAGTGGCCACAAATGTTGTGGTCGCCTGGAATTGAACTCTTGGCAAATGGGATATTTCACCACATCCCCCTGAGCCTCAACCACTAAGCCACAACCCTTGTGGTTAACGTTTCTGATTATTGGTTTCATTGTTTTTACATGACCCATAAAACGAAGAAAAAGTATAAAATAATGGAAGCTTGGTCACTCTAGAATCTTGGGTTATATGTTATTGTTATTTGAAGTAGTAGATAGGTTATTTATGCCAGCTAAAGAAAAGCAGACGACTTTTAACCGTGGTCTTAGTTTACGATGAACGAAGCTTGGACTTGGAGTTTTATATATCCCACTTAAATGTTATGAACCATTGTTTTGTCTCTTATGCTAGTTAGATATGTTTAGTTCTTAATTTAGTATACAATACCGACAAATATGTAGCTCAATTACTTTAGTTTAGACTCTGCACAATTGCCTATAAACCAGCTGTTTAAGCAACTATATATTAATAGTAATTGAAGATCCTTTATATATAAATCTTTGACTGTTATTCAACATTTATCTCATGCACAGTTGGCACCTCACACTTGCTATTTTTTTTTTTTACTGTGTAGGCTTTTCTTTCCTGCATTTGATTATGTCTTTCTATTTTGCTTAATTAGAAGGTCCTTCTAGGTAGCACGCCCACTCTCGTGTTGCCACATGGTAATTAGAAAATTAATATAAAGTTTGACCTGGCTTGGGGTTGATTAGAAAGTCAAACTCTTTACTATGAATAAGCAACTTCGATACATATCCGAACCCAAGAATAGATGACAAAAAGCATTTAAAGATATGAACATTAAAGGAAAGCATGTGATTACGTAAATGAAAGTGGGGTATATGGGTGAAAGAATTATGAAGATTTTAGGGTTTTAATTTGACATGAGTAGTTTAGTGAATCTACCAATCTTGTCCCATCTTCCAAATTTCTTTCCGCCTATTTTGGTGGAAAATAAAAATGCATTTTCTTTCAATCTGATGTTGTGACAAACGTGGGACAACAAGTTGGTGTATTGTCTTGTTCAATAGACCAACAAGTTAGGAGTTGCTTATCAAATGCTTACCAAGTAAGCGCTTACTTACCTTGTTATATAGCATTCTTGGACATCAAAATTGATTGTTGGTTAGCTTATTAAACCCCGTAAACACTTGCCGGGGAAGAGTCTTTTCCCTCACTTAGCGTGTAAGATGCCCGATCCTTGCCATGCCTCTTGCTGGGTAAGATTCTTGGTAGTTTCCATGCTCAATAGGTAAGAACCGTAAGACAAATGATATCAATAAGCATTTACCCGGATAAGTGTATAGCGTAAATGGCCTCTTAGTGCCGTTTGTTAGTAGCTTAAGAAGCCTAATGAGATTCACAGCTTATTCTGTCAGTTTTACATGACTGTTTAGTAGTGGCTTAACGGTACAGGAAGTGGCTTATTCGGTAAGGTTTTAGAGTGAGCTTTATCCAGAAAACCAGATTTTTCCATCAATGCTGTGTCCAATTCAAGAAAACATCTTTCCATCTATGAAAAGTCTCTCCCCAACAAAAACCTTTTCGATCTATACAAACAAACTAATCTACACAGACAACTTTATACATGACCTAATGGAAAACCAACCAAACTGCCCCTTAGTTTGGTTTACTTCTCCTCTTGCCTAGAGTTGGTCAACTCAGTTCTAGGAGGTTCTAAAATAACAAAAATAGGTGGCAATCCCAAAAGGTCACTATATAAAGCACCCTACCCCTCTCATTTAACTTCATCACTTCACCTCTCATAGTCTTTCCTACATAAATCACAACCCTTTTCCCCTCTCACCATAAAGCTTCCAAAAACTCTCTTTAGCTGGATATGGAAAAGATTGGGTTTTACATTTACTTACTAGTCCTTATAGCCACCCTCGGTTGCACCACCGTCACCGGTGCAACGAACCCCACCACCAACCAATTCATCAGGGCCTCCTGCAAAACCACCCGCCACCCCGCTCTCTGTGTCCGCTGCCTCTCTGTTTATGCCGGCTCTATCCGAGGCAGCGACCACGAGCTAGCCAAAGCAGCCGTTTCAGTTGGCCTGAAAGAGACCAAGGCAGCAGCCACTTTCATTTCCAAACTGGCCCGAACCCGTGGGATGAAACCCAGAGAGTCCCAGGCCGTGAGGGACTGTATCAGCACCATGACCAACAGCGTGTCGAGCCTGAGCCAGTCGGTTCAGGAGCTGGGTCAGGTGGGTCGGTTCAAGGGTCAGGCTTTCGAGTGGCACATGAGCAACGTGGAGACGTGGGTCGGTTCGGCTCTAACTAATCAAAACATGTGTGCCAGGGGATTAGCAGATGATGCCATTAAGGGACTTGTGAAAGATGCCATCACTAAAAGGATGGATTATGTTTCACAGGTTACTAGTAATGCACTTGCTTTATTGAACAGGTTTGCTGTAAGGCATAGAAAAGGTATTCATAAGCCATAAGTGTTTACAAAAAGAAGTTAAGATGATGCGGTAAAAAAGTGCCAACTTGTGTAAAATACTACATAGATTAGTTTGTTTCCATAAAGGTGCCTTTTTTGAAGTTTTGTGTGATCTAAGGTAAATGGGTCAGTTGTCACAAAGGTTGTTTGTATTGTATGTATTATATACAACATGTACTTTTTGTTGACCCTTGTATGTTAAAAATGTGTCATAATTTTCGATGGTGTTCAGCTCTTGTTTCGCTTGGTTTTCTTTTTATATAGAAATGGGTGAGAAATTCATTATTTTAGCCGTTTAAAGTTAGTGGTTTGATCTTCTAGTCATTTTCTTGTAAAAGTTTACAAAACAATCACTAGGTTTGTCAAATGTAGCTTCTCCATTGGTGGACCTAGATATAAATTGTAAATATCAAAACTTGATGAGCCAACTCCTCCATTTGGCGGACAAGGGTAAGACCATGAGTATCGCTACCCTCTAAACCCAATGAACCTTGATGCCATCTCGGCGTCACATCAGTTTTTTCTCTTTTCTACCCTCCTTACCTCTCTAACTAACATACGATACAATTGAACTTCACGGAACGACCTAAAATGAAGTACCACGACCCTAAACTAACCTAATCTTTACCCTACATTTTTAATTATCTTAATATGTATGTATTAAGAGAGAGAAAGAGGAAGAGAGAGAGGGAGGGTTTGCTTGGGTTTGGAAACCCGAAGGGTACCCGTGTGGTTGAATCCGCTACTCTCGTTCCGGTGTTCGGTTGAACCGCATCACCAGCCCTCCTCACATGCAGGGCGCTACGGAAGTCCTAATATTTGTAAAAAAAAGTTGTCTTTAGTCAAGTCCGTCAATGGAGGAGTTGCATTTGGCGGACTTGATGCCTATTTTGTAAAGTTTTACAAGAAAACGACTCGCAGGTCAAATCACTAGTTTAAAATGGATAGAATAATAAATTTCCCTTCTAGATTTCGTACTTAGCCCGAGGTACATTTCTTAATGACCACAAATGCATATGTAGATGACGGTATTTGAACCTGATGCCTATTTTGTAAAGTTTTACAAGAAAACGGCTAGCAGATCAAATCACTAGTTTAAAATGGATAGAATAATGAATTTCATTTCTAGATTTTGTACTTAGCCCAAGGTACATTTCTTAATGACCACAAATGCATACGTAGATGGCGGTATTTGAATCCGGATTAATTTTATCACCTTATTTTAAATTGGAAAGCTATCAAAATATGCCGATCTCACGATCTTTGAGTTTTGTTATGTTTATAATAAAGACCATTCACTAATCACTATGATGCAATATTTTGCAGAGTCTTTTAAACGTTTGTCATCTCTACAAAGTATCTAGAAGTTTACTACAGTGATTTCTTACTAGTTTCTTTTATGTGACACTCGATAAGTGATGGATATTATTCTTACCCTGTAAGTGGTTACCGGGGTGAAGATGCTTTTCAACAATCCATTTTGATAATCAAAAATATTATACGATAAGGTAAATGGGGTAATGTTCCAACTGGTAAGCACTTATCCGGTAAGTGTTTGGTAAACGGTTTCTAAAATGTGTTTTTTTATAAGCAAAATCTTATTTAATAAATTATTCATACATTTTTTTTACGGATATACTTTATAAAACATCTTAATCACTGTAACTTCTTACTAAAAAAAATCTAAGATGACACTAAAAACGCCTTTAAGAATCCTTAATAAATCCTTGCAATGGATGATCTTATTGCATGGTTTACAATGGGGGACAAAAACAAAGATTCTTCCAACCACCGGAGACACCTTCATATATATAAAAGAATATGTGTCTTTTTTAATTATAAATTGATACGATATCAATGAATTATTAATTTTATGTAGATCTTAAAATTGAATTGAATAAAGGAAAACAACTAAGATCTTGCATGTCTCTCTATGATTGGTTTCTCCACTAAGTATGACACACAACACAAATACTAAGTCATCAACATCATACCGTTATTTGGCTTCGTATCCATCGATGTCAACACCGTTTGAATATGTTTTACATTGTCATCATGCTTAAATTTTAATCATCATGTCCTTATTACTTCATATAAGATTTTGAATAAAAAAGAAACAAGACTTATGACATCATAGTGCGATTTAATTTAAACCACAGGGACTAAATCCATACTTATTTTAAAATAGGGACCAATAGTGCAGTTAAGTGCAAACCACAAGACCAAATATGTAATTTACTCTATTATTTTCTAGAAATAGTACATACATATATAAAGGTTGGTTACGCTCGATGAGGTTTGAAGTTGAGATAAAGTGGGCCTATCGTGTAACTGACCATTTCAAAACCCAATTCACATTAAGAAGAAAGGCCCAAAATAACTGGCCCAGATAGCACCGTGCAGTTTATAACTTTATATTGTATAATATCATAATTTCAGAGTTTTATTTTATATTTTTACCACATATGTGTTACTGTATAAAAGATTAATATAATCTTAGAAAAACTTTTATGTCTTAAAAAGTTTAGTTAGAATTGGTAAAGGTATTAATTTATTATCCAGCGATATCCCCAATTACAGTGACCCAAAATTTATATCCCATAAATTACATGAAAATTATTTTATATACGGTATCATAAACTGTTATGTGACCGATTTTAAATTCATATTATCCCCACCTGGCACTCACCTCAAGTTTCGGGTCCCACATAATTGACAGATGTCAGCTCCTCCATTTGCATGCCATATTTCTCCAGTAACTTCACCTCACGTCACCTCTTCTTCTCCCTTTTAGATTATATATACATACATACATAAATGTATCTATAGGTTGAGTAGAAGAATTGCATTTAGGTGTAAATGATGGCTAGTTGGGTGGTTGGGTCGGTGGTTATATGCTTGCTGGTCCTGGTATTAGTTGTTAGAGGAGGTGGTGGTTTTGGTGACCGATTGGGTTGGGAGCCGTTGATTCGGTCAGCGGTTGATCGTGAAGTTAAAGAAGAAGAAGTGGATGAAGTAGAAGCACAAGGGGGCACCAGATGGGCTGTTCTTGTGGCCGGTTCCAAAGGATACGCGAATTACCGTCATCAGGTTGGTCGCTAAGATTGCTTTAAATTAGTTAAGGTTTTTGATTTATATTATGTTCAAAATAAGTTATAATTTTCATTTAGAGCATTTGTTAAACGGTTATTTAGCATTTAATTTCAAGTATATATCTTTGTTTGAACGACGACACTAATGGTCAAATTACTAAAAGATATTGGGTATGTGCCGACTTGGTAAGTAGAGGTGTAGCTCAACTGCTCAAGTGGCAAAAGGCTTGGGGCTAGTGGATGGTATCCATTGGCCTCAGGTTCAAACCATGGGAGTAGCACTTCGGCGATACCCAGACTTTGGGTCGGTTCGGGTGGTCCAAGTAACGGGCATGCCAGTCTATGGGCATGCGGGCTCGGCCATATGTCGGGCTTAGTTGTGCCTGGGCGGGTCTAGTCTATGTGGACTGAGCTGGGTCGCCGCGGATTAGTCGGTGCTGCCCAATTGATTGCCCGGATAATGCGGATGCGTGTGTGAGTTTATTGCCGTGCAAAAGAAAAAAAGTAGAGTCAAAAAGCATCTCGATTAGAAACATTTGTTAGTCGGAATGTGTTGGTAAATAACGTCATCTCTTATTGCTTAAGAAAATGTGAGCGCTTGGTAATTAAATAATTAATTAAAATTTCAATTTGTTACACATTATGTTTTGATATGACCATTGGATAAAGGGATGTATTGTATTTTATTAAGGGGCTGTTTACTAAAACATAAATCTTGGCAAGTGTTTATAGGCTCACTTACCTTACCGGGTGAAGGTAAACAAAAATGGTGTAGGAGGGAAAACGGTAAAGAAATCTCGGGACCGAGTGTTACCCTATAAGTGAGGGTGAAGGTGATTGACCTTTTACCCAGTGAGCGCTTACCAGGGTATAAACGCTTGCCGTCGACCTATTTTGATAGCAAAGAATGTTACCGAGTAAAAGTGGTTGACTTTATCGGTAACCATCGGTGTCGGTGTGGTAAATTACTTTGTGATGAATCTTTAACGTTTTCGATTAGAAAACGGTTTTGAAACATTTAATTCTTTGCCTAATCAATTTGAAAATCGATTGATAGCATCTCTTATGGTTAGAGTTAAAGTAACTAATGGAATCCTATGGCCATTTGTAAGACGACCTTTTCCTTTAATTGGTTTAATTAAATCAATTCAGTTCTTTAGGGTGCAAGTTTTCTCTAGGAAAAGAAAGGATCGGCGATAGGCGGGGGTTGGTTTGCAATTTTATATTTTGTTGGTTTGTGTTATTGATCAAGGCATATATATCTTTTTATACGACAGTCGGATGTTTGTCATGCTTATCAAGTCCTTAAAAGAGGAGGTTTGAAAGATGAAAATATCGTTGTGTTCATGTATGACGATATTGCCACAAGTGAAATGAATCCAAGGCCTGGGGTCATAATCAATCACCCGGAAGGCGATAACGTCTATGCTGGCGTCCCAAAGGTACATTCTTATTGCACAAACTCACTTGTATAATATGCCAAGTGAACGTAATCCGTCACTTAATATATATATATATATATATATGTTGTTATGATGGAAGTTATTTTTATAGGACTACGTTGGGGATGATGTTACGGTAGATAATTTGTTTGCGGTGCTTCTTGGTGACAAAAATTCCGTGAAAGGTGGAAGTGGAAAGGTTATCGATAGCAAACCAGAAGACCGGATCTTTTTTTACTACTCGGATCACGGCGGTCCCGGGGTGTTGGGTAAGTGTCCAAGCATTTCATCTGAGAATAGAATTAAAGAAATAATATCCGATTTATATATATAACAAACTCTCGATTGTAGGGATGCCGAACCAGCCTTATCTTGCAGCCAACGATTTGATCAAGGTCTTGAAAAAGAAGCATGCCATGGGCACATACAAAGAAATGGTAATATATATGTATTCTTGAAAAAGGAGGTTCCTATTTCCTAAAATATTTGAGGTTCCTAAATGAACCCCTTTGAGAGTTGGGTTTGGCTGCGAACTCATCTTTCATTGCGAATGTGTCTGAGAGCGTGTCACGTGTCACATTCAATCTGAATAATACATGATTATTCAAAGTGAATAACACAATCATTCATTCTGAATGTTGTATTATTCATATATACGCGATTGATTTCTGAAGGAAAGGAAATTAATAGTTATATACTATAGGTTCTATACATAGAAGCGTGCGAAAGTGGAAGCATGTTCGAAGGGATGATGCCGGATGATCTGAATATATATGTTACAACGGCATCAAGCGCTGAAGAGAGTAGTTACGGGACGTATTGTCCCGGGATGGATCCATCTCCTCCGCCGGAGTATATTACTTGCTTGGGAGATCTTTATAGCGTTGCTTGGATGGAAGACAGGTGCTATGTAATTATATAACAAAACTTACACACACTGCTCATAACTTTTTGCGAGGCTTGAACCCTTGACCTTTCAATAGTGTTCTATAATCTTATATTTTGACTCCTGATTGAAGTTGTGCGACTTATTTTCAACAGCGAGACACATAACCTAAAGAAAGAAACGTTGGAGCAACAATTCAACAAGGTTGGGGACTAAATCTTTTACTCACTTAATTGCACCATTGTCGTAATATTATCTTTAGCGACATTATTGGCTTAAGATCGATAATAGCAATATATTCCTTTAGTGGTTCGGTATGTGGTTGTCAACATTGTTGTTAAGTTGGTGCATTTTTCGTGGACAGGTGAAGCTGAGGACATCGAATTATGATACGTACAATTCGGGTTCACATGTGATGGAATATGGTAACAAAGACATTAAACCTGAGAAGGTGTATTTGTATCAAGGATTTAATCCGAAAACGGCAAACCTACCGGCTAACCGTATCGACTTCCATAAGAAGATGGATGGTGTAAATCAAAGAGATGCTGATCTTACATTCTGGTGGCATAAAGTAAGTATTGAATTTCAATTTTCTTATAGTTTCTAAGGACAAAAGGTGGGCTTTTGGTTATAAATTGAAGATCAATTGAAAATTATCTTCTTAGCTAATTCATAGATTATTTTGGGACTTAATTGAAAATAATCTTCTTAGCTAATTCATTGATTGTTTTTGGGACTTAATTTGGATCATTGATCGACACTAATTGAAAGTGATAAAGGGTCCAGATTCTGTCTTTACACTTCTCGTGACAGTAATTCCTATTTTTAGACGGTCCTTCGTTTGCGGTTACATTGGCATGCTTTCACACTTGTACACATACTTATGTGTTGTTAGAGTCCTACATCCTCGATATATGTTGAAACCTTTATTTCTTCATTTTTTCCAATTTTTTGGGACTCTTTTAGAGAGTAATCTAATTGGGCTCCACATATTCTTCTATATGCAGTACCAAAGGTCATCTGAATCGAACAGAACAGAAATTGGGAAAAAAATAACGGAGATGTTGGCACATAGGGCACATTTAGATAGCAGTGTTGACACGATTGGGGTACTTATCTTTGGACCAGAAAAAGGCCGTTCGATCCTCCATTCGAGAAGAGGTCGTGGGATACCTCTAGTGGATGATTGGGAATGCCTTAAATCTACGGTATGTATCTATGTTCCGATAATCATATATCAATTTGTAGTTATGTTATATAATATGGTTTTGGTAATTAATTAATGATGGGTGATCGGTTGGGTTGTAGGTTCGGTTGTTTGAGAAACATTGTGGACCGCTGACTCAGTATGGCATGAAACACATGCGAGCGTTTGCAAACATTTGCAACGAGTTGGTCGGGAAGGAAGTAATCGAGGAAGCGTGTATGGCTACATGTGGTGGGAAGAACATCTTATCCTACGCAACAACTGGGGCTTATAGCCTTTAAACGCTAAATTAATATGCCGTATGTATTTTCGTGTTACTTAATGTTATATCACGTGGACTTCGTGGTGTTTACTTTTTCGAGTCGTCTTTTAAAATAAGGTAAGTGTCAGAATGTGAATATACTCAAAGTTGTAACATAAAAGGTTGTGTTTTAGTTAATTAAGGTTATATTTGTCCAACATAGGATTGACTTAAAGAAAGAACTTTCTTTTTTGAGCTTAGAAGGCATTAAGCCTACAATGATTCATCAAAACAGAGAAAAGTCTACATATCGTGATTTCATTGGGCTATCTATAACAAATATACGTTAGTGTATAGACGGGATTTAGTGTAGAAGGGTATAGATTTATGTAACTGGAGAGAAGTTGCAAGGAATAGTGTAGAAAAGTATGGATTTATGTAAGTGGAGAGAAGTTATAAGGGGGTAGGGATAGCAACTCCATATTTAATGATCGAAGGATCAAGCCTCCATTGATCACAAAGTTGGTACTTCTTTCTGCAAATGAAACAGTGCAAAAGGCGAGTACTGTGCGACTATTTGTGTCAATGAAATAGTGCATACGCGAGTGTCAAGTTCACTTTGGTTTCTGGGTGGTTTTTGATGGTTAATCGCAATTCATTATGGAAGTATAATTGATTTTGTAAGTTTGTGGGGTTCCAACTCAAAACCAATTGGCTATGAGTGGAGTAACCCAGGATCCTTATAAGCACATTACAAGTCCACTTTGTGTTCGATGTGGGACATTGCTCAACACGCCCCTCACGTGTGCCGTTTTTTTCAGCCTAACACGTGGATACTTTGGGTTACGTCATACGTGGAGTCCGTGTGGCTTTTTGACCAACCACGGGTGAACCTCGCTCTGATACCATGTAAGTTTGTGGGACTCTAACACGCCCCCTCTAACAGAGGCTAGATAGCCTAGAAGGGTCACAAGAGGACAAGGAGAGGGTCAAGAGAGTGCCGGTATGTGAGTTCGTAGAGTGGTAGACCTTGGCTCTGATACCATGTTAAAATATGTGAAACCCCTAGATTAATCTCCAAAAGAGCCCTTGAGGAGAGAAGGGGGGGGGGGGGGGGTTTCCAACATATATAGTAAAGATTTAGTCCAAGTCTAGCCGATGTGGGACTCTAACAGATTTGTTTAGACGTCCACAAATCAATCGTATAAGGGATAAATTTATGTTTGATAGACACTGCAAAGTGCAAACACATGTCTCAATCCAGTTTACGGTCTTCATTAAATATGTATCAAGATCAATGATTTCATACTCTTTTCGATTATGTATACAACTATGTTTACTTAGATAAATTTCGATGATTTAGAAATTTCTGTTTTATTTTTATTTTCAATAATACATTGTCGTGTAAGTGATTTTTTATTCGAACATTCAAGTTTTAATACAGAGTATCTATTTTTGTCAAAGAATTACAAATTTCATATGGCAATTGTCGAATTATTATCTTTATCGATTTGTGTAAGTATATCATTCAATGACAAATATATTAAAACTTGGCTTAATGGAAGTGCATCTCTAATAGGATTTTCATGAAAATTAAAACCATTTGATAAGGATCCATCATTCGGTGTGTGGGTGTTATTGGTCTCATATAAGATTGTGTTATAGTTTCTCTTATATTTTTGGCCAAAGACGTCTTCTAAAATAATGTAAATAAGCACATTAAAGCATCTCCATCAATCTTGTGTGATAATATCATATGTATAAAAAGTTTTGGTTGTAAGATTTTCTAAACTTAAAGAGTAAACGGAGTGGTGGAAGGCTAAAATATGTGGTGGGAAGTAACCAGTCCGTTTAATTTGAAACTTGTAATGTACCGATGTATTTGGGATTGTTGGCGCTTTATCATTTTCCTTTTCCCAGTTTTTATTTATATAGATATATTTTTCTTTTTGTATAGATAATATATTTAGATTAATTACTTTGTGTATGGGGACCATTTTAGAAAAAAAAAAATATAGTTTTATATTGATGTGGGAGATATATTGTAAAGCTGACATGACATTATAGAAAAAAGTATGATATTGCATTGATAAGGAAGGTGTTATCGCATCTGTTATTTTTCTGGATGACATGAAGAACCGTTCGCAAACCTTCAGATTCAAGACGACATCGATTGAAGTGTACTTCGAGAGACACTTTGGTTTTTGTCTTCAAACATGCCGTGTAGGCCTCAATTAGTTTGGTTTTATGAAGGATAACCAGATACAAGTAATATTTAGTGATTTAAATGATTATTTTGGTTGTTTTAATTTTTATATAATAAATTTGTACAAGAGTTTTTCCATTTTTTATATTTCGTTTATATATGTTTATTCGTGATTGGTTACCCTTAAGACGAAGTTCGTTACATATCAACAAAACCAATGACGACAATGGTGTCCAAAATTTGTCTTTTAGGAAAATATAAATTTAGAAGTAAGCAAATGAAGATGATGAATGTAGGCCAATAATTGATGCTTCAATTTCAAGATATAAGTTAAGTTTAACCACTAGGATGGATAGTGACCTAACACTATCTTATCTCTAAATTTATATTACTTTTAATTAATATAAAGGAAAAAACACATAAAAAACTATGTCACTATTCTATAAGAAAGAAGCTAAATACATGCCGCTAAAACATACCTTTATGTATTATTTTTCTTTTCATTTACATTAATGTCATAATATATCCTTACATGAAGCACGTAAGATTTGATGTGATTACTATAATAAAATTTGAAGACAAAATGCTTAAAATACATAATCATTTTAATAGAGTGTTTTGTAAAACTCAAGTTTATAAAACCAAATAAAAAGTATCATATCTAAAAGTGTTAAAAAAAAAGTTTGAGATGTTTTTGGGTGTCATAACAAGCTAATTAATAGTCTATAAACTGTGGTGGTGGTGGTGGTGGTGGTGGTGGTTTGGTGGTGATGGGTGGTTGAAAGATGGTGATTTACGGGCTATTTCCGGTTGCAATGGTATAATGTGTACAAAAAAATAGAATTCGATGGCATATTGAGTACAAAAAATAGGTTAATGGTAATATGTGTACAAAACGAATACTTAGTTACCCTCTCAAGTTATTACCCCAATTTTATAATATTAGAACTCATTCAATAATATAAAACTATTTTCATTATCTTATAATATTAGAACTCAATCCTAAATAAATAAGATAACCAATGTGTACATATAACGTCATGCAATGAAAATTTTGATTTTGTATATTTCATATTGGAGTCGTCTTCGTATAATTTCAAAAAGGCCCTTTTCTTTGCAAGGGATAAACAAAAAGGTCAATTGTTTATATAGAACAACAAAGTTGTTCATTATTAATTATTTATAAAACTAAAAATTTAGTTCCTATGCTTTATGAAAATAATATTTTTCGTTCCTACAATTTCAAAATTTCAAGATTCCATCTTCGTTCGTAGAAATGTCTGAATTTGATCGCTCATTCTAACAATCGCTAAAAGTTTCATTGACCAAGGGGTATTTATGTTCTAATTCTATCGATTTTTGTATTTTAGGTTTATTTTTGGGTTTTAAATAGGAGTAACAAGTTTAAAATAAATTGGGTAGGTCGGCTCCATAACTCTCTTCTAGCTATTTCCTGTATGTAATTGTTTGCTTTGCTATTTTTGAATTAAGTTTTGTTCTTGCTCAATAAAGTTAAAAACCGCTGAGCCAAAATCATGATTGCTTAAAGGACGAATAAGAGATCGATAGTGTTTCTTATTTAACGGAATTTTTAAACAATCATTGTAAGAAGAAGGAACCAAATTTAGTAGTTTTTGTAAATTACGATGGCCATTTTTCAATTTCGAAACCACACGGAACAAAAAATATTATTTTCTTCGTTGTATGAATGGAAGTTTTTTCTATAAATCTCTAACGAAGTGACCAAATTTGTAGGTTAATATTCTTATTTATATAAGTAAATTTCAGACTTAGTCCTCATCATGTTTGTCATTTACGATTAAATTCGTACATAATCTTTACTTTTTCTATGCTTGTTCCTAACTTTTGCAAACGTATTTAGTTTCCGTCCTTTGTTGGTAGTTTTTCTGGTTAAATCCACTCAAAGGATATTTTGATCTCTCTCCCTCTCTCTTTCAATTTTATATTATATTATCATAGAGAGGAAAAGGTAAGGGAAACCCCACCCATCCTCCCTCTCTCCTTCCTTTGATTGATGATTTGGACCATATTAATCATTTTCATCTTGACAACAGATCTTTTAAGCTAGCTTATACAAAAAAATAAGCTAGCTTATATGTGTTGAATAATGTTTAAGTGGAATATCATATGTTGTGACAAACCGTTCATATTAGGGGTGTGCAACGGTCGGGTTTAGAAGTTCCGGTACTCGAACTTTTCGGGTTCTATTTTGAAGACTCGAACTCTGACTGAGGAGTTCGGTTAACCGACAAGTTCGGGTTGGTTCCGGTTCAGGCGAGTTGGGCCTAGACCGAACTTTCACAAAAAAAAAAAAAAAACCCATCTTTAGCGTTTTCTAGATTAAATTCAACCGAAATCAAATTATAACCAATTTTTCGGCTTTTCTAATTTTTTAAATTATAGATAATAAATAGTAAATACTTTCAAAATATATATATATATAGTATATCTATATGACATGAGTTTTAATTATAAGCTTCTTATAAAATTAAATTTATGAACTACAAATAAGTTTCATCTCGTATTCTTAAGTTTAAATTACAAACTCGGACTTCTACTTTGAACTTGGGGCATTAAATTAATCATGGGTAAAGAACATAACAAATGTTGTAATAGTGGAAGATACACATCCTTATAAGACTTTTTAATGTTAATGAATGTCGTTTTCTTAAGATATATATAAAATGGAATCTTTTTTGCCATTATCATTATGGATTCCACAGAATTGGGTGATGTCCAGTTCCTTTCCCATCTTTTTCAACTTGTGGAGTATATATGCAATCAAGTATAAACATGACCTAATTCAATAGCCCACATCTCTTGTTTTTTCATGCAAATCATAAAACTTCATAATTAACAATTATATATTTTTAGTCACATATTAAAAAATATCTTAGACTTATGACATAAAAGAATCGTGAAAAGCCATGAATATATTAGTTGAAAACTGTAAATGAAGCATCAGTTGGATTTAAAAGTAATTTATAATAATTAATCAGTTAAATATCGAATACTGTAATCATAGAGTTATGATAACATAAACGTAAAAAGATGCATCAAAATTCGTAACATATATAAATAAAAATAATAAATCATTTATACAATTGAGCATTCTTCCTATTTAAAAAGTTGAAAAACCACCCACTTATGAAATAAAGAAAAGGTATGTAATGTGGAGCAATCAATCATGGCATATTGGGAAGCAATATAATTGTGGAGACATCACCTTCTCTATCATTGATGACAATTCTTGTTTGGAATAACCTTCTTTCCCATCTTCTATTGTGGCTATGCATTACTAGTTTTTTTAGAAGCATCAGAAAACGAAGTTATAAATAAAGGTAACCCTTTCGTTTTCTTATATGTTAATGTAGACTTAATGAATACTATATAAGTTTATGATAATTTAAACTTATAACACTAGCTAAATTATCGTTTTTCAACCACTTCAACAATATAAAGCACAAGTGTTCCCCTTCATCTTTTCACAATCTCTCTCAATCATTTCTCATTTCTCAATGGTGTCTTGGCATTTGGCTCTCAATCTCAACCTTTTGCTACTCATCTTGATCGTGCCATCCTTGGAAGGTGGCAGGTCGTTGTGTCAGTTAAATGGGCCATGTTCGGTTAACGTGGCACAAGATGTACAAGATGATAGCACAACATGGGCAGTTCTTGTTGCTGGCTCGAATGAATATTATAACTATAGGCATCAGGTGAATATGTCTTCTAAATGTCAATTATACCTTTTTTGTAAATCGTATGTTTTATATTAGTTTCACTTTATGCTAGGCGGATGTTTGTCATGCTTATCAAATACTAAAAAGGGGAGGACTAAAGGATGAGAATATTGTAGTGTTCATGTATGATGATATTGCACATCATGCAAGTAACCCGAAGCCTGGGGTAATAATCAATAACCCTAAAGGACATGACGTCTATGCTGGTGTACCCAAGGTATAATTTTATTTACTTATTTACTATTAATATTGTTGCTACATTGTTACTTTTGGTATAGTTTAAGGAATCGACTTGAACTATTTACACTTATATGAGTTATATATTATACCATATGCTATCACTCTTATACAAGCCAAGTGTATTCACCGAAATACCACTTCTACCCTTTTTGGATAGAAATTAGATATATGCATATTTCATTCATTCGAGACCTTACTTTGGAGTTTTATATATGAATGTTGGACACTTCCTAATGGACTCCACTTTCATTAGGTTATATAAAAAGCTGATAGTCTTTTTCATTTTATAAACAAATTAAAGATTTTTCTAGTTATTTTATTATAATTAAGTCAATAATAAAACTTATAAATAAATTTTAGTTAAAGATAGAATATTATTGAAAAGCTAGGCAATAAGAAAAGATGACTACTAATTATTTCAATAGAGTTGTGGTTGCAAGTTCAAATTTATGGTAATTGTCACTTTATTACGCTTTTCGTTGCTCTAACTAACTCTTTTTTTAAAAATAAAAAATATAAAAAAATCCATTACCACAAAACTGTTTTGGTATTTTTACTTTTTAGTGTCTTTTTCTTACTAAAATAATTTCTCTTATAGTTCCCTGCGTATTGTCCACACCTGACTGCAACCCACAAACAAACCAAAAACAAACTCACCTAAAATCTTAAATAAACCAAATTGTTGAGCAATGTCTCACATCGGACACAGAGTGAACTTGTAATGTGCTTATAAGGGTCCTGGGCTACTCCACTCATTACCAATCAGTTTTGAGTTGGAACCCCACAAACTTACATGGTATCAGAACAAGGTTCACCCGTGGTTGGTCAAAAAGCCGCACGGACTCCACGTAACCCAAGATAACCACGTGTTAGGCTGAAAAAAACGCCACACGTGAGGGGGCGTGTTGAGCAATGTCCCACATCGGACACAAAGTGAACTTGTAATGTGCTTATAAAAGTTCTGGGCTACTCCACTCACTGCCAATTGGTTTTGAGTTGGAACCTCACAAACTTACACAAATGTATATCTGATTCAAAAACAAACTTATAATCAAAGCAACACACGTCATATTAGATTATCTAACTTTATCAATAAAACTTGTTATATTAGATTATCTAACTTTATCAATAAAACTTGTTGAATCATTGATTGACAAATATGTCTTTAAAGAATTATTTATGATAAAGAATAGACTAAAAGTTGGTCGGGTGCAATTGAGGAATTTTTTTTTTTTAATTTCTCATATTTGAGTAATCATTAAAAAGTAACATAAATAAATATATTATCAAACCTAAATTGTTGTTAATATATTGATGCTGACTTCATTACGTCATAGGAAAGCAAGTCTTCCTAAAAAAAGTGACTAATTTCTCCGATACATTATTAGAGTTACAACTAAAAAAGTATTTAATTTAAAACATTGAATATGTACACCTGAATAAACCATTTTGAACCCCAAAAAAAATTAAATACTTCTACAATCAATATATAATGTACATATTCAATGTTTTAAAGACTTGAATTGGACCAGTCGAACCGAAGACCGGTGAAAAGACAAAGTCAATTGTGACCGATTTTATGGCATTTTAAGAATCGGATTGAACCGGTGAATAGAACTGGCCATTATATTAGCTTTCAAAAGAATTAAAACAAAAGTTGCAGTGGAGGAGATAGTTAAAAAGGATTGAAACCTAATTAAGGATCATGAATGATCTTACCTTACCACCCTCCAATCATATTAGTCACAATCATTCTTTGCTGTAAAAGACCACTAACAAATAATATTTTGTCAAAAAAAATGGATTCATGATATTTTGTCTTTTTATATATACGTGTATATATGATCGGTTTTGATTGCTATGTTTTATTGTGGACAAGATGGAATGATATAGAGTGCAAGTTACAATTATATAATTGTTGTAGGTTAGGGAAGTAGTTCTATAAATCAAGAAATAAATTGGATTGGATGGTGTTATTGTAAATAAAGATGGATATAATATTTAGGCTGTGTTTGGCAAACTAGCTGATAAGGTAGCTTATGACTGATAAGGTAACTTATGACTGATAAGGTAGCTGGTGACTGATAAGGTAGCTAATGACTGATAAGCTAGCTGATAATAAGTTGCATTTGGCAAAAACTAGCTGATAAGGTAGCTTATGACTGTAAAATGACAAAAAAGACATGATTAAAAATTAATAGTATAAAACTCAACAAGGGTATATTTGGAATAAAAAAACAAAAAGTCACATAAGTCACCAAAAGGTTAGTGGGAGTAGCTTTTCAAAAAGCTAACTTATAAGTTAACTTATAAGTTAGCTTATGGTCATCCAAACATGTACTTGACTTATAAGGTGACTTATAAGCTGACTTATAAGTTAACTTATTTTTACCAAACAATGCCTTAATTACATATGTGAGACCAGTTTATTTTCATAAGACATGTAAAATAATAAAATAACATTGACCAACTTTTTATCGGTAAATGAAACTGTCAATAAAGGTATTGGAAAAACCGGTCGTTAGATTTTACCTACCAACTTTTTATCGATGTCCGTTTTCATCGTAAAACCTGTTTCCAACTATTTACCAACTGTTTTCTTCGAAAGTAATACCTTTTTAAATAGTGAGTGAGTTTTAATTAAGTAAAACAAATGAAAATATAAGTTTTTCTTTTTGAAAATCAAGAAAAAGAGACACTAGGAACAAGTGCTTCAGCATAATTTTTGTTACTTGAGTTGAATTGAAGGATTACACTAGAGAGAGCGTGACAAGCAGCAATCTATATGGCGTGATTCTTGGTGACAAAAAATCAGTGAAAGGCGGAAGTGGGAAGGTCGTTGATAGTAAGCCAAACGATAGGATCTTTATATATTACACTGATCATGGCGGCCCAGGAACACTTGGTATGTATGTTATTTATATATTTTAAATCTGAATGCGAACGCAAGGACAGCCGAGTGTGTATCACGTGGTATATTTAGTTTGAATATTCTTGTATTATTCGATTTGAATGATGTAACATTCAATCTGAATAATACATGATCATTCAGAATGAGATTTAAGTTTGCATTTGAACCTGACCCTATATAACCTCGCAATAATGATTGTTTACCATACTTAATTAGGGATGCCAACCTCGCCGCATGTTTATGCCAAGGATTTCATTGAGGTTTTGGAAAAGAAGTATGCTGCTGGCACATACAAAGAAATGGTACTCGATCACCTTTAATATATTTGCATAATCGATGATTAATAAATAGGCCAACAAGCAACATTAATAATCGAAATCAAATGTTAATTACTACTATATAGGTTATATATGTGGAATCCTGCGAGAGTGGAAGCATCTTCGAAGGTTTGTTGAGCGAAAAAATGAACATTTATGTAACAACAGCATCAAAAGCAGACGAAAATAGTTGGGGAACTTATTGTCCCGATATGGAACCTCCACCTCCACCCGAATACGATACTTGCTTAGGCGATCTCTATAGCGTTTCATGGATGGAAGATAGGTACGTACCTAAATTAATTAATTAATCTTTTCATTAATTAATTAACCATCTGATTAGTTGTTTTTTTGCTCTTAATTATTTAGTGACCGACAGAATTCTAACGGAGAAACTTTGGAGCAACAATATAAGACGGTTAGTGTCGGAATTAGTTTATACTTGATCTATGGATTGAACAGGCAACAAGTTATATATTTTTTAGTTAAGTTTAAAATTAATCATATTATTTTAGGTAAAAGTGAGGACTTACAATAACAATAGCTCCGAAGGATCTCATGTTATGGAGTATGGTACAAAAGACATTAGATCGGAGAGCATTTCTCTTTATCAAGGTTTTGGTGCATCTAATGTCTCCGATGTATTTACTAACGATGACAATAACATTCCTATGGGTGTCGTTAATCAAAGAGACGCAGATCTCGTGTTTTTTCAGCGAAAGGTGATTGTCAATTTGTATAGTTTTATATATGGAATCTTAATTAGCTTATATTAAATTAATGTCATATATTTTTATATTTAGTACGACAAAATGATGGAAGGATCCCAAGAAAAGACAGAGATGCTAAAACAAATGAACGACATAAAAAATCATAGATCACATTTGGATGCCAGTGTTGATGCTATTGGTGCGAAATTATTTGGGTCGGGAAACGGTCGTTTGGTTCTTACTTCTCTTCGAGCTCAAGGAATGGCATTAGTTGACGACTGGGGATGCCTTAAATCCATGGTAATAATTTATACATCCATCGATCTTAATTAATTTGGCTATGATTTTGATTAATTAAGAAATAAGTTTTGGTGTTTTTAACGTTAATATATTATATATATAGGTTCGAGTGTACGAGAAACATTGTGGTGTGTTAACGCAATATGGGATGAAACATATGCGAGCATTTGCCAACATTTGTAACCAAAATGTGAGTGGGGCAGCCATGGAAGAAGCTTCTATTGGTGCTTGTAGTGGGTATGATCAAATTGGTCAATGGAGTCCATTAAAGAAAGGATATAGCGCTTGATTATAATCAATTGATTGTGGGTACCAACAAAAGGATTGTATAATTTCATAATATGTGTGTATATATAAAGGGGGATATGTTAGTCTAAAATCTCTATCTAGTTGTCTTTACTTTGAATCAAATAATTGTAAATATGGATATCATAAACTTTAATGTATTTTGTTCTCTTATATATAAAAGTACTTTTTTTTTCTTTTTTCTTTTACATGTATCGTTTAAGTTTCTGTTTGATAACTGTAAGTGTCTAGAAGAATTGACATTCGGTTGGTAGTAAAGTTGTTTAAATGGACTTTAGTATAATTCGTCGGTCCTCGACCCATCGATAAACCATAGGGGTGGTAGTGTGGTTGATAAAGACATATAGATGATAAAATCATCCCAGATTCAAATCTTAACATCTACGTATACGTTTGTGGTAGATGGGAGGTTTACATCAGGGATTTGAATGAAGGCTAAAGTCAAGATTTGTCTTGGGATTGGTCGTCATGAAACATAGATCACCTATTTTTAGAAAAATACTTGTAGAAAAAGCATGATCCCTTATTTCTTTTTGAAGTAAAAAGGGGTGAATTATTGATGGCCCAAAGTGATGCTAAAGAAATACCATTTGTAAAACTTATTGGTAGTATTTAGTATTTACCAAGTTTTTTGTCGCCTTTTTCATTGGTGATGTCGATTTTCCACAAATTTTCAACAATTTTGGTTTTGGCTTTGAAGGTTGTTTTCTAATAGTGTGACGCTCTATTTTAATAATTAGAGTAAATTAAATTTTTGGTATGGTTGCCATATACTATTAAGTCTCGTTCATAGTCAGAAAACCATAAATCCCATCAGACGAAGCACAATAACCAAGGCCTACTAGAATAGGCAACTCCCCTGCATTGTGCTATCTTTTGTGATTGACTTTAACTTTATGATTTTAGTTTGATTCAATACCTCGACATGGAAGAAGTTTAAGGTGTGATTATAGAAATTGATCTAAGGGTGGGTTTTTTCCTAGATGTTCATCTTTTTTCTTGGAGAATCAAAATAGAACAAGCTCATCTTCTTTGAGTTTGGGTTAATAAGATGACTGGAGGGAGGGAGGGAGGGTCGCCGGAGGGTGGGGTTTGAGTGAATCAATAGGTTGTACATATACTTTAAACATGTGTACGTTGAATATATATTTTTATTTAAATCTAATATTTAATAAGTTAGAAGTTATCTTTAATAAAGATATATGGGGAAGTTTATGTATGATGATATTTTGTTATATCTCAACTTTTTAGTAACCGATAATTACCAATTAATCTTTTGAAAAGGTAATGAATTATTAAAGAAATTTTAGCCTACTCAAACTCTTATCTTAATTTCCCTTTTAACCTAACAATATATAGCATGATTGATTCATGGTGAAAATGATATTATGAGGGTGTTTGGAATTGCTTTTTGTGGTTTAAAAGTGTTTTTTGCCAAAAGTGCTTATTGACTTATGATGGTGAAAAAACAAGATTTTAAAAAAGTGTTTGGATTAGCTTTGTTTAGCTTATCAGCTTTTTGAAAAGAGTTTGTGTTAATTTCCTTCAAAAAGCACTTTCAAATCGAAAAGTCACAAATTGTGACTTTTTCAAAATGACTTTTGCACCCTTGCAAAAAGCACTTTGAAAAGTTCTTTTGGGTTTATCCAAACAAGCTTATTAACCTATTGGCTTCTCATATTGACTTATTAGCTTTTTGAGAAGCCAATAAGTCAATAAGCAGTTTTGAAAAACAATCCCAAACACCCTTTACATGTCTCTATTCATTTTATCATGTGTAGATCGCATTTTCTATGGAATGAAAAAGACATATATGGTATAATCGTAACCATATAATACTAAAAATCAAACAAATGATTATATCAAATATTTTAAACATATTTCTAAAATTAAAAGACAATGAGAGGCTCTCTTTTTTGTTCATATAAGATTGATCAAAGGATGGAGACTATTTGTTAACTTTCTCACCATAACTTCATTTGTTTCTATAACCAACCCTTCCGTTTTAACCTATCACGTGTGTAGCAAACATAAATTTATTTGTTTTTCTTACCTACGCTTATCGATAACCGGAGAATTTTATAATTATTAATATGATATGTGTGTTAAGTTTTATTGTTTCTTTCGTTACCTCAAAAAATAAAAATAAAAATAAAAATAAATCATAAATCACTTACATTAAAAATCTATAAAGATAGTCTCTGTGGCTCTAGCTCCTCCATAACTTTTGATAAAATCCTTTTCTTATGGTTAAAAAAAGATAAAACAAATATGATATGAAATAAAATAAAATAAATTGGACATTTGTTACTCTAAGTAAAGAATAGTACTATCATATCCATCAAGTCATTAAACATATAAAGGTATTTTAGATTAGAATGGTATCTATTTGACTATTCGAAATTCTTTAAATACTTTTAATGGTGTTTGATATAAATCATATTTATAATTGACATGTTGACAATAAATTTTATCAAAGACTTTACCATTTAATATGTATGTTCTAAGTAAAGAATAATTACTTCCTTTAAAACAAACATAACAGTTTCAACTCCAATTTGTTTGGAATAAATGCAAACGTTGCTTAATTTAATTTTCTAACATCTTTTCATTCATTTAACAAAATAACCTTATTTTCAACTAACCTTTTATGCTGCTAAGGTTATGCGTAGTAGAACCATCCGAGCCTCCTGAGCTACACCACCACATCAGCTTTTCTATAAATCCACAACACACACAACACACAAGACACGACACACACACAACACACTACACACACGACTCACGTCGGTTAGAATGGTTCCATAGACGGTGTGGGGAAATTGGCGTAGCCCGAGCCCATCCAGCCCGCTGGTGGCATAGCCGAGCCCGCCTGCCCACGGGCCAAGCATCCAAAAGCCCGTCGAACCCACGCGATTGATAAGCAAGGGCTGAGTGTTAACCATGAATATATAATATCATCTAAAATGGTGGGTATTAAATTAAACTATCAATATTATTCTATATTATTCGTAAAATAGGAAAATTCAGATTTTATTTACAAGTGGCTCCAAAAAAAAAAAAATCTAAAAAAGAAAAGAAAAGAAAAACATTCGAATTTATCAAACCACACACATCTTCATCACAAAGCAAGCCGCCAGCTCCGCCGTGACCGGAACCCATCGGAACCACCACGACAACCACCGGCACCTGCAGCGTTAATCTTTGTTTGCACGTTCTCAAACTCCGATATCCGGCAAGGAACATGAATCCCACCATGATGATTAAACCCATAAACCTTCTCAGCTTCTCTCAACAAATCCCCAAATAACGGATGATTAAAATAAATCACGGGCACCAAAACCCGATGGGCCGCGTCCTCTTTTTCGCCCACGTAAACCGCCAAATGCCCTTTCGGAACCGGGTTTATTTCCTCCTGGCCGAGCCGGATGTAATCCAAACCCGGTTTCCTACAACATATGTTTCTCTTCAAATTACGAGCGAATCCACGGAGTTTGGAAAGCGCCTTTTCGGTATAAGACGGAGGGCTTAATCGTAGATAGTTGGAGTGATTCTTTTGTCTTCGGTGAAGTCCCCATTTAATGAGTCTTACTAGCTTGTGTCTGATTCTAAAACCTCTGATTTTGTTCATGGTGGATGATTTATGATGAATTGATGATGGTGGTTTGAATAAGTTGAAGGTGAAGTGTGTGTGTGTATTTATATGGTGATTTTATTTATGGGAAAATGGGGAGGGAAAGTGGGAGGTGGTCGGAAGATGGTCCGGTGGGATTTGGGAGCACGGAAATAATTAAAACGGAAAGAGGAATTATTATAGAATTATAAATGGAAAAGTCAAAGCTTTGCACGCATCTGTGTGAAATTTCGAATGATGCTTCCTTTTAAATAATATCTTTTTAATTTTTTTGTGGTCAAATGCATTTCTTTATTTCGCTTCTATTTCCCCCACAATTAATATTCCATAGAAAATCGTTGTTTATCATTTTAAAGAGAGGATGGATCACAAGAACGTTCAAAAAAATCTAAAAAAAGAAACATATTAGTTCGTTAGATAGAAGATAAACGGTCTAGATTTTAAGTTGAACTATTTTTATAATCGTGGGTTAAGTTTTTTTCTTTTTCTTTTTATGAATAAAACAATTGTTGGTGTTGACAATCTTTAATTAATCCTTTTAAAATCTTAATGTTTCATAAAAAATGGTTATTTAGTATTTATTTTTAAGGGAGGATCACAAGAATGTTAAAGAAAATATATAAAAAATGGAAGAAAATAATCTTTATTTAAATAAAAAATAAAGGATCTAGATTTTGAAGTTATATTGATAATCGTGGTATTTTTAATTCATTTTTAGTGTTGACAATCTTTAATTAAGATAAATAGATGATTTTAATGGAATTTTGTAATATTTTCTTTATGATAGAGGAAGATTTGAATATATTCTAATTATTAGCATCAAAAAATAAAAGTCGTGTAAGACTTTAATTGTCAATTATTTCTAAGAAAATTGTTGTTAGTATTTTTTTATTAGATTTAATTGAATTTTAAATATATTTTTGTGGAAAAGATGGTTGAATGATTTTTAAAGGTATGAAATGAAGAATCTTTATTAAGAAAAAAAATCAGAAGATGAAAACAATCGCAATGCAACAAAGTAGTCGATTCTTTTTGTGGAATTGGTTTGGTTTTATCGTTATTGTTACTTGGTCATGCATGTCGCCATCATATTCGGGCAATATGGTCCTACTTACGCTTGTACTTGTTGTACTTTCTTTTTCAATAATTCATTCTCTACTTTATCATCATCAATCAAAACGGTATAAAAATCATTTTACATTTTTTTTTATAATTTTTGAAATAAGCTTTTTAAAAAAAAAAAAGCAAAGACGTAAATATTAATGTTTGTCGTTAATACTCACACTTCATATCCTCACATAAAATCAAAGACGAGTTGAGTAGGTGAATTAAGGTTAACTTATAAGAAACTGGATACCTTATTTATCAGATACGTTTTAAAACCGTGAGTCTAAACGTGAAAAAAGTATCAGAGCCGGAAACTGGGCTAGTGTTTCAACAAGAACGTTGGGTTCCAAGGGGATTGTAAGATCTCAAGTCGGTTAAGGAAGAGAACCAAGGCTACCTTATAAGGGATTAGATACCTCCTCATCTACTCATGCGTTTTAAAACTACGAGTCAAAATATAGACAAAACAAACAATATCCCATACGGTTAACTTGGTATGTTACACTTCCAGCAAACATATACCTAATATATGAATAACTTGGATAAAATTTAAGTATGCCAAACAAAAGGGGGAGATGGTGGTTTCATATATTAATACTGAAAGGAGTATAGAAAAGGTTATTTATTGATTACGAGCTTCAAATCCTTCATAGTTGATAAAATATAAACTTAAAATTTCCATGTATCCCCTTCGTGTCATACTAAACGTTGAGGATGCACAAAAACACTCGACCACATTAGTAAAATGAAAACTCTAAGTAGGCTAGCATCTCGTATGTCACCTCCTACACAGAACACTTGCATAGCCAGGGTTGCCACACGTGTCTTCCATCACCCTTACGACACATTCCATGATTTGGTAGGTGAGGGCACACGTCGCATTGGCTTGCACGCAAAATATGTACTACAAAAATTCAAGAACATTACAAGATGTTGAACCATAAGTCTCTAGTTTATTTTGTCTTTATGTGATCTAAAGGTTGTGACACCAAACTCTTGTACCCTTGATACAGATCGATTTCGACCTGTATCGGCGATTTTTAAACAATGTTGGAAAACACGAAAACGAGCTCGAAAAAAAATCGGAACAACGCCGACTTCGCGGCGCGAAGGCGAAGCTCGCGGCGCGAGCTAGCTGCTGGCAGGATTACACATTCAATTAATCCGGAAAAGATTGCCATGATCTGTCTATTTAAGTATTTTATTACCTAGGGTTATATTATCTAGTTTTTTTATTATTTAGTTTCCTTTTTATTAGTTTTCTTAATCATCAAGTTAGGATAATTATTAGAAGATATTTAGATTATTTAGTTTACTTAATTATCTCTTTTGTTTAGATTATAAATAGATGCTTTAGGTTTCAATTGTAATCAGATTATTCAATTTTAATACAATTGTTCTCTTTGTGAGTTTTATAGAGTTTATCTCTTGTTTCTTGGCGTTTCACGCTTGTGAACGTCGTTCTATTTTGGATTTGACGCTTGTCGATCCGTTCCACGTTTTCCACTGCGTCAACCCTCTTGTGGGTTTGGTAGTAAATCACCAGCCATCAACAACGCAAGCTTGCTTATTTAAAGTTTTCCATTGGCTAGGCTACGCCCTTGGGCCAATATTAAAAGCAATGAGGAGAGAAATAAAGTTTTTCTTTTACGATTTTGTTTCTAGGATGTTTCTAAACAAACTTTCGTTCAGGTTAAATCCTCTATTTTGAAGGCATATTGGGAATAATTAGTTCGGGTTGAGTCGTTTTTCTAAGGGCCTAACCCATGATAACAACTTGATGTTGATTTGTGTACATGTATGTACGATTAATAAGAGTTTATTACAGTAACAATTTTCCTAGTGGGGCCCTTAGAGTTTTGGGTGTACACCACCCAACCTAAACACTATAACCTAATCTAATGCAAGCCGTACGGTTGATGCTACGGATACTCAAGTTAAAACACTGACAAGTATTGTTTTTTTTAAGGGTATCCGAGGTTTTGCTTACGAGCATCATCTTTTAAAAGTATATAAGATATAAAATAAATTTACAAAACATTTATATAAAATGTATGATTAAAAAATGCCAATAAACAATCTAAATTAGCTTTTTTTTAAAGAAAATCGAGGGACCACAAAGATTGGAAACCGTCCATTAACTTTTCAAACAGTACACGTGGCACCAGGCCAATGGTAGGGTTTTATATCCCTTTAGTTTTTTTTTTTTTTGCTTATATAAAAAAAGCATAACGAAAACGTGGGGGGTTTCTAACTTGAATTAATGTCTTTAATTTTTTTACAAAGTCGTATTTATTCTATAATTTGTTAGGATTATTCATATAAGTTTAATAAATTAAGTTAAGTTTCTTGGTCTAAACTCTAATGTAACAAACTAAATACACACATGCAATATAACAAGACTAGTCGTATATAAATCATGAAAAAAGCATCTAAGTTAGGAATTTTTCTTTTTCTACAAAGCAAAAAAAGATTATTCCTTTAAAAAGTAAGAAACCTAAATTCCACCAAGTGAAAGAGATTTGGGTTTGAAAAATTCCAAAACGATTTCAATGAGTTCATTTTGCGTGGTACGTAAAGGTTTGTTTATTTCTTTTGTTCAAAAGGTTCCACAAAAATATTGAAGTTGTGGCTATATCCAATATTTTTGTCAATATAAACTTTTTTTAATTATATATGTAGTTGGGTATTATGTTTCATGTGTAGGTATCGTTTGTTCTTTAAGAGATCTGAAGTCTGATTTCACATATAAAAGTAAGAAACGGATGGTGCACATCTAAAATTTTTAGAGGACAATAAGAGATTCTTAGACCTACTCTTCAAAATAAAACAAATGGTATTAGGTCCGCAAACCTCCTAATTTTCAGACTTAAAAGGCTTTAAGTGGTATTTTTTTAAAACAAACAACCCCCTTAGTTGATTTTGATTTTGTTAATAGTCAACAAACTCTAACACTATAAAAATGTTTTCTTTAAACCAGATCAATACTAAAACGATATGACAACCTTAATAATAAGTTTTTTTTGACCGGCAACAATAAGTTATTGAACTGTGATTACATAGTTGATACATAAGGTGATGCATCACAAAAATGTAAACAAATACGTATCTTACCAACTAAAATAATATATGCCAAAAGATTGTCGGTACTAGATAAACGTAAATTGCATTGTCGAATGGAGCTTAAAACGTATTAGTATTTAATACATGTAATCAATGAAAGATATTATCTTATCTTTCAAGTATGAGGTAAAACTATAAAATGATATGCCATAAACCCAGGACGATAAACCAATTGTAATAATGTAATCAATTTCGTGAAGAGACCCAGTATTATGCAAGATGAATGATTATGTGAGAAGTTGAGTTAATGGCGAGAAGTAGGGGAAGTAGATTGGAACCTTTGATCTCTAACTAATCTCATACCCTCCAAAAAATTGTGCTTTAGAAAGGAATTGATAATGTGCATCTAGGTGCATCTCAGCCTAATGTACATTTATTTCAAATCCAATGGTTGATAATCACTTCTTATATTCTCACCGAATCATTAACATCTCATCGGAACTCAACCCATTATGTAAAAGGGTCACTCTAAATAAGGAATGGTATATTGAAATTATGATGTTAGAGATATCAGATGATTACCATATCTTAAGATGCCAATAAGGGAAGAGTGAGCCTTTTAATTGTAGCAAAATGCATTGTATTATGAAAACTAGTTAATGACTCGTATATTATACGGGCATTTGAAACATGTTATTTTAATTTTTAATAAGAATAGACATTTACATGACAACTGTCATTACCATTTAAATACTTATGTAAATTATATGTTATACGACAATTGCCATTATAATTGCTTATTACAATAGATATTTTAGTTATCTAATAGCTGTTAAAATTTTAAAAATTGAAAATTTATTATTCTTTTGTCAAAAGATTTGAATTTCGTGAATGATTTTAAAACTGGAGGGATTCAGAAATAAAATATGTGTAGTTTTTGATTTGTAGAATTTCAAATAAAATAAAATATAATTATTTATAAATAATCTACAAACATAGTTAGATTAAAAAGATGGAATCTTTAAATTTCAAGAATATTAGCAATTGAGTTTTAAATAAAATAATATTTCATTACTTATAAATAATATATAAAAATAATTAGGTTAAAAAGATGAAATCTTTAAGTTTCAAGAATATGAAGAATAGAATTGTAATAAAATCTAAACAAATTAATTTATATATATTTTTATAACTGGAGGGATTCAAAAATAAAATATGTAGTGTTTTATATTTGTAGAATATTAAATAAAAAATTAATTACTTATAAATAATCTATAAAAATAGTTAGATTAAAAAGATATAATCTTTAAATTTCAAGAATATCAATAATGGACTTTTAAATAAAATAAATTTTAATTACTTATAAATAATCTATAAAAATACTTAGGTTAAAAAGATAAAATCTTTAAATTTCAAGAATATCAAGAATAGAATTGTAATAAAAATCTAAACAAATTAATTTATATCTAATTTTAATAATGTATTTAAATTAAAGTAATATTCAATATTAAACTCATTTTAAAGGTATTGTCGAGACGATTATAATGATATAATTTTTAAAAAAGAAAAACAAAAATTTTAGTACATTTTAATTAATGTATATTATTATCTTAAAATGATAAGGATGTAAAGTGAAAGATGAGAAACTAACGGATAAAAAGTAATTTAATCAAATAATTCTAAGGATAAAAAATGTAAATTATAAAGATAATTATGGTATTAAAATAATATGAATAATTGATAATATCATCATTTAATGAATTCTTTTTTAATTGGCCTATCAAATGACTCAATTTTATAATCATGACATTAGCAAAAACCCTTCTTTAATATATATATATATATATATAGATGTTATACATCATAATATGGATAAAAGTACGTTTTGTTTATTTTACACAAAAAATCCACATCTTTTGAAGGAACGTTCTTATATTGGGAATTTGGAAACATGAAGACAATAAAGAAAGTATTCACGTAAACTTGTTAAAAAGATCATAAAGTGAAATCAATTTCGAATATTGTGATAATAGATTAACCATTATTTTTATTAAAAAATAGTTAATGAGAAGATGGTTATCGTGAATAAATAAATAAAAACAATGTGAAGGACGACAAGAATATTGTCATGTAAAAAGCTTGGCAAGTGATTTAGAGAACAAGACGACAATAGGTGCCTTCATTCCACCGTACAAGGATCTTCATTTCCGGATGCATGCATAACCACTTCCACTTCACTTATATTGTATATTTAAACTTGTATTATATATCTACTTTATAAACTACATATGTATGTATAGAGGTGGGTCCATACGAGAACGATGTCAATTTAAGAAAACGTGAGTACGATTCTCAGCCACACATTTTCGGTTACGACGGACGCGATCACGGAGGATTGACGCGATTCATGGAGGGTGACCCGGTCAAAACCGCTTTTATTGACCGGATCTGTGGCTAAAAATCGTCCACGTATTTTCTTAAATTGACATCGTTCTCGTATGAACCCACCTTTATATATACACACACATACACACATGCATGTAATAAAATTTTGATGCACGGGTGAACGAAACATCTTAGAAATCGACATCTGATGTACTTTCTGATTAAATAATAACCATTGTTATTTAGTTTCCCAATAGATTATTGTCATAAAATTATGGGACAGTGCTTTATTATTTAATTTCCCAAGAGATCTATGTGTATTGTTCATTTATCTCTATGATATGAAATATCTAATTAGAGGGGAACAACTTGTATTAGATTTTACCGACCTATTGATATATATATATATGGTATTCAAACTCACGATTTAAATGGTATATTACATAGACTTGATAATATAGTATATATGATTGCAATTTAAAAATTAAAGTTTATTAGTAAAATAATTGTTTTTGACCTCGATCCATCGTTGATATATGAACAGACAAAAGACGAAAGTAGATGTAAAAGGGAAGGGGGTATGGGAATAAACAATGAATTAGATAAAGGGGGTGTTTTGGCAAATCTTAAAAGGTGAAGGGTGAAAACATGGCAGGTATTTGTCTCCCATTGATTTTGCTTGTGTTTAGAGGAAGATGGATTTGGTGTGATTTACATGGACAAAGAGGCAGACAGGATGTGTAACATGTTTCAGTTTTTGTCCTCCTAAAACTGCAATTAATACTGAAACAATAATACAAATCATGCATTGGGTGATTTTTAATTGAAGTGATATACAACCAAAAATCAAATCAAATGATCTCAATTGAGATCCCCCTTTATCAAATATATACTCGATAAGCATTTAAAGGCATGATTTAATATTTTTATTTACCTTATCCGGTAATATTATAGGTCATTTAAATGAAATATTGAAAAATATTTGTTATTCAATAAGTGTTTGGTAAATAACCCTTAAGTTTAATTAGTTGATGACATAAAATATATAAAACCGTTCTTATTTTAACTGTTTGTACATTGAATCGTATGGTTTAATTAGCTAATAACAAGTGTATCTGAAAAATATAGCCTTAAATGGATAAAATGATGCAACTTATGTGGTTATTTTATTTTAGACTACTAAAAAGTATTTTTCTGGATATTTGACTATTTGTCTTCATTTGTAAGAATTTTGATAAATATAAATTTTGGTATTTTTTATAAGTGGTTGACGAAAATCAAAGGTAAAATTTATTTTCTTAAATATATAAATTTTATTAAAAATAATATTTCCAACGTATGAATGACTACTCCATACTATTAGAAAGAGTAATTTGGTACAAATGATTTCTATCCTAACTTAACCAACTTTTCATCATGCTATCAAATTAATCGTGCAATTATTTTTTATTTTTATTGTTTTGTCTTTTTTGACATAGACTCTTCTAAAAATAATCTAATATTTTTCAAAGCATAAAAAATATACGATGAAAGTATGAACGTTATATCATTTATATGTATATTAACCTAGTATTATTATATAAAACATACACTCAAGGAGTAGTTCTAAATTAATGTGTTTTTGACCTTTTCAAATTTAGTTGATAAATATCTTATCTTTAATATGAGTAGTGAACCAAGATGGCATACGCGATTAAAGGGATGTTTTATTGTTTTTTTTATTAAATCATGTATGAATAAAATTTTGTTTGTATAAATTAATCTATAAGTATAAATTGAGAAATTTTCTACATAGATGGAAAAAACGCATTCTTTAATTGGAAGATACAGGTTTAGAAAAAACTTGAGTTATTACAAAGTCCCTATGTAATGTTGAAGGATAAGCCACTTTCTATATCATTAAACAACTACAAAAACTCATGCATAGTTAGCTAGATAGCTTGCCCATATGCTAAAGGGCCTACAAATATTTTTACATTTTAAGAAAAAAAAACTTATATAAAATGATTCAGAGAGCATAACAAAAATTTCAATTTAAAATAAGACGTAAAATAATGTTTCAAAAAATATGGAGCATTAATAAAGGAAATGACCAAACAAAATAATAAAAATGTATTCAATTCGAGATAATTATGTATTCACTTTTTATATTTTCAAATTATGTTATTATCACGAATCTATGCAAGTAAGATTGATTATCAAGATATTTCAATTTAAATGAATCATCATTTACCCTTATTGGCAGTGAATTAAAATACGAGCATAAAATAAATTTAAAAAAATTGCCTGGTTGTACTTGCCGTTTTGGTTTTTTAGTTGCCTATAAAATTGCCTGGATGAAAATCCTTTCAAAAAAATAAATAAAATACGAGCATAAAAAAAATTAAAAAAAATTGATTTAATCAGATTTGATGTCAAAGATAAATCATATCAAAATCTCAAATGATAAAAAATTTCCTTACTAGAATAAGGGGATAAAGTAAAACCATTTAACCGATTTGTCATATTTTGGTTCCATTTTACAATTCAACCAATTATTCTCATGTTCTCTTTTCAAGATTACAGAAAATTTAACTAACTGTAACTTTAGATCATCCATAGTGGTAGATGGTCTTGCCAATGGTATCATTCGACACATCAGCGTCACATCAGTTTTTCAGTATTTTACCATAACTTTACCAATCGTTACCAATTCAACCACACACATACTAATTTAAATAATTAATAAAAAAAAGAAAAGAAGAGAGAGATAGAAAGAAAGAAGAGAGATGGTGGGGTAGTCTAGTCTAACAAGTCGTCTAGGGCATGTTGATTTCTCTCCATATCAATCAACCACGGCGGTGTTGCCGGGCTTGCCGATCAGCAACAAGCCCTTGCAAATAGCTTCAACGCTTCCATTGAGGATGGTCTAATCCTATTAAATTAGTCGAGGTGTACCTAAATCAACTTAAATATTTGGTTTTTAACAAACAATAAGTGATAAATAAGCACATGGATGATGGATCTCCACTGGGTGGGCTATGGGCCTTTCATTAAGCATATTTAGATATTTATATGGGCTTGCATCCATACAACTTGGGCTTAGATAAAATTACTTCTAATCTGAAACAACAACTCAACAAGTAGCCCTTCAACACAATTTCTTTAATAAAGCCATACAAATAATATATATACAAAAAAAAAATTAAGATTTTCGTCTTCAAT
Organism: Centaurea solstitialis; assembly: GCA_030169165.1. Lineage (NCBI taxonomy): Eukaryota > Viridiplantae > Streptophyta > Magnoliopsida > Asterales > Asteraceae > Centaurea > Centaurea solstitialis. The sequence continues at coordinate 81,625,063 of CM058044.1, forward strand.
ATAATTTTTTAAAAATAAAATAAAAGTAGAATATGAAAATCGAGCATAAAGTAATTGTCAATTAGTTTGTGGATGGAGCATAAAAATGTAAATTCGGCGGGCATTGAATTTGAAGCTATATATCTTCCAAAGTTTTGTCCTTTTTTCTCTTCTTTCTGTCATAACCCCCTCCCTATGCTTTGTACTACATTCAATAAATTTTGTGGTGCACTCCCCATCCTTTTTAATCCTAACCTACCTATTTCACACTTTATTTCTTCAAAAGTTTTTTTTTTTTTTTTTTTTTTTTTTGGGAAGGTTCACCTGGACTTTGGCCAGACTACATCCTTGGCAATTTTTACCGAGAGCTAAAGCATGCTCCCCTGGGATTAACACTCAGTGGCCCTGGTTGCTCACCCCCGGATTCGAACTTGGGTGGGTTTTTCCCCAACACCAGGCCTTAACCGGTAGGCTGCCCCATTGGGGTTTTCATATAAATTTACATTCATATCATAGAGCAAGTTACAATTTTGGTTTTTAAACTTTCTAATTTTCTAAATGTTTTTGTTTATATAGTTTAAAAACTACAACTTAGCTATTGTGGGCACGCAAAGACGCTTGAAAATGGCCCTTCCCTCTATACTTTTGGTCTTTTCAATCTTTTGATCTTTTTTCTAATTGTTTTATTAAATAATATTAATGTCCTCGACTCATCCTTGCCTTCCCCTCCCCTATCACCATCACCAGTTTGCAGATTATCTCTTCCAAGTGCTAGTACCACTACTAGGTCCTCCGGTCAACTTCTCATCTGAACCTAAAAGTGGGTCACACCCCTCCACCCCAATCACACCAATAACTCAATCAAAATCCAAACCTCAAAATATATCAAACCCAAAGCCAAAACCAAAACCAAAACCAAATCCAATGTTAAAATTAACTTAGGAAAAATCAAAGCCCTAAATTAAACGAAAAAACCCAAATATGGATTCTTATTGACTCAGTTTTGAGATGGCTTTGCAGTTAAAAGGTTGTTGTTTAGTGGTTGGTTCAAGGAAACATGGGTTCACGAAGTGGAGAAGAAAATAAAAGGAAAAGGGAAGAACAGTGGCCAACAAAGTGGTTTAATGGTGGTAGTAGAGGAGGAAGGTGTGGGAGAGCCGTAGATGGTGATGGGGGAAAGGTGTTGGTCACAGGGCGAAGAGTGGGGATCGGGGAAATAGGTGTTGGTCACAGGTTTATTATCCATAGGGAACACCAAGGTTTATTGCGTTGTTCCAGTGATTGTTGATTTAGGTGTTTCATTAGTGGTTCACCGGGATGCTTCAATGAGAGAGATAAACATACAAATGTATCATGTTTTTATGAAGAAGGTCCCTGAAACCTAAAATAAGAAGATCCACGAACTCTAAAATTCATGACTGATATAAATGAAAATTAAAAAAAAGACTCAAATTAAGTTAGCGTCCAATAAGGGATGGATCGGTTTTAAGCGTTTTTGCAAACCACGATAGCTAAGCCAAAGTTTTAAACTATATAGATGAAAACTGTTGAAAATAAAATTAAAACCACAAACTCCAAAAGTGTTTAGAACAATTAATGATAACAATGTGAGACTACACAAACGTCAAACTCAAACGAACTAAAACTTTCAAGAGAAAGATCTACAATAATTGAAAAAACTCAAAACTAGAGATAAATTATATTGATCAAAATAAAAGTGATTACAATTGAAACCTATCATGGGAATTGTCCCCGACCCATCGGGGAACCCGGTCCACCCGCCCCGGTCGGGGACGGGGAATCCCCGGTAAACCGGGTATTGGGGACGGGGACGGGGATCCCCGTTTTCTCAAACCGGGGATGGGGACGGGGACGGGTTTAGCACTCCTCGCCCCGCCTCATACCCGTACCCGTATATATATTAATTAATTATTTAAATTATATATTATTTTCCTATTATATCGATATATGGTTGTTCCAATTTCGATAAATTATGAATATTAGTTGATGTGGTTTTGACTATTAATTGATACGTTTTGGTACGTGTGTCATTAAAAATTATTTTAACATTAAGTTTAGCTTATTTTGGTATTAGGTTTAAAAATTATTATACGATTATGTCTATAAATTATTACACGATACATTCTTAGTTTTTATTGGAAATATGTGAAATTAAACACGTATTGTATCGCAAAACATTTAGTTTAAAATAGATTATATAGACGGACATAAAATACCCGTTTCCCCATTGGGGGTCCCCCTTCCCCGTTGGGGACGGGGATGGGGATACGATCAAATTCCCCGGTGGGGATGGGGAAGGGGACGGGGATGACGATGAGGGCTCGGGGACGGGGATGGAGATTGGGGTCCCCGCCCCAAACCCGCCCCATTCCCATATATTTATAATGTAAACTAGAAAGAGATAACTTAGGAATTTAAAAGTAATCCTAATTCTAAACCAACTAGAAATCAATTAAAATATTACCTAAAGATAAATCTTAATAACAAGGAAACTAAATAATAATCATAATCTAATTAACAATTAACTAACTTATCATTAACTAATAAAATACTTAAATAAACAGATAAATCCAATATCTTCCGGATTGATCTGATCCAGGAATCAATCGGTGACCAACTCACGTCATGAGCTATATGGGGAATCACGAGATTTCTTTTGTTTCGCAAGTTTTGACGCCAAAATTCCATTGTTCTTCCGAGCACACCCAATCATGCAACATCAAAGTCATTGCATTAGTAATTTTAACAGAATTCAACTATTTAATTTGTTAATACGATACTTTTAATCAGTAAATTAGTCATAAAATTGGATTTTGACATACTCTTGAGTTGTTCATTATGTTCGCTAGAGAGGTGGTTTTAGAGACTCAATTCTATTTAGTTTTGGGGGTTACTAATATGAAGAAGGAATCTCAGATTTGTGGAGATATTTAGTTTTTGGCTTTTGATTGGATCAGGTGTAGATCTAAGTATGGGGTTGCCCTTGATTGGGAAAGATGGCGTTATAACCCTCTGAATGTTGTTCCTTCTTGTACCACTCTAGCTCATCGCTAGTTTTTAATAAAGGTTGTTCTTGTTGTCCAAAATAAAATAGTGTTAGTTGGGAGAGTTGGGTTGTAACCCTTCATTTTGTATTTCAAACTCTGGTAATTTATCTTCTTACTAGGTTCGGTTTTGTTGGTATATATATACAACTCTTTCCAAGTTCAAAACAACAAGCATACATATACATTACTCAATGTTGATGCCCCGGTAAACTACATTTTTCCAAAAGTTTTTTCTATTTCGCTAAGGCCGTCTGGAAGGCCTATTAATTTGGTATATTTCAAGAAAACAAATTACGTTTTACATGAAAACATTGGGCACCATTCAAATTTGAAGACCGAAATCATAGAAAAATAAAACATAGAAAGACAAGAAATACCAATAAAAATATATTGACTTTTAAAAACAGGTCTTGGCAATGGCAGTGTCTGGGATCTAACCTACAAGAAGATGGTCTAAATTTAGCCAATGGGTATTTCTTTGTCAGATTAAACTAGTTTTAGAATTTATACAATATTTCCATAGATTCTCTCCATTGGTTTTTAACCCCCTTTTCCAAACTTCAATTACATATATACACCAATTAATCAGGTGTATATAAGTTTGTAATCATCCTTGACTTCTTCTTATGATCAAGAATTAACCCTAAATTAATCTAGAATGAAAGATACATTGACCAGTTAAAAGACATGTTTTAGTATTTGAAGTTATTAATTTAATAGATGTTCAAAAAAATTCTTAATTTATATATAGTTATTAGATTTAAAAAAAGAAGAAGTAATTCATACGATTCCTATTAGCTAAGAAGCCCCACATATCCTTATCTTCTTGTTATTATATGTATGGTTTTGTCCTGGAGTTTGAGGGAAGTACAGCCCTTTGTTTGTTTATGACTAAATGATAAGAAAATAAATTCATTTATGTATAATATATATTGAAAGAAAAAAGAAAAAAGAAAAAAAAATGAAAAAGAAAAACACATGTTACTTCACATCAAATAAAAGGAAATATTAGGAATGTACTTTGGGAGCATCCATTAATAATGTCTCTTATGGAAATTTGACTTTCCATCCATGCATGCTTGTCTCTCTTGACCCTTAGCTAGATAGATAGATCACCTAACCATCCAGTGTGTGCTCTTTAGTTTTTTTTGAATCTGCCATGTTTATGGTCTATAAAGCCCCAACACATACCTTCAACTTTTTTCATTCAACAGCAAACACAATTAATAATGTATAGGATTTACACAGTAAATATGTACCCCACAGGCATGTGGATCATCATCAATGACTGCACTATACCTTTAAGAAACACTGCATTTTTTATTTTATTTTGAACAAATATAAAAATTTTATTTGCTGCTTGTTATATATATGTTTCTGAGGCTGATCAGATTTAAGAAATCTTGGACCCATTACTTACATTATAAATCTAAATGATGATAAAAAGAACATGAATTATTACTTAATGAATGGATCAAATATGAGAAGTTAGGCGCATATATAGCAGATCTGATCCTATATATTAGTAGAAACAAAATGTCCATGATGATCCAGTAATGAATGAACACATTGAACTTCCTGTTCTAATAAATCCAAGTGGTAATATAACAGTGGCAAAGGGATAAAGAATCCAAAGTATATATGTTAATAATTTATAGAGAGAGACAGAAAGAGAGAGATTTCAAACTTGAAAAATAATTAAAAAAAGAATAAAAAGCGGTCTATTAAATTATATGTGATTTTAAAACAATATAATGTGATATTTGATATATATAGAGAGAGAGGGGAAGGATTTTGTGACTGAACGAATAGTTTGGCCAAATATTAATTGGAAGATTGAGGTAGGATGTTTAAGTGGGAAGATTGGTATTATAACATGATCTCGTTGTAATCTTGTCCTCTTGCTTTTCTGTTTATGGGTTTTAGCCTCTTGCTTATCCGTCTTAATAAATTTGAAGCTTTCAAAAAAAAAAAAAAAAGTTTGCGCAAATACTTTTAAAGGCACCAAAGAAGAAGTCATGAGGAGTATCTTGATATATGACAACAATTTAAATTTCATGAAACTTGAAATAAAACAGGTAATTGTGGGAATTATAATCTTCAACCATGGCTTTGGGTATTATACATAAAAGAAGAAAGAGAACCCCTAGAAATGCGTGTAATTAACTATACCATGTGGAAAAAATACCAATACAAAGAACATAGAAATTTGTGAAAAGATTGACGATCTTTTTTAAACTTAATTACGAATTAAGTTTCAAAAGTTTATGAAACAAGAATTTTCAACTAATTAACATTGCGAACAACAAACATATAAATATTCAACGGGATTAATTATTAAAATACTAGAAGAAAGTTCAAATACAGACTTATCTTTCATTGTAAACCTGGGTATCATTAAAATCGTGTCACGTAGCATATAATTAGTTTCAATATTCATGTATTATTCAAAGAACATAACATTGCATTCAGTGTTATTCTATTTGAATAATACATGAATATTTAGATTGGATATGCCACGTGACGCTCTCGAGTGTCCTGACGTTCATACATATATGAGTTTAGTGTTGAAAGATATGTTTAATAGCAGCAAAACGATAAGAAAAGTTAAAAGAACCCGTGAAGGAAGGTTAAAGGATTGGACAAAAATTAAGGTGGTAAAAAGTGGTTTTAATTTATATTGTAGACTGTTGATCTATATAGTGATAATTGATTGATTCATATAGTAGGCTGTCAACTGCAAATGTTTCTACTGAGCTTGGATCTTCTCTCTGCTTGTGTAAGAGGTGAGAGTTTGAATGGTCATGTCATTTAAAGGTACAGCTTTTTTGTTTATGTCTTCTGAGGAACACAATTATTTACAATATTTTACATTCCATCCCCTCTTTTTTAGAAATGTTTTATGTAATTTCTGATATTTTTAGAATTGTTTTACGTAAATTCTGATATTTTTAGTTAAAAATTAAAATTAACATTCTCATCACGGATGCAACCAAGACTTCAATCAATTTATTTATTAACTCTTATCCTTACCTAATTTTATCCATTAATATGGTTTATTAATAGTTCTTCTAGCTATTTGTTATTATAGTTTTTTGATAATTAATTTAAAACAAATTCTATAAAACGACTAATGTTAAATTATTTGACTTGTTGGTTTTCACATGTAACAAAAGTCTGAAAAAATAAATTATAAAAAGGGTGTATGATCAAACACACACATATATATATATATATAGATTGTTAGTTTTAATTAATTCTTAATTATCATAACAAAATATGCTACACATAATATATATTAATATTATGAGAGAGTGAAAGACAGAGATAGAAAGATAATGATGGTGCTATTATCAGGTGGCTGAGAGAACCACCCTAAGGAAGCGGGTATCAACAGTGGGCTTAATGTCCGGGGGGAGCAATACAAATTTTGCAAAATCTGTAAAAAGTTTTGATAAATATTTAATTTTTTTCAATGGAGTTCCCTTTTAATTAAGTATTAATTATTACCATTCATAAGAAATAATTGCATAGATATATAGAATAATATCTGTAACAATGCATCAACATAAAATTACAAAATAAAATCTTTAGAATTATAGATTTTGTTAAACGATGTTAATTAGCTTTTCGTATGAAACTCTAATTGTATCTGTTTGATTCTTGATGTCAAAACCGTATAATAAATTAGAATCGGATAAAAGCATACATCTTCACAAATAATGTGTATAAATTTGTATTAAACTGAATTAAAGTAAAGTTGGAATTCATTTTTCATCATAAAAAATAATTTTTCTTTTTGGAGGAAAGCGGGTCTTGACTAATTAATAAATAACAAATTCAGAGAAAGCAACAGATGACTAATGAGAGTAAAGATATATGATCCCATGCAAACGTCCCTTTCCCACATATCTCTCTTATTATACTCATATTTATACATATATATTAACAAATACATATATTTATATACATATACATATACATGTATCTATGAATACAATATGTCGTGTAGTGTGTTGGATATCTCAGTCCTTTCCTTACAATTATAATGGAGCAGCTGCTAAATACGAAAACTTGCATCACCACCAGTGGAAGGTTTTACTATACATGTATAATAAATGCTAGTCCTGAGAAAGGGTAAGAATGTAAGTAAGATTTGTCTTGATAAACAAATTATTGACTCATAACATAATCATGTTTAATAAAATTTAGCTGAGAAACTCAATGTAAATATATATATATATATATATATATATATATAGAGGAAAGTTCAAATGCATGTGAACCACTTTTTGGTTGTGAACGTGAGGACAACCGAAAGCGCGACACGTGGTGAGTTTGAGTGTGATCCCCCCTTTAATTCAATGTCCTCCCATGAATCGCGCCTAGTCATCCGTCGTGGACTTGACGTGACGCCTACTCATCCGCCACATGTCGCGCTCTCGGCTGTCCTCACGTTCACAACCCAAAAGTGGTTCACATTTGAACCCACCCATATATACATATATATATATATATATAAATTTATTAAAACGCTCGTTGAATTATATTAGTCTTTTTTTCTTAAAATAGCTTATAACCTAGTGTATAGCTTGATTACAGAAGATGATTTGTTTTCAATAAGATTGATAAACATGTTTTTTTTTTGAACGGCAAAACGATTGATAAACATGTTAAACGTATGATTTTGATTTTCTGGGAAGGACAAGATTGTTAAAAAAACGAAGCTAGCGACTTAGCGAGTAGCTAGAGATACAAAAGAGAGTTACAAGCAAATTCATGGTTGCTACACCAATTTGACCAAATAAGATTGGACCCCTTCTTATGACGACTCCTAAACCACAAAAAAGAAACAGACGGCACCCTTGAGACAATATGCATAGATGAAGCAACAACCCCTTCGAAAACCACCATGTTCCTAGCTAGCTTGCCAAATCGCCCAAACCCACACACGAGTTACAACAACCAACACCTATTTTTTAAGATTTTGGGGTCAACCCGAGCCTTCATCCAAGATTAAGTCCTCCAAGGACTCACTCGCTAGAGGAAATTCAGGCCACCCTCCGTGAAGAGCTTCCGAAACCTCCTTCTCAACCTATCAATGGAGCAAAAGGTGATGTAAACCCTTGGTTCCGTCTTTACACCAAATGACAGAAAACCGATTTTTTATCCCCTCTCTTTACAAGATTTTCACGAATTGAAAGCTTGTCCAACCGAGCATGCCAAACCAAAATATTTACTTTTCTTGGGGCATTCTTACACTAATGGTGGAGTGAGTAGCCAGTTTCCTAAGACACGTTAAGGACCCTTGGATTGCTTTTCAAAACATAAAAGTGCCGAAGCGTTAAAAAACAATGGAAGACGTGATGGAAATGGCGTATTTTTGGGTCGTATGGATCCAAATGAATGAAAAACTGCACAAACGAACGATGTTGAGTGGGAAGGAGATGGCTAATTTAGTTCAATTTCACACGTTTAGTTGGATCAAGGTTAGAGAAAAATTGGATAGGTTGCTCAATTGGGAAGGGTGGGTTATTTCCCGTTGTCTTCGCTTAACAATTAATTATACTTTCTAAAAATCATCGTGAATCATTTTTGGTTCATATTGGTAATCGTTTTGGTTCTGAATTTGGTAAGCATTGTGGTAAATGGTTTTAGGAATTGATTTGATAATCAATTTGGTTAATTGTTGCATTTTTTGAGCTAAGGGTAAATTGGTCATTTTAACTGGTTGTATTCCGTCATGTCCTGTTGTATTATAGCTTACCAAACACTGAACAACTGTTATGTCCTGTCCTGTTATGTCTCATTCTGTCCTGTCATGTCCCGTCTACATACCAAACGCACTGAAGAGGTGAAGTTAGGGAGCTCACATCCATTAGATACGTGCTATCAATAATTCTTGTAATGAGTTAGAATTTTTTTACATCAACACGGTTATGAAATAGTAAACAATTTTACTCATGCATGATAAATATGAAATTCTAACAAACCATAATTAGTGTTTGTAGTAGGAAACAACATATATTTATGGACAATTATCGTAACTCATTAGTCATGATTGATATAAATACCAAGGATGAGAAGTGTATTTATTGTGATCATGGATTTACATCAAGAAACAAAATGAAATCAAATATTTATTATACTAGACAAAGGAGCAAGATTAGTTTGTATGATTTGTTAGAATTAGATGATTAGTAAATGAAAGGTTATCTGTAGATCCATGTGCAATTGGCTAACTTATCCGAACAAAGAAAGTCAAGGTTCATTCCATTTTGATGTTGCATATTGATAAGCCATTTAATTTGTTCATGAAAAGATTCTATTGTACTTTGTACAACCAATTACCATATAGTCCTAGCTAGCTAGATAGCTTGATAGGATATTAAACTGTTGGTTGATATATTCACTAAACCTAAGTGGGGGGACTTTGCTAGCTAGTATACAACCTTGATCGACTTGTGGGTGGGTGGGGATGATAAAGACATGTAGCCAACTTGTACAATTAAAAACATAATGTGTTTAGAAGGGTTCGAGAGGCGTGAACACTAGATTCTACCTATATATAAAGAGATAAATAAATATATAAACGAGAATACTACTTATTTAACAAAAAATTTGCTTACGTCAGAAGTGATCATTTGCGGGCTTGAGCAGGGCCTGGGCCGGGCTTAATGTAACTATTTTGTCCAACGGACCTAATATAGAAAACCCAAGCCCGTTTACGAGCTTGCTCACGGGCTAGCGGGCTTTTTTTTTAAATTAAAAAAAAAACAAAAATAATATATAGTTATAAGTTATCCAGAAAGAGAGGAACAACACCGTCTTCAACAACTCAACAAGGTTCATTTCAACCCTCTTGAAATTGCTAACGATATTTAGTCTCTTGTGTATCTTTGGGTTCGTTTTAGGAACCGTTTTTGTTCTTCTTGTCACTGGTTTGGATTGGATTTGTAACCCGATGTTGATTTTGACCCTCATAGCTTTTCTCTAGTGTCTCGCTATTGTTCTTTAATGCTTTTGCCGTTCAAAAAGATAACAAAAATAAATCCTGATAAAGACAAAGAGTATAAATACTATTATACTTTAAGGGAAAGAAAAGAAAACCATGAAATGTATATATCATTATATATAACATGCAAATGCAACCCATGCATGGATACATACTATACCCGACCCACAAATAATTTGTATTAAGCACCCCAAGAAGAAAAGCCAAATTTGCCCTTGTGTGGTCTTTGTTATTTCTCTCTCTACTGCCTCTTTTACCTCTCTCTCTATCTGCTCCCCCTTTCTCGCTCAACTTAACTAATAAGCCCCCAAAAGCAGATCCAAGGTGGTTGTTAATCTGTCAATTCAATACATTCAATCAATCATCTCATCTCAACTCAAATCAATCAAATCAATCATACCACACCCCCACCCCACATAAATCTCCTAAAAAACCCTAAACACAAAACATGTCCATCTCCTCCTCCTCTTCCACCACCACCACCACCACACCTCAGCTCTTCCACCACCTTCCTCCGCCGTCTTGCTCCGATCAGCTCTGCTATCTCCACTGTACCAACTGCGACACCATCCTCGCCGTAAATCTTTTTCATCTTCTTTTTTCAAGATTTCTTGAAATTAGGGTTTCCTTTCTATTTACTGATTTTTTTTTTATAAATTTATAAACTTTAGGTGAGTGTTCCTTGCACCAGCTTGTTTAAGACGGTGACGGTCCGGTGTGGCCACTGCACCAACCTCTTGCCGTTGAACATGCCTGGGTTGATGATGCCACCACAAGTGAATCAATTTCATTTTGGTCATAATAATTTCTTCCCTCCTACTAATCATACTCTACTGGTAATTAATTATTTGTTTTATAGACTCATCTTTAATTGTTTTTCTTCAAGATTTTATTTTGTTAGTAATCTAAAGTTTCAATCTTTTTGATTTAATTAATTTGCAGGATGATCAAATTCCAAATGGGGGATCCAACTTTCTGATCAATCAAAGTTACACTAATGATTTTTCGATTTCTGCCCGGGGAGGATTTAAGGAGCTTCCAAAGCCCCCGGTGACTAATAGACGTAAGTGATTTTTTTTTAATTTTTTTTTGGTCAATATTGAATCTTTAATATGTTACGGTGTATTTTATGAACTCTTCACTTATAAAAACCTTTGATCACCGACTAAAAATATTTAACTTTTTTTGAAAGGCAGATTTATTAACAACCGGACTAGCAAGACACTAGCAACCCACAACCACGAAAGAAAAAAATATTTAATAAATTTTCTAAAAAAGTTGATTTAGAATGTGAATGATTTCCCTTCCAGAAAAAAAGAAAAAAAAACATGAAAACCGTGTATATATTTTACAATGATTTTCAGAATCGAATTTTAAGTACTTGGAAGTTGAAAAACCATGTACTATATGTTCTTTTACCTTCAATTTTTGTTGTAAATGTTTTATTAAATATATTCTTCATAAGCAATAAAGCATAATTTCTATGCCATCCATGTACTTTTTCTCGATCATCAACAAGCTTGTTTCTTCTTTTTTTTTTTAGCCAGAAACTAAAAGATGCTATACATAACATTTTCTTTTCTCTGAAGAGTATGTAGAACTTGTTCTTTGAAAATGTAGTATCTACAAAACAAAATAAGATGCTACATTTTTTAAAACAGGTTCTACATCAGGGAAAAAAATGTTATGTATAGCATTTATGCAAAAGTGAATCTTATGGTTAAAAGAATTAATTTCTTGTTTGTTTGTAATTTCTTTCTGTAAAAGAGCTGGCCTATTAAATGTTTGATGAATTACTGATGTTTAAAGGCAACAATGAAAGCTTTCCTTTTCACATATTTCCATGCTCAGCTCCTCATGTTAAAAATCAAAAGCCACTTTTGTGATCCCTCTTTCTCTCTCTCTCTCTATCTCATTCTCCTAATTACTCAGTTTCTTTAATTTGCTTCCCATTCAGTTCTTCCCCAAAGCCCTAATTGATAATCATATATAGTTAAAGAGAAATATATTGTTTTAACACAATTTAAAACTATAGTCGTTTCATGTATGATAATCTTATTTTATATTGACATTTTTTATAAGGAGTTAAGTATTCAAATAATTTTTGTTTGGAAGATTATATATACATATAGTTATTATAGAAAGTAAATGAAGTAGAGAATGTACATAAGTAGAAAAAATAGGAAAGGATGTCTGAAGTGACATTTTAGATATTCCTTAAATTTTGAAGAAAAAAAAATATTTATTGGTGGATGAAATTAAAGAGTCAAAAGACAAAGAAATAGGGGATTGAAGAAGAAAACACAGTAGAAAGTGAAATTTGATAATTTTGTTTTTTTATAATGTCAGCTCCAGAGAAGAGACAGAGAGTCCCCTCCGCCTACAATCGATTCATCAAGTCAGCTTTCATCTTCTCCCTTAAATTCCTTTTTGTTAATCATTATTAATTATTTTTTACATATATATGATTTTAATAATCACTGCTTAGTTATAGAAAAGAAGAAGGTATTTAATATGAAATTAATTAGTTGGTTAAACTGAAATGAAAATGCAGGGAAGAGATTCAAAGGATCAAAGCTGGGAATCCTGACATCAGTCATAGAGAAGCCTTCAGTGCTGCTGCTAAGAATGTAATACGTGTCTTTTTCTTTATTACTTTTGAGGTTTTTACAACTATATATATAGATACATATATATAGCATAAAAAGACACAACTTTAAACGTTCATTAATTCAAATATTTTTTATTTTTTATGTTTATATATGTTAATACAACTTTTTTTACCGAGTTAATATATGTTAATACAATTTAAATATTTATTGTAATTGTGTTGTTTTATAAAGAAAAATGGGCTAAAAATCTTGGAGTTCCTATCACTAGTTTATTATATAAACAGATGTTAATTTCTAAGGTTTGATATAAATATAATGTCCATATTATATATATATATATATATATATATTTGCATTACATGATATTGAAATATTATGATGCATGTATGTATTTGGTTTTGATCCAACAGTGGGCCCACTTTCCACACATTCACTTTGGTCTGATGGCTGATCAGACGAATGCAGCAAACAAGAGCAGCATGCGCCAACAGGTACACTGTTCATATAACTCTTGGATCATTCCTCCATTTCAATATGTATGTATATATATATATATGTTTATATAATGTGTTGTGTTAGAAATTGATGATGAGGGTTTGAATGCATGTAGGATTATCACACAGATCGTGGTTTCATGAAAGATGGCTTATTTGTTGCTTCTGCAAATGTTGGAGTCTCTCCTTACTAGCATATATAGCTATCTCTCTCTCTCTGTGCTGGATTATTTACTCAAATATCTACTAACTTCATTAATTTGCTTTAATGGAGCTTAATTATCTACCTTAATTGTACCTTCTAATTTCATGTCCATCTCTTGCCATTATCAATCACACTACTGTTTAATTTTATGCTTCAATATCTCTCTCTTACTCATCTAGAAGAGGTTATACATTTGCAACCAAAGATAGAGATTGGGAAGGCAGCTAAATGCTAATGCAATCCATTTTGAAATCTTGTGTTTGTTTTTTTCAAATCATTTTGTATGGAAGCAAAAAGAGAACAGTGACCAACTGTACTGTTGTGTGTACATTTGTGTTCTGGGGGAAGATGATAATTCATAGACTCATGACATCATATATATCAAGTATGTTGTGTTTCATTGATATCATTAGTTTATCTAGCTAAAAGTGAGTTGAAGTAATCTTCTAAATTATTTTATCTACTAAAATTATATTTTCTTTCAATTTTATAGTTTTTTCTAATCATGTAAAATACATGCATTGCTTATTTATTAAATTTTAAAAGGATTGAACAAAATTTATCACATTTTAAATAACTCATTTTACAGCATCATTCAATATATGGTGGGGAGTGGGGACTGGGGGGACTCATATTCTTAGGGGGCATTTGGTACTTATAATTTGACTTTTAAATGTATTTGACCATGTTCTCATTGATAGGAATTTAATTCATTTACTTTAAGCCAAAGAATGATGAATTCCTTAAATTATGCAAATTTAAAGGATTTGATCAAGTTTATTCCGCAAACCAAATATCATTAAGAAACTTGGTCAAAGAAAGTCATTCTAATTCCATTAAATTCCTTTGAAGTCTGCGAACCAAACAACCCGTTAGAGGATATTTGATTGGCGGAATTCAAATTTTTTTTTGGAATTAGTAATAAGTTCGTTTGCCCAAATTTTTTAATGATGTTCGTTCGAGAAATGAACTTGATGAAGTCCTTTAAATTTCATAACATTCTTTGGCTTAAAGTAAAGAAATTAAATTACCATCAACCAAATGCATAGTCAAATACCTTTCAAATTCCTTCGAAAGTGAAATTATTTTGATGAATTCCATTCTGCGAACCGGATGCTCCGTTAGATGCATTGACTTTCCAATCCGAAAGAAGGGACTTAAACTTTTGATGATTGGTTTCCAACTTGAAACCTTATCATATCCCCCACCAGCCCCCTATTCATCATATCCCCCACCACACCAGGCCCCCTGAATAGTTGAAAGAAAGTGTTCCTTCATTGCATTGTAGCCAATTCGACATTCTTTAGATCTATGCACTAGAAGCATTTATCCCTAAGACTTTGCTTTTCATCAGGTTGACTTTTAGCGTCTCGCTAGTTTTCTGTTGCAATAAAAATGTCCTTTCGCATAAAAAAGATGCATTGATCTTTCACATAACTAGAATTCCGTTAACTAACAAAATTGTAGTTCAACTTAAGAAGGATGATCAATCTATGATTAGCTATAAAAACAAACGATATAGGTAAATAGGTTGTTGCCTATAATTAAAGATGAACATGAATGAAGTATTGGTGAGTAGTATAAGTTTAATTGGGAATTCAAAGGAAGCAGCTTGTTAATTGGTAGCAGTTAATTTGATTTATATAAAAGCAACTTTTATCATCACTCAAGTAATTTCCTAAAGCTCCTCCCTTCTCCCCCACCACAAAGTAAAATCCTGCAAAAGATGACTTAAAAAGCATCAACATGTATAGCAACAAATCCACCCTTATATGGTATTTGTCATCATCATATAACTTTTTGGATATTTAAGAACATCTTTTACAAGTTAACGACGAAATTAAGGACTTGAACCCATTTGAGATCTTTTTTTTTTTTTTGCAATTAAGTTGCTTATGTTGGGCATGCCTAGTAGTTTGACATTTTTCTGTAGATTAAAATTATATAGATAATCATACAGATTATTACAATAATTTCATAATGTAAACAAAAATAAGGTGAAAATCAAGCAAAATCCAAGAGGTGAAATATAGTAAAAGAAGAAAGTTCCAATTGTTTTTAAAACTCTTGTGAGTTTTACTATAGCTCCTTTGATTAATATGATTAATAATTTTAGAACTAAATGGATCAATAAAATGAAAACAACACAAAGGTTTTAGTGTTTTTCACATATTCAGCCCATAATTAATCAAAGGCCCATAAGTATCAACCCAATTATAAGTTAACTAATAACCCAACCTCGTGTGGGCCCGCCACTGGTCCATACCCGATCTTCTAACCCAATTGTGGCCCACGTGATTGTCGGGGCTTTGGGGAACAAATAAACAAATTGGACATCTTTTAACGAAATAAACTTGTTTTGCTTGCCTTAAATTAACAATAACATCTAATCCTTACACATTAGGCATAAAAATTTACAATTAATTCAACTCAACTAATGCAAGTTTGTAACTATTCTTCATTTTATTGATGACTACCGGCATCTTCGGCATTTTTTTTTATTGAAGTCGGTGGCCTTGTGACCATTGTTTCAACTAATTCATGTTATCAAAATACCTATCAATTTCAATTAAGGGTGATGACGTACTGATAAAAGACCTAAGGAGATGAGGCTAGGCTTAATGTAATTTTATTTCCAAATTATTAAGGATGTAGTCTAGGCAACGAACCTTATCCACACAAAAATAACTCTTTGGAACCCTAGCTTTTTTCCAACCGATTTCTCCGTTGATTCTTAACGGTTTCTTAGATTCTCTGGATGGGTTTAATCCTCGAGTGATAAGTGAAGTTATTACGAATGCATTCTTTTAATAAAAATGCATTCTTTTAATAAAGATCCTAATCGACAATGCCGAATTTCACGATTCCTCGGCCAACACATTTGGAGTTTTTTTTCTTGCAAATTTGGCAAAATAGGCCCTTGCACTTTTGGATTAAAAATGTTTTCTTTTGAAGTTATTACCGTTTTGAGTTTTAAATAATGAAACTTTTTTTAGATTCAAATTGAACACAAAAATTGTTAATAAATAAAGGGGAATAAAATTTGGGTTAAGCTAAAGGAAATGCATGGTAAAATTAAAATAAAATAACATTTTTGGTATTATATTCGGATGAGTGGAACCATATACCGCATAGTTGATATTTAGTTGTTTACATACAACTTAATGAGATCAATGGTCTCAACGACTTTATTGTTTAGCCACACACAAATGTTTCTTTATGACATTATCGGTAAGTCATTTAGTTAAAACAGTTATATAAATACTTGTCGCCTTTAAATCACGTCCTCAAACAAATTAATTTCATAAATGCATCAAAACCGATCCAACCCTCTCTTTTAGGTCCCCCCAAATCTATTACTCTCTCATCCATTAATTAGACATACTTATTAATTAAGATAGATAACATAATTCATATAGGGCTTAACAAAGGGAAGAAAACCCCTTATCCTATAAATTATTAATCATATTGTTTAAACCATAAATAGTTTTGATTCACATGCAATGGCTACCAAATCACATGAGTTGTCCTGAGTTATATGAATAAAGCACGCATCCAATCCTTTTCCTTTGCCGTGTACATTAGGCTTAGTTTTGTGTCACCAAACTCTTTATCTTTTATCCATTTGTTCATAAGAGTGGTCTATCTTTTAATTAAAAATACTCTTCTAAGCTCTACTTAAAAATGTCAACCGTCCGAATTTTGCATACACACACTTCTCATCTTAACTCTCATTCTCAGAGGATACTTTTTTGAATAATCTACAAAAGTATCATACTTAATTTAGTCAAATAACTTAAAAAAGATGAATAAGGATTTAATTTACGGGATGAAATTTACAAAACGATTCCTTTCTCTCAAGTTCATGAGTTACATCTTACATGTATAAAAATGAAGGAATCGGAATAATAATAACTTTAAAAAAAAATACAGGGGAATTAATTTTTTCCCCACTCTTAATAACAAGAATAGAAGAATTAAGCAATCGATGAATAAAAATGATCAAATGTGGGCGGAATTCATTTGCCATACGTTGATTGAGGCCGTGACTCTCGTTGCGCTAGCATTGTTGAACAAGAACAATCGAGCATTGTTGTTGATCGTTTTTGTTGGATAAACTCGCGAAGTGATACACGTTCGTCCTTCTTGTGCAAAACTTTCAACTATCGAATGATCCACCAAAATTCTCATTGATAATTTCTCGCCTTTAAGCACCGGGACTATGCTTCCATAAATTGACTTGTCCACATCGTTAGCAGTAGACGACCTAAAAAATATGTACACATTTATTAAGTTTTATCTGCGAAATGGGTGGTTATTTTGGGTCACTTTTAGTGGGACATTTTGTGATTAACCAACCAGATTGGCATCACGTGAGACCAAGTTGTTTTCATGAGATTTGTAAGACCAAAACTTTATACTTGAAATTCACAGCAAAATACTTCGAAAGATTGAATTCTTTTACCCTCACAGTGTTTTGCTATCAAGTTTCAATTGTAAAAATATGGTCTCATGGATCTTACGAAAACTCAACCATAAAAGTAATAGAACAAGATTTAACCTTGATTGATCGGCACAAAAGAAAGTTTGAAGATTTCCATCGACGCCTTTGGCAACGTAGAAATACACGGGTGTGTGTTCCTTGAGCTCATCGGTCGCAAGTACTGAAAAACCGAATGGACCTAATGCACCTCTTTCCACAGCTCCACCGTTTTTCACGCAATCGTATCCAACATTGTCTCCATTCAATCGATTCACCGTCTTTTCATCGATTTCAAACTCGGCCACAATATCCAACTATAAGAAACCCATTTATAATCAATACATATATATCTAGCCAATAATATCGAAATCGGGTGTTCATATATAATAAATAAAGTACCTGAGAGGCTGCCGGAAGACCAAGTGGCACAATTGAGCCGGCTTCTACTACGATATTCTTGAAAACCGTCACGTTTGTTCTCAATCTATTGATCTCTTCAACCGGCCATTGAATAATATTGCTTTGGGTTTTCTTATCCAAAACAATCGTTCTAGGAACACCCTGTACACGAACATTACATTATAGGTTACTGTTAGAGTCACATATCATCTAGACTTATATTGTTTTAAAAGTACTTTAAGTTTTCTTTGCCTATGTTTTTTTACGATTAAAAAATGAATTTAAATTTATTTATAACGTACCATGAGAGAAGCCCAACCCTTGTTGATGTCGGAGGCCTCGGTGTCGGTCTCTCTGATCCAACTCCACAAAACTCTTCGTTGTTTACTTTGGTCGTAAAATGTTTTGGAAGCGTAATAAACTCCGTAATCGTATCTCAACCCGATCCCGACATCCAATGAGGGATTATCCGGGGTCCATTTTCCCTTATGGGCATCATAAGTACCGATGGCATAATAGTCATTTCGGTCATCATCCATGCTGGCTTTCACCACATGTTTCACCCCGGGCCCATCCACAGAGGTATCAAGACCGTTCTCGTTCTGTTTTGAAACCGGGTAAAAGTCCACACATTCCCACATACCCGTACCCTGAACGGCATGGAGCAACCCGTCCAAGAGCTCAAAAGTTTTGAAATCTTCTGTGTCATAGACCAGAGAAATACCCGTTTTGTTGATCTTTGACCCGATTGTGATCCTCCATTTTCCCTCGGGGGTCTTCCATGCGGTAGTGGGATCACGGAAGTCCTTGCTGCCGATACCGGGTGGTGGGACCAACACTGGGTTTCCCGGGTATTTGACCCATTTGACTAACAACGGGTCGGATGGGTCGGCAGGGTATGCTAGGTTTTGGACCTGGACGGATTCGTTGGTGGATCCAGTGTAAAGCATGACGAGTTGACCGTCGGCAAGGATTGTGGCTGAACCGGTCCAGACACCTTGCTCGTCGTACCATTGGTCGGTTTCCATGGCAATGGGGAGGTGGCGCCAGTTGATTAGGTCCTTGGAGACCGCGTGGCCCCACACGATTTTGCCCCACACAGGCGCATCGGGATGATATTGGTAAAACAAATGGTACCATCCGTTGTAAAAAACTGGACCTGAAAAACCAATAAACTTCTTTATTATGAATGTTTAAATCACTAAACCATCAAAACCAATAAACTATTTCATTTTAAATGTTTACACGTCATGACTTTATGTTAATCAAATTTAAGATTAATTTACACTAAAAGTGTAATAAATAAATATTTTTGTTTGTTTATGTTTTATGAACATTCCTATAATAATATATTATGGTTGGTCGGTGCGGTCTAATTACACACCGTCACTCCAGCTAGACCAATGCTCTTTTTAAGGTATGGGACTTATAAAAAAAACAATACTTTAACTAAAAGGGTCATCTCTTTCCCCCTTTCCAGTTATTCATTTAAAAATAATTCTGAAGGGTCAGTAAATGATTATACAAAATTAGAATTATAGATTTATAGTTACTTTTCTAACACAACCTTTGACTCATATGTATGTGATAGTTACATTTAACTGAAAACCATTAGTTGCACATAAAATAATAATTTCTTGTATCAAAAAGAATAATACCATAAAAATGATAAAATAATCAGATTGGTGAATCAGATGAGGTTGTATAAAGGGCAGGAAGGATGAACAATGAATGGGGAAAACATGTGTGTGGGCCAAACCAAATGACAGTTTAAAACTGAATCAATTACACAGAATATTATTATTTATTTTATTCATAAAAAACTGAGCTAATAAATATTTGATTGCATCAAACAAATAAAATATTTGACTTACCATTAGGATCTGCAAACCGCCATCACCAGCAATGCCAACCCAAATCAACATAAAACAACAAATCATTAGACTTTATAATTAAACAATACCACCATTCCCAATACAAAAGAAAACCAACATTGCTAACTAAAAGGGTGTTTAAGATGGCTTATTACAGCTTTTTATTTGGTTAGAACGAAACCAACAAGCAAATAAGAAGTTTTAAGTGTTTGGATAAAAGGCTTATAATTAGAAAACAAATAGTTTTTTTAAGAAGTTAAAACCGTTTGGTTTGTCCAACCAACACTAAGCCGTAAATAAGCAGATAAACATAAGTTTAAATAATGAAGCAGATAAATATAAGTTGAATAAATTTAATTACCATTCATCCAGTTTTTCTTGGGCTGAAAGTGAAAAGCAGTTCTTTGCCAATCCAACATATTCGAGCTCCATGGATACGAATTATCGGCACCCAACAACGGATGAAATGTTTTCTCCGACACACCTCTATCCGCCCCACGTGACAACGGCGTTACCTTCTCCGTAGAATGCGCTGCCACCTCGGCGTTCAAGTGTTCTTTAACTACAGGCCCATTCCGGGCGATCAAAGCCACCAAGGCAAGAACCAAGAACGAAGAGACTAGAAAGAGCGCTGCCTTTCTGGGGCGGCGAACCGCGGTGGGGTTATCGACAGCGGGTTGTTCGCCGTCGGGCAATGGGGCGTAAGAGTAGGGGAGGGCGGCGGAGGCGGCGAGTGGGTTTTCAAGATCTGAGGAAGGAGTCATGTTTGTGAAAGAGGGTGGAATGTGGATTGGAAGAAAAAGTCTGGATGGATTAAGCTATTTATAACGGAAAATTAGATGAGTAAGGGAGAAAAAGATGGTTTGAAAATTATCTTTGCTGAGGTGGAAATTGTTGGATACACGTGGACATGTGCAATAGGTAAGAATATTTTTCCAAGATTCACAATTAATTTTACAAAAAAAAAACAAAATCTCAAAAAATAACTCTTTCAAAAACATTTAGCTCTTTTAACAATTATTTTTTGTAGAATTCATTACATTTGAAAAAAAGAATTTATTGCCGTATTTTCCTATTTTTCCTATTATGAAAGATACGTTGAAGCAAAAAGATTAAGCTAAAATTTTAAAAATATTTATTTTGAAGAATGTATTAAAGATGATTTAAGAAATAAATGATATTTATTTTTTTAATCAACTAAATTCATTAATACAAATACTAACCATGTTTACAAAGATCCCTCAAAATATTGTTAAAGATAGTCAATCATCAACTTAACATAAAACATTTTTATATATGTGTATATAAAATTTTGCAAATATAAAAAACTCTAGTAATTGTAAAGAAAATAAATAAGTAGTAATCTAAGATATAAATGTATCGATATAACATATACCAAAATGATAGAACAATTTATTCAAATTGTACTTAAATGCAACGAACTAATCTTACATTTTGGTGATGGAATCACAGAAGATGAAATCAAGAAACATAAAAAATCAAAAATTCTATGTTCTACGCAATAATTGGATTCATATACATATGGTGCATAACTGAAAACAAAATTTCCTTATTAGGTCTAAGAAGCCCAAGGCTCATCTTCGATATTTAAATTTATATGTATAATTATATAATCCATCATGAACACAATTAGCTTAAGCCTAAACATATAACATGTTTCCATTCACTCAAGTGCCAAATGAAACAAAATATAATAATAACACGCCCTCTATAAACATGGGAAAAAAAGAAAAGAAATCAAAACACTAAAGAGATTTGTTAAAATTACAAAAGTATCCATTCTTTCATTTTAAAGCTATATTTTTAAAAAGTATACTTGTAAAAATGATATTTTTCCTTTACTTTCTTTCTTATTTAAGAAGACATTAAATTTATTATTCCTCTCAAAAAGCATAAACAAAAAATTTATTTTTGTTTCAATTTTTTTTCCTTCCATTTTTTTCTTTGATTTCATCCCAAATTCAAGAAGCAAACATAAATCAATGCTAATCTAACTTATCTCCTGTGTAGGACAAGTTTTCAAAGCAAGTTCTAAAACCATCTCTAGTCTATCATTAAAAATATAAAGATGGTGATATTTTCATCTTCAACCCAAAATATACACAAAATAAAAAAATAAAACAATTAGAAGCTGATAAATTATCTCTCTATATTTAAAAGATGTTTTTAATGTTTTTATTTTAGTGTGTGGTTGGAATGAGGTTTTCTTTAGTGTTTATAAAGCTCAGCATTTTTAGTTTATTGGTGTTTTTAGTTTGAGATGCCATAAAGAATATATGGTTAAAATTGTTGTTTAATATAATATTAAACATCATCATAAAACACAACAACAAATCTATCCTATTGCGCCAACAAAAATCGTCATTGATGCTCCAATTATCGCCGATATGATATAAAATAGAGTTTGACCCTATCGGTAATATGTAAAAAAAGATATTTTATTACCTACTAACCTACAGTTATGATTGGTTGTCACTGTATATGTGATTTTCTTTAGTAAAAAATTAGTTTACGAATATCTTGAACATATCTTTCAAAATAGAAAAAATAGAGATTTAGGAGATCATTTTTGCTCCAACAATATTCTAATATGTTTTTAGAACAATGAACACATGAATGGATATTAAAAAAATCTTTAATATTAGAAACTTTTTAATGACAATAAAAAAAATTGTTTTTTTTATTGGTTCCAACCACTTGAACTTATTTTTATTTGATGTAATATTTATTGGAAATTTTATTAATAACATATTAAACCTATTAATATTTCTCTATTGTTAAAAAACTATAAGTTATTATAGTTAATCAGAAATAAGAATTAACAGATTTAAAATAAATTCGATAAACAAATATGACGTGGAATATGGTCATTATGGATAAAGAAATAAGAATAATTGGATATATAGGTGGTTGAAGCTTTTCGTCTATAAACTATAGTAATAATGGAGGATGTGTATACGTGGATATTAAAATAAGGAAGCCGAGGTACTATCACATGTATTATTGAATTGAAAATTGCATTATTTATGTTTAATAATTACACTACTCAAAATTGCATTATTTATATCCATAATTTCATTATTCATGTCGATTTATAATAAATAAATCAACAAAATACGTTCATTATATTAGAAATAAAAATAAAATGCACGGTAAAAGTGGGAATAACAGTAAAGCAAAAAAAACTAGCAAGACAGTACTAGATTAGAAATTTAGAATAACAAAATTAAAAATATCGATGCTTAATATATCTTTTTATTTGAAAAAATTCATAATTATTTGAAAGATTTTACATGTCAGAATTGATGAACATTCTACTTGGATTATAATAAGTAAATAATTGAACTATATTTAATATTAATTAAACATTAATCGAATTAGTACAACTTTGATCTGGTTAACAATTTATTGGATGGACAACAAAGGCGATTACTAGATCTAAGACAAAAACAAAATTCAAAGTAATAAGACTATGTAATATGTGTATATATGAGTCATCCATCTCGGACAAGGTATTGTAATAATCAAATGATGAAATTTAAGAGAATAATCTTTAGTCAATAGCAAACATAATCAGACTTAAGTTTAAATTTAATCAAAGTTTTGTATAATTTTCCTACATTCTAAACATTGACATGTCATCGTTTGGCGTAGTCAAATTTAAGAGGCTCGTATTTTCTAGAGATCGACATGTAAATATAAACTACAACGATGGTAGGCCGTAGTATCGTTTATTTCCAAGAAATGCATCAAGGAAGATGTCCTAATAGAGTATTGTGTTTTGTGGCTGATGTGGCATAATTATTGAATAAGTGTTTCTTATTCCAAGATATGCATCATGAGGCGGTTGATATGTATTGTGTGTCCCACTTTTTCTTCATCAAGGAATATTTTATTTTAATTATTGTATGTTTAAATTAGAGATGCACAAAAGATGAATTAGTTGATTTTTGATTGATAACAAAAAGATTGACCTAAGAACATGAGATTGATCATTAATTAACAAACAAAAAAAAAAAACTTAAACACAGTTTGATCTGATGTTAGAGACTTTTATCTACATTAATTAAGTCTTCCGAACAACCTTCTTCTTTCTACCAAATACATCAACTAAATGAAGCCTATGCTAAGACAACGCTTCCACTTAAAGATAAGGACATTTTGATAGACCCAACCTATAGGGCAAACCAAAGTAGCAAGCTTCCTACTCTATAGAAAACCACTAAAAGAGGTTTCAACAACATTTTCACTAGAAGATAAGGGCGGCAAATATCCTTACCTAATTAAGCAAATTGATTCCCTAATGTAGGGATGTACATGATTCGGTTTAGCTCGGTCAATAGGGAAAATGTGACCCGAACTACATGAAGTGGTTACCTTGCTACTTGATTCGAAGCCGAACCATGGAATGAACCGCATGACACCAAACCAAAATTTACTTAATTCGGGAACTCATCTTTCATTGTCAACGTGAGTACCACTAAAATCGCACCATGTGACAATTTGAATTGACGTCTAAGCTTTATTCAGTATGAATATCATACACTATGAAGCGCATGCAGAGTGAATAAAGCGTAGGCACAATCACTCTGACTTGCGCGCCTAAACTTAATCCAGATAAAGCTTATTCAGACCGAATAAGTTTTTTATTCAATCTGAGTAATACTTAAAATTTCAGGCTGAATTTTAGCACGTGGAAATATTTTA
Source organism: Centaurea solstitialis (assembly GCA_030169165.1). NCBI lineage: Eukaryota > Viridiplantae > Streptophyta > Magnoliopsida > Asterales > Asteraceae > Centaurea > Centaurea solstitialis. The sequence continues at coordinate 81,649,920 of CM058044.1, forward strand.
ATGGTTCTCACATTCACAATAAAAAATAAGTCCACATTTGTATATAAATCTGAATAAAATGGAATACTATGTAAATAATAATAATATGATAATATGATAATAATAATTATTATTATTATTATATGATAAATAATGAAAGGTTGCAACCCCAACTAAAAAACAGCATAAGTCATGTGGACCGGCGGGGACAGTTCATGTGCTTGCACACACACATGTGAACTTGAGATTTGCATTCTTTATCTTGCACGTATTTTCTTCCCTTCAATAAACACTTACCCACAAATTAATTGTTTCTCTAAAAAGGTTAATTTAATCTTTACCTAGATTATATCCTTTTGATAATTTGGTAACCAAGTTGTTATCATCGTTTGAAACTAAGTCTGATAAATGTTTGAACTTAATTCCAATAGACGAGACATTTAGTCACATCTTCCATAAACATTTGTCAATACACCACCACCTTTATAAAGATATTTTAGATAACTGACTTATATAAATATTTTCATTTATAATTTATTACAATATCATATAAAGAATATAATATGTTTTTGAATTTTTAAGTTAAATAATATAATATCTTTGTAATAATGATTTTAAAATACCTCAAAAACATTTTTTGTAATAATAAATTAATAAATGATAACTTATTATCCGTAAGTATTTATAATTTGTTTTTTGTAGATTATGTATAAGGAATGAAATTCAATATTATTTCAAATCCAAAAAACCAAATGTTTCAAATGTTTCAAATCTTTCCAATTCCAAACATTCATCAAAACAACCCTAAAAACAATCAGTCAAACCGTTGGGTTTGGGGGTTGGACGGGCAAATACTTGGTTGCTTCCTTGCATTGGATCTTTGACAATATGGGTTTAAGGAGATGTTGACCGGGTATGTTATGGAATAAAATCATTTTCACAATTGGCGTGCCAGTTTGGATAGGCTTCCTACAAAACAAAATATGCTAAAAAGAGGTGTCGCTCTTGACAACAACCTTTGCTCGTTGTGCCATGAGCATCCTAAGAATGGATACCACGTTATTGTCAATTGCATCAAGTCGACCGAGGTCAGGAGGACTATAAATGCTTGGTGGGGATAATACCTAATGTTGGGAATAGGAACAACATAGAGGAGCTTCTCTCTAGCGAAAGGGATTCTTTTGATTTAAATCGCACCGGTCTTGTCAAAGATACCATTACTCAAGCATAGACTTGGTTGGTGTGGAAAGGTCGAAATGAGGCGTTGTCAACAACATTTCTTTCATTCCATTTCGAAATGAGACATATATATATACATATATATAACATCCGATATAAATACGAAAAAGATAAAAAAAAAAAATTCATATATTGCATTATACCGATAATTAGATAGGAAAAACGGTTTTTTTTTTTTTTTTTTTTTCAATGTATAATTATATGCACAACAATATCCAAGGCGAGCCAGGTGCATGATCCGCGGGACGGAAGCACATGCAGTTTCATGTTCGACTGATGGATGCCATCTCATTTATTATATATTATTGTTGTGTTTTTTATTGTTTTCTTATTATATGGAACAGAGGAACGTAATCGTTCATATGTAGATATATAATATATAAACCTATATATGATAATAATTCCAGTGAGCAAGCAGACAGACACCAATCAATCTCTGTCGTCAAATCATATGATCAATTGTTCACCACCTCCCTTATCACATGGAATTGGAATATCCTCAGACCCCACAGATCTAAACATTAATATATATAGATAGGTTCAGGTTCAAACGTGAACTCAATTTTGGTTGTGAACGTGAGGATGAATCTCTCAACCACACATCTTTGGTTACAGTGGACGCAATCACGGAGGATTGACGTAATTCATGGGAGGATGGAGATTATTAAATGAGGGGACCCGGTCAAAACCACCTTTATTGACCGGATGAGTGGCTGAGATTCGTCCTCACGTTCACAAACAAAATTGAGTTCACATTTGAACTTTCCTCTCTCCCTCTATGTATATATATATATATATATTCAATAATTTACAATCTGGATGCTTGCTTCCAACAAGTGCAAGTGTGATCAGTGTGTCTCTTCTTTTTATTTGTGTGCCACAGAATTCAAGAGACATCCATCACCAAATCACAACTTTAACTACTCCATTTCTTTCTTTGTTTCTTTCTTTATAATATTACTAAGAGTAAATTACGGATTTGGTCCTTAAGGTTTGACGGAAATTACGGATTTGGTCCTTAAACTTCATATATGATCTTTCCTGTTTTTTTCTTGTTCTGTTTCTGCAATCAGTTCATTAAAACTTTTTAACCCCATCTCACAATGGCTGAAGCCCATGTAAGACCAGCGCCAAAGCCAGCAGTCATGATGGTTTCACCTTTCTTAACTCGTCCACTTCGGACTGCTTCATCTAATGCCAACGGAATCGAAGCAGCACTTGTGTTACCATAATTTTCCAGATTAGATATGACTTTATCCTTTGGGAATTCTAGCTCTTCTGCTACACGATCGATGATCCTCTGGTTAGCCTGCAAAACATCACACCCCACATGGCCGATGTCATAAGTTAAGGATCTCATAATTATTAGGACCAACATTTCAGTCTGAATGTTGTATTATTTAACATGAATAAAACATTTCAGTCTGGGTAACTGAATGTGACACGTGATGCGCTCTCGATTACCTGATGGATGAGTAACCAGTCCATATCTGAGATCTTAAGATCAGCCTTTGCTAATGAAGCCTGAATAGTCCGTGGGGCAGCCTTAACAGCAAAGCGAAAAACTTCTGATCCATTCATTTTAATATCTGAAATAGATGGGCGTGTCGTGGAAAACCCCATGACTGATCCAACATCTGTTTCGTTTTGTTTTATACTTGCATTCACGTGCCTATATATATATTATAGGAGAGGAAATTAAATGAAACAATCAATATCTATTCAAGATGATGATGGTGCATATATGGGTTGGTGGGGTGGGGAGGAATTAACCTGTTGCCATTCCCATCAGTATGCAAGTCAAAACCAAATACACCATCCTCCTCACTATCACATGCCTGCAAAAAATGATACTATTTATTTAGTAAAAATGATCAATTGTTTACTAAATGCATGAACTCTAGCTAGCTAGTTAACAGAAAGAAAAAAAAAATTAATTAACCTGGAGCAAGATAGCACCAGCACCATCACCAAAGAGAACGGAGGACCTTCTATCCATCCAATCAAGATAACGAGAAATACAATCAGCTCCAATCACTAGAACGTTCTTGAAACCACCTCCTATTATATATTTATATATATAGCATGTTAATGAAAATCCAAATTACTTGAAAACTCATCAGTATATCTTGGATAAGAGTAAATGATATTTACCGCGAATATAGCGGGAAGCTGTGACTAGGCCTAATAGAAATCCACTGCAAGCAGCTCTGATGTCAAATGCTGGCAGATTTCCTTTACATCCGAGTAGTTTTTGGACCTGACATATTAATGGAAACTGTTAGGATCGAAGGCTTTAACCACTAAAACAAAAAGAATCCGTGGTGTCCAAGGTGTCACCCTTAATCTTTATAGACCAAATTCTTTCCCACAACCTTGAGTCGAATGCCTGGTCATCGGCATATACCTATTTCAGTATAGTACCCTCAACCATACGGCTAATGCTGGAACCTGTATCCCATAAATCCAGACCCAACATAAACTCAAAAAAATTGTTAAGAACCTTAAATAAGAAAGAGTCTAAGCCATTATATATGTTAACATAAAGGGGGGAGGTCATGGTGCACTAATCGAACCTCTATCCTTGATGTAAGAGATATTGTTTATGTGATTTTGGGACTTAAGATTTTCTTGATATATGAAAGTAATCATATAAGTTTTAGCTAACTACCATGGGAGCACCACCAAATAGATCTTCGGGGGTTGATGAACAGAACAATAATAAATCGACGTCATCAGCTTCAACCTCCGCCATTTTAAGAGCTTTATTAGCTGCTTCTACAGCTAAACCTGTCAAACTTTCATTGCCTGTAGTTTATTTGATGAGGTTTAGTACCAATATTTTGTATTTCAATGTATGTATGTATAACAATTATACAAATGGTTAATTACCAAAGAATATTTCATATAGCAAATGACTTTGGTTATTCATCGTCCCACAATTAATCTTATACTTGAGTGAATGAATTTAAGCGACTTTCCTCAAAATCATGAATGGAGGTGGAGTGGACGTATGGAAGGGCGAAACGTTAATTGGATCATGCAACGACATTAGGTTGGACAGAAATCGACCGATAAAAATGCCCAATTTATCATTAATGAGTTGTTTATTGTTCTTTTACCAAATATTCAATCCAAACAAGAATTGTTAAAAAGACATCCAACTTTTTTTCTTTCCAATGACTTTGTACTAGATCAAAATAGGGACATGCTTTATATTGGGACTCTTGGTGTAATGTTGTCCTAGTCTTAGGGGCTATTTGGTTGGTTTTCCATTAAGTCCTGTATGGATAAAGTTAACTGGCTGGATTAATTTATCTGTTTAGATTTAGATATCTTGTTTATTCTGCTGAATAAATAGTCTGAATGTAACAAATGACCATTTTACCCTTGTAATAAACAAATAGCAAAAAATAGATCATATCTGAAGCAGCAAAATTCATACCCAAATCAATGAGCAAATTCCATCTTTTTTATACCATAAAACCAATTCTAAGCAACAAAAATAACAACCAAATCATGCAGGTAAACTCATAACCAAATCGATGAGAAAAAAACCATCTTTTATATACCAACTAACCTAATCGAGCAGTAAAAACATAACCAAATCATGCAGTAAAAAAGTAAGAAATTGAGCAGCAAACATCATAACCAAATGGAGCAGCAAAAACCGTAACAAAATCGAGCAATAAAAACATAGAAATCGAGCAGCAAAAAGGTCGATTCAAACCAAATGTGAGATAAAATCGGTGAGAGAGATATAGAGGTACAGCAAATAAGATGAATAAGAGTGGAGGCAGTAAAGATGGAGAGAGCAAGCACGGATTTTTTTTCCTCCCTTTGAAGCGAGAGGGATAAGCAAGGGTATTTTGGGGAGACTCATGTCTGAGTGGATAAAGCAATCATCACGATTATAGCTGACCGATTAAGGTATATAGGCTATTAAGCCATTACCAAACAGGCCCTTAATTTTGCCAGGCTCTATCCTAGTTTTAGGCTATGTTTGGCAAGCGTAGCTTATAAGCTAGCTGGTAGCTGATAAGCTAGCGGATAGCTGATAAGCTAGCTGTTGATTGATAAGCTTGCTAGTAGCTGATAAGCTAGCTGTTGAACAAATTATGTTTGGCAAAAACTAGCTTATGAGTATGTAAAATGACCAAAAAGGGTATATTTGAATTTAATAATTAATATTAATAAGGGTATAATTGGAAAAAGCTACAATAAACTCCTCATAAGTTACTCAAAGTAGCGTTTCAAAAAGCTAGCTTATAAGCTAGCTGATAAGCTAACTTCCTGGTACATGTTTGGATGGACTTCCTGGTACATGTTTGGATGGACTAGCTTATGCTTGCCAAACATAGCCTTAATAAATCGCTCTCTTTCTCGTCGTAAAACACCAACAAGAATTGAATTAACAAGTAATATTTAAAAATACAAATATGTAACATGAATATTTCTTATGTTAACATAAAACCAAAAAGACCTAAAATCATATTTTATATTATTTAAACTTTCATTTTACTTCTCACAAATTTTCATTTATTTTATATACTTTCTGAGTATTTTAATTCATTAATGTAATTTATTGAATATTATAATAAACATAAAAAATTTATAAGGAAATATATCATTGGTAGAATTTTTGTCAATACCATTAAAATTTCGACAATTAAAGAAGACAATTAAATTTCGATAGCAAGGTAGTTGAAAGATTTTGACAAGTTTTTGTAAATCCCATGATTCTTGTGTTTTCAAACCGTCAAGATGGTGCAACAAACCATCGTATCCAAGCATTTCGCTGGAAATATGTAACATTGACTATAAAATTTAAATGACTTATCTTTTAGCTTCCAAATTTAAAATCAAAGCGGTTTCTTTTGTAGGGACAAAAACAAAAATACGTATGAACAATGCCTATTTCAAAGTAGAAAATAACCTGAAAGAATTCGTCGATTACGAATTCCACTTCGACTATATATCCATTCATCAGATGTATCAATAACTTTAGCAAGATCATCATTTGAAACCTGCAAATTTGGTAAAGCTGATCCACATCCAACTAGCTTGCATCCCTTGCTAATAAACCTGGTTTCCAACAAATGTTGAAAAATAAAAGCTACTCGTGTAAATTGCATTATTTGATGGTACGAATATATAAAAAAAATGTTGAGTATTTGATCACATTTTCTCATACCATTACAAAAATAACTAAATAAATCTTGTAGATTGATATGAGCAAGTTTTCCTTTAATAGTAATAAAGGATTTATCTAAGTTGAACGAGTTCCTCTTAAATTTGAAAATTAGGGAAGAGCTACTAAAAAAATGTCTTATTACGCTCAATCTTTTTTCTTAATATATGTATGATAAATGCTTACATTTGTTGCATTTAAAGAAACTATGTTAGAAGTTTATTCTTCTAACTAATAATCCTTGCGAATGCCACTAGATCTTAAAAGACCATGGATTCTTGAAAAGAAATATGCCAATGATGATTTTTTGAATATACTCCTAAAGTTTTTTGAACAAGAACAAAAAAATTCAACAAAAGCTTAAGAAATGGATGCTAACGGCTAACCTGGATGCTCGAGAAGCTCTGCTACAACGGATCCTTTTAGAAGCTACATTAGGAGAATAAAAAGGGGACTGATTTGTACCTAGTGATGAAGAAATCATCATTGTTGGTGCTAAAATCTCAAATGCCTTTGCCGTCGGTAAAAAAGATTATGTTTTATGATGAAGTTTCAATATTTTTAGGTACGTTTGATCGATAAAAAAAACTTATGATAAACCAATATACAAAGGCAAGGCTTTTTTTATTTATCAATCTTCAAGATTTTTGAAACTTAACAAAGTATGCTACATGTTACCATGCACCTCTATATAGTAGAACGATAAAGGAAGACTTGCTTATATGGTCCATTAACGTGTATTAATGCAACCAATTCTATATTGGGGGCCACGTAGCTACCTACTTTTGGTCCATTTGGCAATTTCGTAATTCTTTGATCTTCAACAATACTCTGTCCAGTTTAGTTATGTCCCATGTGTTATCTAACTTTTTCCTTTGTGTCAACAACGAAAGTAGAAAATGTAAGGATTGGGATAAATGGCTTTGTAAGCCTTTAGATCTGATATGATGTGTCTTTGCTCTTCTTTTTTTGTAGTTCTAGTTCCTTGTTAGTTTTGGGTGATATGAAATTTTGCTGTTTAGAAAAATTGCAATATTTAACATATTTATTTCTATTTTATTTATATTAATAAAAGTTACTTAAGAAACTAGACATTTTAACTATTCTTTTAGTTTATTACGTCATTGTCACACTAGCATTCCATAAATATCTTTGTTTTATATATCATCTTTAAGTTTGATAGAAGAAACATTTTTCCGAAATACATAATGAAGGTGTCAGGATCGATTTCTCAACAAGAAACAAACACTCAGAAAACAAATTAAAGTATTGCGGAATAAAACTTTAATTGGAATCAAAACAATGAACTGAAAACTTGCTTTACTTCAATACTTTCAATTACAAACTTACTCACAAAACCTCAATCTACAAGAACAGATCTCTAGTAGACGAGCAATACTTCTCTATTGCTAGGAAAACTTCTTGAGGTTCTGATTTTCTCTCAAAAACAAAAGATATCTAGTAATCTATTCTAAACCAACTATATATACAGATTACAAGATAAGTATAAAGGAAAACAAATCTGCTAAACAAATTCCAAGATATTCGGAATCTTTTCCTTATCGCAACCAACAGATTATCATCCTTATCGTCTCATTAGAAGCAGTATTAACAGAGAGAAGCATTAACTACAACTATTAAACTAGCTAGCAGCAGTAACAACTAGCAGTAATAATAAGAAGCAGTTATAACTTCTACAACAGTAACAACCATTACTACTTCTAATTCTTCTTCCAGCAGCATTAATGAGCGATAGCAGTGATACTCTTCATTAAGTCTTCTCTTGTATCCATTACCACTGCAGTATTAATATCCCTTCCTCCATGCAGTAATAACTTTCTTCAGCAGACATAACCAGACTTAAAGCTTTTCTTCAACCCAATACTTCTGCTTTCCAAAATAACCCAACAGAAGGTCACTTTAAACCCACTATATTTTAAACATTACTAATAGTAAATAAAATTAAATTCGTCGCTGATCCATCACTAATAGTAATTAAATTAGTTTACATTAAAAATAAATTAAAACTAAATCAGTCGTTGATCCATCGCTAAATCTGCATGCGTCACTAATAAGGATCCGTCGCTGAAGTTACCAGCAAAGGGTATGTCTTGTGACAAACTTTCATTGACGAATCAGCGACGGTTCCGACTTTCAGTGACGGATCAACGACGAAATTTTCCGTTGCGAAAGCCTGTTTTTTGTAGTGATATATATAAGCCTAATTTAAAAGTTTATTGCAAACTTTCTTTGCTCAAAGGCTATTTCTTTTTACTATTAAAAGAATACACTATATGTAATCTATATTAACTTGTTTTTGTAAAATAAAAATTAAATGATAAGGTATTCTCCAATTTAAAAATAAGCAAAATTATTTCGTATAAATTGTCTTCAATTTCTTTAACGAACACTTCGATAATTCTAAACACTATATAAATTTCCTGGATAAGTATAACATCATTTTATTAAATACCTAAAAAGGGATATACAACTAATAAGAATAATAATATAAATGTTAATAATAAAATTTAGGCGGCTAGCATATTAATACATAACTTTTTAAACGGCCATATTAATACATAATGGTTATTCATTTATCACAAATCACCAAAATAGCTCAAGTAGAGTTATACATGAGATAATGTTTCATAATTTAATATTATAATAACTATTCACTTAACGTTATGCATATAATTGATGAATACTTATAGAAGTTAGGCCATTCCTATCACAATTGATTCGGTGTAGGATCTTTGGACAACATTGCAATATATATAAAGGTGCAGAATCATTCAAAGAAGGTGGCAGAAGTAATCGGTTATTAAAGACATTTTTATGGTTCATATACAAGCAAAGGAATGGGAAACTTTATAAAGAGCGAGAAGGAGGTTATCAGTTTAAATCAATATCTTGCCTATTATTGGATTAAAGTGAGATAAAAAATGCATATAATTGATGAATACTTCCCTTGGGGAGACTCCGGCGAGTTTTGGTCGGAAGTGGGAAAAGTGGCCGGATTCGTCTTATTTTCGCCGGAAACACGTAAGTTGCCCCAGGCGACTTAGTCTGGGGCGACTTTGATGGTTATTTCGTGAATAGCTTGGAGAGATGGGTTAGTTGGTAGCTTTGGTATTTTCAAATGGCTAAAAAAATAATTTTCTCTTCTTTTTATTGTCCAAAATAAAGTTAGGCCATTAGAAAGTGCTAGCATACTAGCTAGTACAAATGGTTATTCATTTATTAGTGCTTAAGAAATAGTTAAATTAAGTGATAAATTAGACGATGTTTCATAACATTTACAATATCCAAACACTTACAAGAGATTCACCATTTTTAATTATACGATCAAAGATTGGATAATTAATATAAATCATCAATAAATTCATATAGTTTTATCTTTGAAAATAAATATGTAAATATGCTTATTCTTTTTCTATTATAGCACTCTTGAAAGTGATTTCTCTATGTAAAAGAATTATTATAAATACAGAGTTACAGACACCGATCTCTCAATAACCGCTAGGGTTTCACCGCTAGGGTTTCACCGCCGGCTTTTCGATTTTCCGGCCGCCGCCGCCGATCCTTGGCCGCCGGCCACCACCGGGAGGTGCGCCTCCCTCCTCCCCATCGCTGTATGAAGCCAGATCGACCCCCTGATCCCCCCATGACTCGCAATCGTACGCGAAAATCAGGAAAGAACAAGGGTTCGGCCTCGCCGACCCTTGCTCCGCCGTCGCCGGCCACCACAGCCGCCATGCCGGCGTGTGGTGGCGATGATGTTGATCGCCCATCCGGGGCCTCCTCGCCGGTGGTTGCGGGGTGCCAAAAAAACACCACCGCCGCCGCCTTGTTCTTCGCGTCGGACAGCCCTACGGCCACACCGACCACCGCGACGCCGCCGCTGGCCGTCGCCCCGCTGCTGCCTGATGCCAAACAACCTCCCACCCCACCACCACCTCCTCTCGGTGGTGGGTCGACCTCACAACAGCCGCCAGCCGCGGATGGGGCTGGTTCGGGATTGCTTGCTGTGCAAGCAAAACCGGCTCATGCCGGGTTTGCTCCTCCTCCGGGTGATACTTCTACAACCGTTCCTACTTCCGCTTTGGTGCCACCGGTGATCGTTGCGCCGGAGAAGATTCGGGATTGGAATGTTGATGATCAAAAGGCTTGGATTGCCAAAGCCTACGGTACATCGATTCATGATCTAAAGCCGTTCAATATTGGTTCTCCGGGTTCCAATATTGTGGGATTCACTACAACGAAACCGGCCATGGAGACTTCTTCTCTAAAGGGCACTCTTGGAAGGACCACTGGGTTCTTTGATGTTACGAAACCACCACCGTTCACCCCTGTATCTAAGTTGTCACTCCATATGAGTGATAGTCTTCATAGTCCTTTGATTGATGATACTAATAAGGAGGTGAATGAGGAAAGTATGAACGTGGATGGAGTGGGAGATGAGGAGCATGACGAAGGTATCAATAACCCTAGCATGCATGATTCCATGCAAAGTGTCCCCACATCGCATGAATCCATGCAACAACGTGCTAATGATGTGCATGGTGATGTTGAAAAACCGTTGCCTAATGATGGGAATTATGTGGATGACAAAGACCAAGTACATTTACATGGGGAAGCAAACGAGCAAGTTAAGCAAAAGGCGGTATCTTTTGCGGAACTACTTAAGAAAAGTGCCAACCTTCTCCGAGGCAAAGGTAAGATCACCTACTACCCACCGGTTGTTTCTGAGCTTGGTACTCGTAGAGCTATTATTCCTGATGAGCTTATACATAAGCAAGCTAGTGAGTGGGCCTTGACTCTTGCTGGCTATTTTGTTGGTAAAAGACCGGCCTTCCCATTTGTCCAGTTCCATGCTAGACGGTTGTGGAAGAAATTTGGTCTCACTAAGGTTATCTTGAATGATCAGGGTTATTTCTTCTTCAAATTTAGTTCTGAACAAGGGCTAAATTTTGTTTTTGAAAATGGCCCTTGGTTGTTCAATGGTATGCCTATTTTCATTCAGAAATGGGAACCGGATCTCTGCTTTGATAAACCCGAGCCTAAGAGAGTTCCTCTCTGGGTTAATATTTATGGGTTACCCCTGGATGTTTGGGATTTGGATATTTTGAGCTACTTGGCTAGTGTTGTTGGAGAGCCAATTTCTGTAGATAGGTACACGGAGGAGATGTGTGAAACTAAGTCTGGCAGAGCTAATTTTGCTAGAATTTTAGTTAATGCATCGGCCGACTATGACTTGCCTACAGAGATTGATGCCATTATTTTGGGTAAACTGAGGAAATTTCGGACTGAATTTCTTTGGAAACCTAAGAGATGTAGCCATTGCAAGTTGTTTGGGCATGACCTGGATTCTTGTATTGTTAAGCCTATTGCGGTTATCCCTGGAAAATCTGATAAGCCTCTGCCTTCTGTTACTTGTGTTGGTGAATCTTCTAAGGCAAAAGCTGCTAATGATGGGTTTTCCTTTCCAAAAAGGAAAAAATACCCTAAACCTAAACTTGCCCCTTTGAAAATTGGTAGTCAAAAACCTAAGGTTACTTTTGCCACTGGTATTAAGCTTAACCAAAGGTATGTGCCTAAAGCCAATAAACCCTCCATTGACCCTCTTGACAAAGGCAAAGCAGTTTTGGATGATACTAAGGTTGCTCTTACAAATATGAGACCTGAAAAGACACCTATCAAGGTATCTAAGATTGAGACTGAAAAGATGCCTTCTCCTATTAAGGTATCTAATCAGTTTGTTGTGTTGGAAGAGGATCCGGAATGGATTGCTGATAAAAAAGAGGTTGACGATTTTGTAGAGAATCGTGGGGTGGGTCTTGAACCTGCGATTGTAAACTCATGGTCTAAACAAAAATTGGATTACTTCATTGGAAGATGGGAAAGAGTATATGGTAAGGATCTTGATGGGAAGCTTCGTGGTTTTACACTTCCGGAAAGGGTTGTGATTCCGGATGACATTGGTGATGAGAGCGAGTCTGATGATGATGTTTCGTCTGACCAAGGCGGTTTTATGGATGATATGGCTAAAGAAACCCCTTATGGCACTTGGTTAAGACAAAAACAGGAAGTTGACCGCCGGATTGCAGAGAAAAGGTGGCCTACTCGGAAAGGGCTGGGTATGTGGACGGAAAAGCAAGTGGACTACTTTTTCAAACAATGTGAGATGCTTCCAGAGTCTGATCGTCAGTTGATTCCGGTATTACGGAGCTAGATTAGTATTGGTTATTTTGTTGGGATTGTTCCTAGTCCTTTTTGTACTAGGTGGTTTTCTTTGTTTGTTCGGCTTTGAGTCCCTGTCTTGTAGGGTCCTTAGCTTGGTTTGTACTCTTTTCTTTTTCTAATAAATTTTTTCCAGGGGTCTGTCCCTTTTTCTAAAAAAAAAAAAAAAAAAAAAAAAAAAAAAAAAAAAAAAAAAAAAAAAAAACCCATCCTCCAAATGTTATGCTCACGTACAAAAATTCATCTCACAATGTTACACACTATTAAAAGAGAACAAGAAAACAAATAATGAATCCTTAAAGTAAATTTCATTGAGACACTTTGAAAGATAGAGCTGTTCATAGGCGGTACGGTTCACTAGACCCGGTCCGCTCGGCCCATTAGAAAAGCAGGCTTGGACAATCATTATCAAAAAATAGGCGGGTTTGGGCAATGAAAAAAAGAACTTGGGCAAGCTCGTCCGGCCCGTTATATTTTTATAGTTGATTTAATTGTGTATATAATTAATAATTTAATGGTGTTTTATTTAAAAGATTAAGAAGTAATTTTGGGTTTAATAATTTAGTGTTTTTTATAAATGATTACAGGAAAAAACGTTCATAATTCATATATTATAATTATTATTTTTCTATACGTTATGTATATTAATATCCTTTACATCTTATTTTTATGGTTGAAAACACTTATATAATTAAATGATTTGCGTAACTATTGTTTTTCAAATGTAAAAAAATAAGCCGACTGTCAACAGTGTTGTGGCGGATTGGTTATCGCTCAGAGGGTTCATAGCGCCCTAATCGAGTTCGAGCCTTCCCGTTAACATGCCTGGAGACATTTAAGTGGGGCCATGTTTAGCCCCTAAAATTGCAGGGGATTAGTCGGGCTTTGGCCCAGACACCCTTTAGAAAAATAAGCCTGCTAGCCCGTGGGCAAGCCCATAAGCCCGCAAAAAGGGGGCTTGGGTTTTCTATATTAGGCCCATTGGACAAATAAGTTACATTAGACCCGACCCGAGCCCGTAAATGATCACCTCTATTTGAAACCAAAGCCAAACTCCCTTTAATAACCATGGTCTCCATTTCATTGTTTCCTTTTGGCTCTCTTCGCCTATGGAACAAATTCTCAATAAACTACAACTATTGTTGCCTTAATGATTTATACTAGTGCATGCGTCATAAATGTTGTACTCTTAAGTTTAAGAGTTTTGTCTAATTGCATAAGATAGTATTAATTACAAGAAGAGAGATAAGAATCAAAATTTAAGAGTTCTATTTTGAATGTTAACATATAAGTGGAGACATACCGAGAACCATGCCTTTCCAACCAAAGCAAGGCCCGTCTTCCAAATTCAAAGAAAAGATGGGTATTAATAAAGATAGCTTAATGAGTCATCGTTTCCATTTGATATGTTTTTAACATAAACTAACATTCTTTTAGTAGACTATATGTATTTAATCTTTAAATATTTCTTATCAAGAAACATGTTCACTTGCTTTTCACATAGATCACACATAATATACTGAAATCAATGGATCTTTGGATGAACTCTCTCATACCATTCATTTATTGTCACTAAATTTAATGGAATTTTTCTAACCCATTCTTATGAAGGAAGATAATCAAACATGAAAAACAACTAGATCTTCATAATTGATAGATTTTTTGTGATTATGAAGTCAGGTGAGAAGAGTTATGTAATAGAGAATCCTTGCTTTTGAATTAAAACTAAATTCTAATTTTTGTTGAGGCAAGTTATACCATAAATGCATATTCAATAGTTGTTCCAGATAAAATAACCATTTATCGAAATATAATTTCATGACTAACATGTGTCTTAGTTTGTAAGTCATGCACATGGATCCATCTCCTAGTAACGTTCCAAAGAAACTCAATTTATCAGTCATGGGTATGGTGTTAACCGTTACATACAAGAACGTCTAGAAAAATTCCAATTTATGAAGTACATGGATTCACTTCTAGAAAATACAAAGGATTAAGATATCTTAATTTTGGAGGATCCTTTTTACAATAATCATAATATTATTTGGGCCTGTTACATACAAGAACATATGGAAATCCCTGCAAATATTTATGCCAAACTCCTACAACTTTTTTTTGTAACCTTGAATTTTGGGCATGTTTATCAAACCGACTAATTCATCAGACGACCATGAATGATCTATAGTCACGCAAGTAAAGGTGATTAAGATGAAATTCCCACTATATCCTCTGAATCTTACCGATATGCCACAACCCAAGAGATCATGTCTGTAAATATTTATTATCCCGCGTCCAACATTTTATAATAAGACAACTTTTCTTCAATTTGGAGGAAAATGACAAAAGTTCAATATTAAACTTGTTTTTTCATATTAACATTACATCAAAATCAAATATTTTCAAATATGTTTTCTACATGTAACTAAAATACATAAATAATACTCACTTTTTTGGAACAACAAGTTTATTAGAAGAGAGGGATCAGCGAGGACCTTAGCTGAAAAACTAGAAAGTCATAGAGACAACGGGTTACAGCACCACTCCCACCAATTAAAAGAGCTACCAAGGGAAGTCCTAGTATTGATCAAGTTAAAAACAAGAGATTGAATAACATTTGCAATTAAGAGCGTGTTCACCAATACTTTCCTAAAAACACAATTGTCGTGTGCCCTCGAGACCCTCCAAAGAAAAGCATTAAAAAGAACATCTTTGAAGGAGTCAGTTCACTGATTCTGAGCAAATCCATAGTCGTTCCCCTGATAGAAGAAATCTCCCCAGCCAGCACAGTTCTCAGGCAAGACATCCCACCAAGCTTTAACTGCCTTCCTCACCTTGACAATCTTGTTGTAGTTTTAGAGAAGATGGTCCCAGTTTCACAGGTTAATCGTTACAAAGAGCACATATGTCGTTCACCAGAGCGATCCCTCTCTTGAGTACGTTGACTTTTGTCTGAAGTCTATTGATTCTCGATCTCCGCATATGAATTCTGTTTTTGCGGTGGACTGCTTTGTTCCACAACATAGGGGACCGCAACTCCTTAGAGTCATATCATCAATGGCTTTTCGCAAAGGATTTGAATTACCTTGAGAGATTAATTATACTCGTATTTATTTATTATTTCTTGTAATTGTGGTTTTGTGACAAGTTTTTTGCAAATTAATTAATCCACCATTAATATTCATTTAATGGTTTGGTCCGGGAGACGTCCCGTTAGGACCAAACAACCCACCATTAATTAATCCACCATTAATATTCATTTAGTTTTTTTTTTTGAACGGCAAAAAGGAAATCGGAAGGGAGCATCGGCTCGGCCATCACCCCCAAACAGAGACCCCGAAAATTAGGTGTAGGATAAAATAAGCCATAGCTAGAGATAAAGATAATTTAAAACAGTATCAAATTTAAGACTTAATTATTTTCTTCTCATTAATTAACCCCATCTTACAATGGTTGAAGCCCATGTAAGACCAGCACCATAGCCAGCAGTCATGATGGTTTCACCTTTCTTAACTCGTCCACTTCGGACTGCTTCATCTAATGCCAACGGAATCGAAGCAGCACTTGTGTTACCATAATTTTCCAGATTGGATATGACTTTATCCTTTGGGAATTCTAGCTCTTCCGCTACACGATCAATGATCCTTTGGTTAGCCTGTAAAAATCACATACGTAACTAATTAAAACATTATATAGATATTATACATACTAAACTCAAATCTAATTGTGAACGTAAGGACAACCGAACGCAGCACATGTCCTATTTGGCTCCTATTCGGTCTGAATAATATAGGATTATTAAGACGGAACATTATGCGTTATTCATGGTGAATAATATAACATTCAGACCAAATAATATAGCTTTCAGTATTATTGAGTCTAAATGTTGTATTATTCACCTTGAAGAATGTATAATATTCAGTCTGAATAATCCTGCATTATTCAGACCGAATATGCCATGTGACGCACTGTCGGTTGTCCTCACGTTTACAAGTAGATTTGAGTTTTTGTTTGAATGTTTGTCTATATATATAGACATACCTGATGGAGTAGTAACCAGTCCATGTCTGATAGCTTAAGACCAGCCTTTGCTAATGATGCCTCAATAGTCTGTGGCACAGCCTTAACAGCAAAGCGATAAACTTCCGGTCCATTCATATGAATATTTGAAATAGATGGGTGTGTATTTGCTTCATTATGATTAATATTTGAATTCAAGTGCCTATATATATGGAATGGAAAAGAAAACTATCAATAAAGTTCAAAGCTTGGCTAAATTTCAAATTTCTGTACTAGTTACGGCATCTCTAACAGCTATACTATAATTTTTCAAATACCTCTAAAAAGAATTGCATTCATGTTCCAACAACTGCCTATTTCAGCAATCTTAATTCCTAACATTAAATATATTAATAAAATATTGTTTCTCTTTCCTACACATCGCGATTTCAATATCTTTTATTGGTGGAAAAAAAATATAATAGAGTAAACTACAAATTTGGTCCCGGAGGTTTATTCAAAACAACGCATTTGGTCCGTAAACTTTAATATCTACAAGGAACATATTCGCAACGCATTTCGTCCCTACTCACTAACGCCGTTTGAACTCAGTTAAATAAGGGGCTCTTTTGCTAAAATGAAAGAGGAGGGGCCAAATTGTAACTTTTTCTCTCTCTCTCTCTCTCTCTCTCTCTCTCTCTTTATTCATCTTTCATCATTAACCCCTCATAACCCCCCCACCACCACCACACCACCACCTCCACCACCTCCACCACAGCCACCACCACAGCCACACCAACACCACCATCATCTCCACCACAGCCACCACCTCCACCATATCACCACCATCCACCACCACACCCACCACCACCACCCACAAGCAACCATAGCCACACCAACACCACCACCACCACCACACCCACCACAGCCACACCAACACCACCACCACAGCCACACCACCACCACACCACCACAGCCACACCACCACCACACCCACCACAGCCACACTAACACCACCACCACCACCATAGCCACCTCCACACCACTACCACCACAACCATCAGATCTAAAATCGCCACCACCACAGCCACCAGATCTGAAACTCGGCACCATCATGAAATCTGGACGAAATCGAAACCCACCATCTACAGATCTGGAAGAAATCGAATATCTGGACGATTTCCATGGAGATGTCGGTGGTGGTATTCGATTTCTCAGGTGACAGCGGTGGTAATGTTGGTGGTTTTCGATTCTCAGGCGGTGGTGTGACCAGAGAAGAAGAGGGAGGAATGGGAGGGAGGGACGGTGATGGTGTGACCAGAGAAGAAGTGGGAGGAAGTTGAGGGAGGGACGGTGGTGGCGGGAGGGTGTGATCGGAGATGGGGTTTTGGAGATGGGGGTTGTGGTGGCGGTGGTGGTGGCTTGGTGGGTGTTGGTGGTTGTTGTGGTGGTGGGTGTTGGTGGTTGTTGTGGTGGTGGGTGGTGGTTTGGTTAGATGGATTGGAGATGATGAAGATGATAAGGAGAGAGAGAAAAAGAAAAGTTACCATTTGACCCCTCACCTTTAGTTTTAGCAAAATAGTCACTTATTTAACTAAGTTCAAACGGCGTTAGTGAGTAGGGACGAAACGCGTTGCGAAAATGGAACGTCAAGGACGTTCCTTGTAGATACTAAAGTTTAAGGACCAAACGCGTTGTTTTGGTAAACCTCAGAGACCAAATTTCTAGTTTATTCAATATAATATTATTTCTCTCTTTTCTACCAAGTTTTAGAAATTAATATCTAAATTTAGAGATTTTTACAATTGCTCAACTCTTTTCTCTATTTTAGCATACAAGATACTATAGCTGTTGAAACAAATTTTTTGTCAAAATCCCTATTTTTTCTATTTAAGCATAGCTATTGAAGATATTGGGGTGGGGTGTAACCTGTTGCCATTCCCATCAGTATGCAAGTCAAAACCATATATACCATCCTCCTTACTATCACATGCCTGCAAACAATGATGTTTATTAAGTAAAAGCAATTAGTTGTTCACTAGATGCATGCCTCTTGGTATAGTAATCCTTTGATTCTAGCCTCTCTTAGGCCCTCTTTTCGCTTAATAAAATTGGTCTATTTCTCGCCGTTAAAAAACAGATGGATGAGCTCTGTAGCTAACACATAAATTAATTAACCTGGACCAAGATAGCACCAGCACCGTCACCAAAGAGAACGCACGTCCTCTTATCCGTCCAATCAAGATAACGAGATATACAATCAGCTCCAATCACAAGAACATTCTTGAAACCACCTCCTGATAAAAACAGGTTCACAATGTTAATCAAAATCAATATATATTACTTCAAAAGTCATCATCTTGGATAAAGGAAAACAATCTATTTACCCCGAATATGGAAGGAAGCCGAGACTAGGCCTATTACAAATCCACTGCAGGCAGCTCTGATGTCAAATGCGGGCGGATTGCCTTTACATCCAAGCTTTTCTTGAACCTTAATTTCATATAGAAACAAGGATGCATTAGTAAATAACATCTACCCTTGAGAATGTTAATATGAAATCATACAAATTTTAATTACCATTGAAGCACCACCAAGTAGGTCATCTGGGGTTGACGAACATAATAAGATTAGATCCACATCATCAGGTTCAACCTCTGCCATTTGAAGGGCCTTTTTAGATGCTTCTACAGCTAGACTTGTCATGCTTTCCTTACCTGTAGTTACTTTGGTCAGTTTACCCAAATTTTGGTACAAGTGTTCACAGAAGAATTAATAAACATTTGAGTAAGCAGACAATTTTAACACATGTCACACAATCTTATAGTTCAATAAGTTAAGTCACTTTTCTTATAATCAATCATGACATAAATATAGTTGAAACATGACAATATCCAAATAGAAGAAAAAATATAACCTGAAAGAATTCGTCGATTGCGAATTCCTGTTCTACTAAATATCCATTCATCACTAGTATCAACAATCTTAGCAAGATCATGGTTAGAAACCTGCAAATTTGGTAAAGCTGACCCACACCCAACTAGTTTGCAGCCCTTGCTAATAAACCTGGTTTACAACACATCCATATTGGAACATATAAACCTTCAAATTTGCAAATCATGCATGAACATGAATTCTTAATTTCCAAAAAAAATGCAAACCTAGGCACTTGAGAACTGCAACAACGAACCCTTTTGGAAACAACGTTAGGAGAATAAAAAGCAGATCCATTTGTACTAAGAGATGATGAAATCTTCATGATTAACCTTTTATGCTAAAGTTTCAATCTCCTTATCTAGGTTTGTTTGGTGAATGAAAAATAATTATGGGAAAGTAATTAAATACATGGTTTCGCTAACCTCTTTTGTTGACTCAAGCTAGCTGATTGGAATAAAAAGAGATATGTTTATATATAGAGAGCGGAGGATCAAAGGAAAATCTTAAAAAGATGGAAAATCAAAAACATCCATGTAGCCTTCATCTCGACTGTATGCACTTAAGTTGTCATGATATCTTTTATTGACAATCTATTAATTAAGTATCTTGATGATTTAATAAATAAATATTGAGGTCGATTGAGAAAATATTGTTCCGAAAACACAAATGAAGGTGATTTTGAAGTCATTATCTTTTTAAATATTTCACCTTAGGTCACATTTTCACACGGTTATTGGAATTTCATTTGCTCTAGTATGCTATCTTTTCATTTTTCAATGTATAGAAGTGAATGTAAATATTTTCTTGTTAATATATTTTATATAAGAAATGATAAGATGCTTTAGTTTTATAGTTTTGTAGTGGAGGATGTCAGTCTCATATCAATTTTAGTTAGCATATTTTCTAAAAGACCGGTTGACAATTCTGCACGATAAATATTAGTTGGGATTTTATGAGATTATATAGTCATTTTCATAGCACTCTAGGTGCATATATTGTGAATATTTGTTGTGTGCTTCTCGTGTAAGCTTCAGAGTCAGCATGTTTTTGTATGTGAATCTTCAGTTTGTTTCATTTAAATATTTAGTTCTTGAAGATTTGGAGTTCTATTATTGAGGTTTGATGTTTTATTTACCACTAAAAGTGTAAGCTTTACCAAACGATGTTAAGGCGGATTTTATATTAAAACCATTTCCGGTGGATTTCCAATGTATATTTGATGAACCTTTAGAAAAGTAAAAATAAGTCAACACTCAAATCCACCACAAATCATTAGGGATGATATAATTCGTCCTTATAGCTAGGTCTCACCATTTAATGTATTGCACATTATATTATTAAATGTTTAAAAATAATTAGAGATAACATAAATGTTATTAAAAGAATTTAGGCCACCAGAAGAAGGCTAGCTACCTAGTACGTGTTGGGTATTTATGAAAACTTCGATGGTCTTGTATGTCGTCTTAAAAAACGTCATGACTCTGTCATAATTCGTAAGGTTTAAGGCTTGCTTTTACCACCATCCCACACCTTATGTCATTTAGAACCTCAAAAAGCCCTTTCAAAATAAAGAAAGTAAGAAAGAGAGAATAGTTTTTCTTGAAATATGAAGGCTATCAAAAAAATGATTAACAAGAGCATAAATTAAATAGAATATTTTGATAATAAATATTTAAAGAGATAAATATTTTTATTTATTTTGAATGACAAGTCGCTTTTATTAGCACTCAAGAGGTTGGGTACGTTTGGTACGTAGGTAGAACAGGACAGGACATGTGTCCAGTATTTGATAAGACATTATAGGACTAGACAAGACATAACCGAACCAGGTGAAATGACTAATTTACCCCTGATGTCAAAATCAATAACCAAAAAGAAGATTCACAAACAATTATGATCGGGAACCAAAAACGGGAATCACAAAAATCAGTGTTCACCAAAAACAATTATCATCAAAGTCGATTCACAAACAAAATCAGTACCAAAATCGATTCACAAACAAAAATCAGTACCAAAATTGATTAGTAAATTAGAACCAAAAACAAGAATCACAAATTAATTAGCAAATCAGTACAAAAAATCGATTCACAAATTGAGAAGAGAGAGGTGAGCAGCGGCAGTGGTCGACGCAGATCCGACGAGCAACAGCGGTGGTCAACGCAGATCGGGCGAGCAACGGCGGTGGTCAACGGAGAGCAAGAGAGGAGTAGTAGTGGTGGTGGTGGTGGTCGACTTGAGAGAGAGTGAGGTCCAGAGAGAGAGAGTGACGTGAGAGAGAGTAAGGTCCAGAGAGAATGGCAGGAGAGAGAAAAAGAGACGCGAGAGAGTAAGAGGGTATTTTGGTTTAAAATATGTTGTTCCACTTAGTTCCATGGGGTAAGGGTGGACAACCATGCCCCATTCTTGTTCCACTTAGTTCCATGGGGTAAGGGTGGACAATGGCACACGTGTGTCCCATCTTGTTCTATCCCACCTTGTACCATACACCAAACGCACCCTTTACAAACCGGGTATGAAATCCAATCTGGAGCATGCGAATAACAGAAACTATCAACGAGCTTAAACACTACCCATACTATCGACTACCATGTTATGAGACAAGTTAGGACCAAATAGACGTCAAACAAATCTTTAACGAGATGTAAAAATATGATCCATCCTCCTCGTTGATCGAAATTGTGTTTTAATATCATAATAAATGATGGATATTTAATATAAAAGATTTATTAAAGATAAGTATATTTTTTTAGAGATTTCAAACTTTATTTTGCTCATATAAAAAATGCAAATGATCATACATACTTATGATTTATTAATCAAATTGTCATATTTCAAACTGGACTTTTAATATTATTATGGGTTTTTAGTGGTTTATATCAATTGTCATCTACGTTTCGAGAATTGGAATTTCCAAATGACAAAACAACTTAAAACTTAAAAATCATAATATAAAAGTAGAAGAAACCCATAAGAAGAAATATCGGCTGGTCAACTTGAATTACGAAATTTTGCGTCGTGTCTTGGCCGTTCCATGAAAAAACCACACCTTGAATTTCGGTTTCCAGTTAGGAAGAAAAGCCCTCTTAGAAATACAGATTTGAGCAAGGTTTGATGGTGATATCAGCCGAAGAAGGAGCTAAGGTTTCAACAGCAAAAAGAATTAAAGAAATTAGAGGTAAATTACCCAACCAACCTCCAATTACTTGTTCTTAAATTACTCTGTGATGCTTTTTAATCTACTAGTTTGATGGCAAAAATATATAATTTAAACAATCGCAACTGATTTAACTAAAATGCAGAGGATTAAAGGAAGCTCCAACATTTGTTCTATATGGTTCGAATTAAATGTTTAATATAATGTCTAAATATTACACAAATTAAAAGTACTAGGGTGAGGTTATTGCAAAAAGGAAGTCGAATACTTAAATGAGCCAAGTCGAGTAGCAAGTTATTTGAGCTTGGCTTGAAAATATAATATTAGGCTCAAGCTTAATTAACTTATTCAAACTCAGGCTTGAGCTTGAGCCCCAATATTTTTTTAATAGAGCTCAAAATTGATGCTCATTATGAATTCGAACTCGAGATCGATTAACTCATTTACCAGATGATTTTTATACATTGATCATATAATTTGTAAACATTTAAATATGTTTGGCTCGAATGGCTTGACTAGACTAGACTGGTAAAATTTCATCAAGCTTTATAAAGAGTTGAGTTGAACATTGGTGTTCGAGAGCTCAGCTCGTTAAGTTAAAACCAACTTTATTTTGTGTTCAAGACGTAATTGAGCTCGGTAATTGTTAAACTCGAGCTCAAGATGAACGAGTTCGAACTGAAATAGCTTGTTAAAAGCTCGACCCTTTTATCCCGTAAAAGACCCATATGCTGCTACCTTACCTTCAGCACTGGGTTGAGAGATGGGCTTCCAGCGAGATGGTTGGATTTGGCTCACCCACATAGTTCCGTTTAACCTACTGTTGGGCTTGGGCTCCTCCAACGTGCTAGGCCATTTCACTTAATATTTAATGGGGCTTGTAGCCCAACTGTATTTTAATCTAGAGAGTAGAGAGGAGAAAAGATGGAAACCAATTGTAAGGCGTTTGATTTTGAAAAAACCTTCTAATATACCACTAATGTTTCATTGGATAAAATCTAGAGTAGTAAAACTGTTTGTCTTTTATAAGAACAGGAGCAAAATTTATAATTGCTCTTAATAATGTAACTAATAATATAATTTTCAAAATTTAAATTTGTTGAAATCAAGTATGGTTTTATTAAATATTTCGGACTTTAATTTTTTATCTCGGGAAAATTTTAAAATATCTGTTGGAGAGATAGAGGTGCGGGAATGCATCCTTAGAGCATCTCCAACGGCATCCATATTTTAGAGAAAAACCACTTTTTGTTCTCTAAAATGCTCCAACAATATCCCTATTTATTCTCTAAAATAGAGATTTAAGAGCATCTCCAACAGCATCTCTATTTTAGAGAAAAACCACATTTTGTCCTCTAAAGTGCTTCAATAGCATCTCCATTTCAATCTCTAAAATAGAGATTCAAGGGAAAAACTCCAAATATAGAGAAATCTCTATATCTTGGTTTAGAGGAGAGAGAAATCATTTTTTATTCAATCCACCAATGAGAATTCAATTGATATTCTTTTTATATAAAAAAATTAAAACATTTATTGGGATCATAAAAATAGTGAATATTTTAATAATATAATTGATATTGAAATCTCTAAAATAGAGAATATGTTGGAGTGAAATGTGGTTTTATTTAGAGATTTTGACTTTTAGTTCTCTATTATAGAGAAATTATAGGGATCCTATTGGAGATGCTCTAAAGGAAAACTCATTCTCTATATCTTGGTTGAGAGGAGAGAGAAATCATTTTTTTAATTTTTTTTCTTGAACAGCAAAGGGTTGAACAAGGAAAAGAGCTTCAGCATGGCCATCACCCCACCCAACACAACCGAAATTTATTCAATCCACCAATAAGAATTGAATTGATAATTGTTTTACATAAAAAAATAAAATATTTATTGAGATCATAAAAATAATGAATATATAAATAATATAATTAATACTGGAATCTCAATAACAAAAAGTCTGTTAAGGTTGAATATAAATTATTTTAAAATTTTTGATTTTTAACTATTTATTTTAAAGAAATTTTAAAAAATATGTTAAAGATGTTTTTATGAACTAATTTTTTTTTTTTTTTTTTTTTTTTATAAACATAAGGTCAGATTTTTTTAAATGATTTTGATGTAAATATAGATGCATATACAAAAGCAATGTTACTTGCATTTCATTTAATGTTAGAATCAAATCATATTTTGCATCGGGATATGGTGTTGATTTGTGCAACGAGTAAATACAGAATAGACAGAGTTACATATTTGGTACCTGGTTTATATCTTCCTTTTTCTTTTTATCCACTCGAGTGCATGAAGTACGATAGTGACTGAAAGTTGTAGCCTTTTTAACAAAAAAATATGTTTTTTAGTTTACCAATGTCCTTATGGTTAACGCTGTTCAAGCTGTTGCCGTTAGAGGTGTCATATGTTCCACTTGTAAAAATTACATGACACCTTTTGTGACAAGAATTTGGATGGTGTTAACGAAAAAGACTGATTTAGGCAAAGAATATTGTTTTTAAATCTATAACGTATTTAATGAACTTTAAGGGACTAAAACTATAAATGAAGAATAGACGAGGGAATAAGTATGTAATTCAATATATATGACGTATTTAACCTAGCCTATGTGATTTGACATGCAATCATGACTTTCAGCTTAGACGATAGACATCATCAACATCACCAGTTGAAAATTTTAGAGGTAGGGGCATTTTTGGCATTACAAATGTTAAAATGACTTTTAGATTAATACCTAATTTTTCTTTATCTCTTATTAACAAAAACCTATCTGTTTATAAATTCTTCAATGCATAAAGTTTTTTAAGAAGTTTTTTCATCAATCTCAAATTCTCGATGCATAAGGTTTTTTAAAAAGTTTTTTCATTAATATTAACGTTGAATATGGAAAATAAAAATATAACAAAAAAGGTTAATATATTATTTAATACAAAAAGTTTTTGTAACATATATACTTATTCTATAATAATCTTTTTCTTAAAAAACTTTTCCCTTTCAATGCTAATAAAAACACTTCTTTCTTATATTGTCTCTATTTCTTTTTTCTAACTTACCCGTACCACCTTTACCACTCTTTACCAGCTGCCATCTCAACATTTACACCAATCTAATTAACTTTTACACCAAATTTAGTGTTTAGTGTAAGATTTGATGACCCCATTGGAGATGGTCTAAGTGAATAAATTAATGGAATTGAATAGCATTTCTTTAGGCAACCAAATAGCTTGAAGGAATTCCATTGACCACTTCAATTTCATCGGAGACAGATACCTACGAACCAAACTAATTTATAAATCAATCTATGTTATACCATTAGCAACCACTAAATTATCATGATTTTGATATACATTCGAGATGGTCATGGTCTAACCAAATTTATAGACATTATTAACGTTTTTTAATATATTAACCAACATAAATATTAAAATGCAATACTAGCGCATCAAATCAAAGCTCATAATTGGTGATAGACAAGATCCATGCAAACCATACTTTTGCAAGATCTTTTGCGGCTGCTTCTTCCAAAATTTTGTTTTACACTATACTCCACTCAAAAACAAAATACCTTCTTAATCTTAGGCTATGTTTGGCAAACGTAGCTTATAAGCTAGCTGGTAGCTCATAAGCTAGCGGATAGCTGATAAGCTAGCTGTTGATTGATAAGCCTGCTAGTAGCTGATAAGCTAACTGTTGAACAAATTATGTTTGGCAAAAACTAGCTTATGAGTATGTAAAATGACCAAAAAGGGTATATTTGAATTTAATAATTAATATAAATAAGGGTATAATTGGAAAAAGCTACAATAAGCTCCTCATAAGCTACTCAAAGTAGCGTTTCAAAAAGCTAGCTTATAAGCTAGCTGATAAGCTACCTTCCTGGTACATGTTTGGACGGACTAGCTTATAAGCTAGCTTATGCTTGCCAAACAAAGCCTTAGGCTATGTTTGGCAAGCGTAGCTTATAAGCTAGCTGGTAGCTGATAAGCTAGCTGTTGATTGATAAGCTTGGTAGTAGCTGATAAGCTAGCTGTTGAACAAATTATGTTTGGCAAAAACTAGCTTATGAGTATGTAAAATGACCAAAAAGGGTATATTTGAATTTAATAATTAATATTAATAAGGGTATAATTGGAAAAAGCTACATTAAGCTCCTCATAAGCTACTCAAAGTAGCGTTTCAAAAAGCTAGCTTATAAGCTAGCTGATAAGCTAGCTTCCTGGTACATGTTTGGATGGACTAGCTTATAAGCTAGCTTATGCTTGCCAAACAAAGCCTTAATCTTTTTCTATTTCTTTTATTCTTAAAGTTAAAAGGCAGAAAATTTGTTATACCAAACCAGGAAACAAGTTTTTAGTACAAAACTGCGCACCTGATAATAAATGGAAATTGCTATTAGCAATGCACTTTATTTTAAAATCAAGTTATTCTAACATTGAAAATGTAAAAAACAATTGTTTTGATAACAAGCGTGAAAAGGAAATGGTGCATTTTGTAAAATTTTGGATGCGATTAGCCTCACCTTAATAACTACAACGAATTGAAGCAGGAAAATCAACAACTAATGAAACCAAACCGAATAACAAAATAGAGAATGTGAAATCTGCTACATCTTGAAAAATAAAATAAAATGACACAATCTCTATTAAACACTTATTTTTTTTTGAACGGCATTTTAACTCACACACACGTTCCGGAGGTATCCGGATCCATACGGGCACCGACTAATCCCCCACGCCCATGAGACGACCCGAAGGTCAACTCATGGACTCGCCCTTGAAGCGACCCAAAGACCGGTCAAGAGCTGGATACCGCAGAAGAAGTCTATAAGGCATTTGGCCTTTTTTGTACCGAGCGGGGCTCGAACCCGCGTCAACGTATCTTTCAAGGCAAGCGCAAGGATGTTACCTACCACCGCTCGGCTAGACATTGATTGGTATTAAACACTTATTTTAATATCTTCTAGGTGAGAACAATTAAATATAATTTATCTTTCTTGAATATGTACTTGAAGAAGTGTAGAGACCGTTTCATTAAATTACAAGGACCAAATTTGTAATTTGCTTTAAATATCAATGCCTTTTAAATAATAATGAAGATAAATAAAAGATTTGATTGATTTGAAAGTATATTTTTTTACATATATCTGAGACATGAGTAGGTTGAAAAATAGGTTCTGCAGAACCAATAAACTATTGATAGCTTTATGTACCATAGATACTGCTGATGTCATTCCTGGTTGCTTTAGTTATATATGAACGTACTTGCTTCATTGGGACCTCCCAAATGAAGAAATCCTCAGTTCTATGAGAATGTTCTAAAAGAATGTTCAGTTGAGAATGGGGTCCAAGGCCACAATGGTAATTTTCTCAAATCTCATCTTTGATCATCAACTTTTTCAAATTTGTAATATGGTTTTCTTGTACTTGCAGTTGAGAGCTCTTCTAGATGAAAGGTTTTTCAATTCATGTTTGGTACATGAAGAAGATAGAAAGAATGAAGAGAATAGCTTCTGTATGGATTGCTGTTTCAGTTTATGCCTCCATTGCCTTCCCCATCACCAATCTCATAAAATTTTACAGGTTAACTATTATATATATATATATATATATATTTAGTGTTTGAAAGATTAAGCTTTTTGATCATGTTTATATGTATTGTTGTTGATTTTAGATAAGGAGGTATATGTACAATGATGTTTTACGCTTGAGAGATGCCCAGAAGATATTCGATTGCTCTTTTATTCAAGTAAGTTTTAATGACAAATGGAGCAACTTAACCCTAGCTATCTTATAATTTGAATTTCAGTTGTGATTAACTCTTCATCTTCCTTGTAAATAAATTGACAATCTCGTTATTTAGTACTAATTTGATCCTGTTGGGTATTTCTTGTAATTTTTTTAGCATACATCATAGATAAATAAATGAATGGTATAGATATAATTGATTAGTTACAAATATAAGTTAAGTGGAATAATTTGATTACAATGACTCAAAATCAAAATTTGAAGTATAAAAATATTGGAGTTATATAATTGCATAAAATCCCCAAAAGCATTTGCTCCCTGGTTTTGTGTTTAGTGATTGCACGTATTTAATGGTTCTTAATGGATTATAAGTGAAATCTATAACTAGAAATGATCAATAGGTGTAATTAATTATTGGGCAAATTAATATTATTAAAATTATATTCTGAACAAATGCTTAATTAATATCCCTTAATTTGAAGCTGCAATCTGACAAGGAAGGTTACATTTTTTGAAGGGCATGGGATGGATTGTTCATATCCCTTTTTCGGTTTGTGAACTACTATTGATGCATAATGTGACGGGGTAGAAGTTTTTTCGTTGAATTTAGAGTAATGTAACCTTTTGAATTACACTAGAAAAGAACTGAATGGAAATTTGAAAATCAATTAAATTGTATATATTATACATAGTAGAGCAACTTCAATGGTGTGCTAAATTAGCGTTATTGCCGGCCATATAACTCCTACCAATATATAAAATGTGCAATGCTACACTTTACAGTAATTGGTGTCTCTTTGATTAATTTGTTACAGTCATATACAACAAACAGTGAGAAAGTCGTATTATTGCGGGCAAGGCGACAAGTGACATTTCCAATTAAAGGTTCACGAAGTACATGTTCGGTGTGCAATCACAGCATAAAGGCGTCTTCTATCTATTGCTCAATGCTTTGCAAGGTGCGTCTTAAAATACCACCACATACTTGTATATAAATTTTTACATCAATAATATATGCCATAAGGTTGAGAACTAATACAAATCGATATAATTATATAAACTCGTTGGATCATGAAAGTTCACTTTCCAAATACAATAATTCCTAATTTAATGCCTTGGGTATCACGAATGTCATATTGATATAATTTAAGAGAAACTATAATCTTATACGGTGTAAGATTGAGTTCTTGTATACGCCCAAGGTTAAGCATCATTATACGAGAGATCGGCAGCTACACAAGGTTAAGCGTGATTATAGTTGTGAATGGATGAGATTAGAGAATGGTTACAACTGTATCCAACTCTGATTGTATTGTCCGAAAGTTTGATTTTAAAGTCCATGTTGCTCAGCCAAAAATAGTGTAGAAGTAATAGAAACCAAATAACCCGGTTTCCCAATCGTTTTTAAAACCGAAAACAAATACTTGACAATAACCAGGCAATCAAAGTTAGTAAAGAGTAGAGACAATGCAAGAGAGATTTTCAAGGTTCAGCATAAATGCCCGCATCCACGCCAAAAGAGAGAACCCTTTTGTATTAGGTTAAGAATCGACCTCGTCCTCCCTTTACAAGATTTTGTATGTTTTTTCTACTTTTCTCATACACTCTATTTTCTCTTCCTACAAGCTCTCAACTTTTGAGCGACCTAACATATACAAGAGAAATTGGCATTTAGCCCTGGGCCAAGTCTTGGTTTTTTAACTAAAGAGAATGTCACCCTTGCATAAGGCCCAC
Source organism: Centaurea solstitialis (assembly GCA_030169165.1). NCBI lineage: Eukaryota > Viridiplantae > Streptophyta > Magnoliopsida > Asterales > Asteraceae > Centaurea > Centaurea solstitialis. Next base: position 81,680,143 of record CM058044.1, read on the forward strand.
GCTTTACGACAAATTGTATTATGTCCAACACATAAGATAACAATGGAGTTTTCCCTGTATAAGGTGTGCTCAGTGCCCGCACCTAAGTAGACAATAATTATTATTTAGAACTCACGCTTGTAGTCCATATATAAACTCTGATTCTGCAATGATCAGAGTTCAGACATAGGGGTTATTTACTTAAACACTTACCTGGTGAAATTAAACGTTATCACCTACCATATCGGACAACTTTTAGTCTCTCAAAATTGTATCGTGTGCAACAATTTACCCGTAAGCTCTTACCAGGTTAAAGTTCATGCTATCGCTCTTACTGGGTTAGAGTTGTCCTTTTCATGATCGTGCCGTAAGGTAAATTGACCCGGTAAGGTAAGCACTTACCGGCTAAGCGTCAAGTGAACGGCACCTTAGTCAAGTTTCTACGTATCATATTCAAGAACAATTTCAAGAAGGTGCATAACCTTCTGAAATTCGTCTAGATCATTCCGAAACAAAGATTCTTTAAGTCAACCTATTCCCCTTAGGTTATGAACTAAAATAACCTAAGATATTGATAAAGAAATCGTGAAACTATATAAAGAAGAAAAGTTTGGTTTTGGATTATCGGCTTGCTTGCATCACGAAAGATCATCCTATCGCGCGCGAGATACTCTCTGGAAACTGGTTCGCGTCACGAGACACTCTAGAATGTAGACACTGGCAACCAGTCGATTCTTGCGTAGAGGGCTCTCATCCTTGCGTTGCGAAATACCTTCTGGAAGTTGGGAGTTTCAAGGACTCATGCCGCGAGACACAAACCTCGCGTTGCGAGGACTTTCTCTGGTTCGCCCGATCTCTTTGTTCGTTTATTTGACGGGCTAGGCGATCTGTATCACAAACTGATATGGATTAACGAATAATGAAAGTACAATTAACTTACCGTGGTTTCACCGCCCAGAAGAACACAGTGTAGGGCGATAACGGTAACATTTTATCTTCCTTGTAAAAAGCATTTCTCGTGTTACGTAATCTCGAATTAAATGTTTGTAGATAAACACTCATTTTGGGTTGGAGAGTGTGCTCACGATTTTATCTTTGTTGAAAACAGTTGAATGATTTGAGTGCATCTGAAGGTGGTAAAGGGGTATACGCCAATGGTTCTAAAGAAGTTGAAAGGAGCTCTCTTGCTTCTGGTTCTGTTGCCGAGTGTCTGGTGTCCACGGGAAGCTCCGTGGAAGTTTCTTCAACGATTGCTACCGCAGGCGATGATGGATGCATGGAGGCTATGCAGGAACTGCCTAGCTCTACGGAGAAGAGATCAACACCTACTTCGAGCAACGTCATCATCAAGAAATCACATGGGCGAAAATGTGTTCCTCAACGGTCACCGCTCTTTTAATTAGGTGTTGTTCGTTTGTTAGGTTTCTGTATTAATTGCCTGCCTACTAATTTGGAAGTGTTGCATTTTTTTCATGGTGATGAAAAATGCTTCGCTTCCAAATGTTAAGTTGTGTGGGCAATTGTATCACTTGATTGTAGTTGCTTGTAATATATTTGGGACATGATGTATGACGTTACAAATAATATTTGGTAAGAATTGTTATATATAGTTGTAAAATTTCCTTGAAAAGCTTCCCCCCTAATATTGTTTTCGTGAAATCTGTTTTCGTGACTTAAAGACATGCATATATAAACCGTACTTTCTAGAATTTTCCTTCATGACATTTCCTGGATTTTTGCTATGTTACTTTTGTTTCCATGTGCTATATATATTGACAGCAGGCAATATCGATCTTAACTTGCGTATGATCTTCTACATGATCAAAATTGATTACTAATATGCACTCTATTGGTTACACAAATCGGGAAGCTCAAGAGTTTGCATACAAAAGTCAAACTTTATTATAAATATGCGTTGGAAATGAAAACAATAATTAGCTTTTTTGAAAATATAAAGTTTGAGAAGATGGTTTGAAATCTTGAAAACTAATGACTGGTTGAGCAATGGGCGGTTAATTATATGCCTCAAATCAATGACCATTTTAATATTTTTCTTAGAAAATCTCTGATGGTAAAACTTTCTATAGCTTTTTTACTATTTGAAAAAGTTTTTTAAAAGACTTTTTTCATTAGACCACAATGGGAAGCGTCAAGGGAGCGGCAAGTAATAGGTATCGATCGGCAAGGGTGGCAACACCGCCGAGGTTGATTGTCACGGTTGAAAAACAGCATGGGCGTGCAGATGCATTAGACTACCCCACTCCACCCTCTCTCTCCTTTCTCTCTCCTTTTCTTTTTCTTTTATTTTCTTAATTAATTATTTAGATTTGTATGTGTGTGATTGAATTGGTAAGGATTGGTAAGATGTTGGTAAGATAATGAAAAACTGATGTGGCAGCTGCTACCACTATCAATCATCAAGACCACTGTGGATAGTCTTAGAAGTAAAAGGGTTTTTAGGAAAAGCTTGGGGCAGAAACAGTGATTTTTGAAAAAGCTTGTTATCATCACTTTTAACCAACTCGGCTAGCTCAGTTGACCACCAAGGGAAACCTTGGGAGGTTTTGCCCTTATACAAGTTTGAGCTTTGGACTTATCTTCAAGCGAATTTAGGAGAATTATGGTGTTGAAAAGGGAGGCGATTGCCCTCACCCGCTCTAAGGTTGTTGAAGTGAGATGATGTGGTAAGGAAAAATATGAAAACCACTATGGATGCTCTTACCTAGTTTTATTGAGAAGGGTGTTAATATGCTTATCCTATAATTAAACCTATTTTAGGTTCATCTATGTGATCGTAAAATTAACAAAATTTGAAAATATTTAATATAATAGTAATTAACAGTAACTATTACTATATAATATAAGGAAAATTGCCATTTTTACCAACATACTATTCATCTTTTTCTATTTTTACCAACATTCTTTAATTTTTACTAATTACATCATTAAACTATCAAAAAAATTTCAATAAAGCCAATGTTTAGGCTTGGTTTGGCAAGCATAAGCTAGCTTATAAGCTAGCTGATAAGCTAGCTTATAAGCTAGTCCATCCAAACATGTACCTGGAAGCTAGCTTATCAGCTAGCTTATTAAGCTAGCTTTTTGAAACGCTACTTTGAGTAGCTTATGAGAAGCTTATTGTAGCTTTTTCCAATTATACCCTTATTAATATTAATTATTAAATTCAAATGTACCCTTTTTGGTCATTTTACATACTCATAAGCTAGTTTTTGCCAAACACAATTTGTTCAACAGCTAGCTTATCAGCTACTAGCAAGCTTATCAATCAACAGCTAGCTTATCAGCTATCCGCTAGCTTATCAGCTACCAGCTAGCTTATAAGCTACGCTTGCCAAACATAGCCTTAGTTTTTTTCTCAATAGTTTCTACCCCAAATTAAGAGTAAATTACATTTATGGCCCATATGGTTAATACTCATTATCAACTTTGATCCTTCTTTAAAACTAATTACAATTTTGGTAATCATGGTTATAATAGTTTTCCCATAATACTTTTATCTTTAATGGGTTCATATTTTCATAGACAACAAAATTAATTATATCATTTTTTTAAAGAGCCAAAACTTTATTACCAATTTACCACAAACAAAGATTTACACAACAAAATACAAAAGCCAATAACGCAAGACCTAGTACAAAGAGAGACAAACAAAGTAGCTTACTAGCCTCCCTATTACAAATTAATTATATCATTGAAATAATTTGTACATATAATAATTTATTTATTTATTATTTATCTATTGTAAATATTTAAATTTAAGATTTTTTATAGAAAAGAATATAATAAAAAGTTATTTCTCATCCATGATGATAACATTTTTGAGGAGTCATTTACATTTTGAAATGTTACCACTTCTTTAAGATTTTCCAATTTGGAGAATACATTAAAGTAAATTTTTACCTAAAACCCCAAATTTGAAAGATAAATTCTTTTATCTCCCGTTCGTTTCGATATAAAAGTCACTTTTATTTTTAGCTTGAATATACGACAATTTAGAGCCAATATGTTTTTAGAAACCACACCCCATTGACTAGAAGTTTATAAATAATTTTATGAAAAGATTAAAGTTGTATCTTAAATCATTTCTCTGCATCTTTTGGCCTCCATCAGAGTTTTATGTTAAAATTATAGTATTGGTTTGCATTTAGTGTATCTTTAGCGATTATTTTAAGATTAATCTATTATTTTAATTATTTTCAATAATGAAATTTAAATTTTTCTATAATCTAATAAGACAACAATGAGAAATGACAAAAGAAAAGTTGCAACTATAGAAATAACCTTAAACTAACTAACCTTTATAATTAAATTTATTCAAATGGACTAAAACCAAAATAAAGAGATAACCATGATTTACAAAAAAAATTAATTAGTTTAAAAGAGGGACCGAAGTTGATAATAAGTATTAACCATAGGGACCAAAAATGTAATTTACTCTTAATTTGGGGTAGAAACTATTGAGAAAAAACTAAACCTTGGCTTTATTGAAAAAAATTGATAGTTTAATGATGTAATTGGTAAAAATTAAAGAATGTTGGTAAAAATAGAAAAAAGTGTATAGTATGTTGGTAAAAATGACAATTTTCCCTATAATATATAATATATAATATATAATTAAATTAAATTAATAATTTATTTTAATAATTAAAAATTAATAGTCGTTATTAATGATTAATATTTACATTTATTTAATAATAGTTAATTTTTAGACTAAATTACATTTTTGGTCCTTGACGAATAGTTACTTTTTGTTTTTCGTCCCTCCAAACGTGAAAGTACATTCTTGGTCCCTAAAATGAGTTTTTTTTGCTCATATTGGTCTCTCTCTCTAACGGCCGTTAAATAGGCTCCATTAAATCTACCATGTACCCCTCACGTGATGGGCATTTTGGTCTTCTTACCCCTTCTTCCAACCTTCTTCTCTTTCTTCCTACCATTAAAAAAAACCCAGATTGAGGCTAGTCCATCCAAACATGTACTAGGAAGCTAGCTTATCAGCTAGCTTATAAGCTAGCTTTTTGAAACGCTACTTTGAGTAGCTTATGAGGAGCTTATTGTAGCTTTTTCCAATTATACCCTTATTAATATTAATTATTAAATTCAAATATACCCTTTTTGGTCATTTTACATACTCATAAGCTAGTTTTTGCCAAACATATTTTGTTCAACAGCTAGCTTATCAGCTATCCGCTAGCTTATCAGCTATCCGCTAGCTTATCAGCTACCAGCTAGCTTATAAGCTACCAGCTAGCTTATAAGCTACGCTTGCCAAACATAGCCTGAGTATTCCCATGTTCCTCTCATTTTCATCTCTTTCTTCCTTCATCTTTTTTTTTCTTCCTTCATCTTCATGCTTAAGAACACCATATCCACCACCACAACCACTCATTACAGCCACCAAAAACCACCACCCAACACAGCCACCCACTACAGCCACCAAAAACCATCACCCCAGCCACCTACTACCGCCACCAAACACCACCACCCACCACCACAGCCACCAAACACCACCACCCACCACCACCACCCACCACCACAGCCACCAAACGCCACCACCCACCACCACCACCCACCACCACAGCCACCAAACGCCACCACCCACCACCACAGCCACCCACTACAGCCACCAAAAACCACCACCCCAGCCATCTACTACCGCCACCAAACGCCACCACCCATCACCACAGCCACCCACTACCGCCACCGAAAACGACCACCCAAGCCACCTACTACCGCCACCAAACACCACCACCCACCACCACAGCCACCCACTACCGCCACCAAAAACGACCACCCAACTACCCAAGCCACCTACCACCGCCACCAAACACCACCACCCACCACCACAGCCACCGACTACCGCCACCAAAAGGTCTCCTTCTCCAATCTCCATCACCACAGGAAAGCACTCATCTTGATTCTTGATTTTAGAGATATGATTTAGGGTTTTTAATTCTTGATTTGAGCTTTTCTTCTATGAATTTGAATGCTTTGTTTTTGAATCTAAGCTATGGCTTTCAATCGAAAATTTTGGAGAAAACCCTTTAAATCAGAGCATTAATGGGTAAATTGATGGATTTTTGGAAAGTGGGGTAGAAATTCGTGGGACATTAATGGGTAAATTGATGTATTTTTGGAAAGTGGTTTATTTTATTTTTCATTTATTCTTGTAATAGATACATCAATGCATTTAAACGAAGGTTTTGTGTATTAGAATCATTATTTATTTTTTGATTTGGTTTTATATGAATATAGGGTTTTGATTTTTTGAGATTATGTCTGTGTTTAAATTTGTTTTTGATTTGGGATGAAGATGAATGTTCTTGAGGATGCACATGAGATTGAAGAAGATGGGGTAAAAAGACAAAAATGCCCCTCACGTGAGGGGCACATGATAGGTTAAAGGAGCCTATTTGACGGCCGTTAGTGAGAGGGACCAATATGAGCAAAAAAACTAATTTTGGGGACTAAGGAAGTACTTTCACGTTTGGAGGGACGAAAAGCAAAAAGTAGCCATTTGTGAGGGACCAAAAATGTAATTTAGTCTAATTTTTATAACTCGAAACTGTAATAAAATGGCTCTCGTTGCACCGTAGATGAGAAAGTGTTATTGTTAATTTACCGGACATAATAACACAAGAAGAAAATCTCAAACATTTTGACAAAGTAGGCCATGTATTGTTCAAACTTCTTCGGTTAAGAAATATTTAAATGAAAACACTTAATTAATTACACTGGTCAAGCAAAACAACCTAAATTCTCCACAAATAATTTTCTTGAAGCAGAAAAGCACACCCCTTTCACATAACTATGAAGTTAATGGCAGCTAGCACCACCATCACAGCCACTTGACCACCAATAATCCTTGACCCCTCACTTGCCTGAATCCCCCTTTTTGCAAATTTCTCACCTGTATTTACCCCTATAGGCACATCAGCACTAACCACCACTTCTTTTGCATGGTGCTTCCCAATCAATTTAAACCTCACTTTTGTCACAAAATCAACTTTAAAATACAACAAAGGCTCAAGCCCAGTCGTGATCGCCCCAGTTGGCAACACACTTGCATGTTCAGCCACCGCTGTCCGGTTAAAAACCGAAATCTCGTGCGCCCCTAGCGGCTGGATTACGTCTCTAAGTCGTCTAGATTGAGCGTTTCCTTGGTAAAACTTTGGCACCGAGTATTTCCATATGATTTGGGCATTGGTTTCTCTAGGGGTAAATGAGAAAGTGAGGTTGACAGGATCATCGTAGTAAAGACCGATCGCTTTGTTTTGGTTGCGGAGCTTAATGTCGAACGATATGGTGTTGGTTGTGGCGTTACTAGATGTTTTATTAAAAGCGGAAACGTAGAATTTCTCGACGGAGAATTCAGGGTTCTTAGGGTTGACGTATAGAACAAGCATGACTACTAGAAGGATTAGTAGAGGAGTTACCATACAAGTAAGGAAGAGTTGAAGCTTTGGAGGAAGCTTGGGACAACACTCGTCAAAAACCACTTCACAGCACGCATTTCCGATATCATCAGTTTGCGCCATCCATACAAATAGAAAAAACTAATTAATGTGTTTATAAGAACGTAATAAGGGAAGAAATGGAATTGAAGACATGCATAGAAGATAACTAAGGTACTAGATATATGGATTAAAGACGTGTTAATCCCCTTTCAAGTGGGTGTTCTTATTATTAATTAATGTCATAAGTGATTAAAAGATTTGGAGTTTTTTTTTTTTATAAAGATAAGAATTTATTTATTAAAATGTTTTTGATGGGTCGAAGTGAAGATGTTGCAGCGAAATTGATCATAAAAAGTCAAGCAAAAACTTGCAAGAGTTGACAATTATCAAGTAGGTAGCTGGAAGAAGTAGTTGGAGTATACTAAAATTCAGCTGCACATTCTCGTCGTTTGGCATATCATTTGGTGGGAATTATTCAATTCTAGTTTCAAAATTTATATATTTCCATCGAGGAGAAACGGTCACCAAGACTTTTTCCTTATAGAAAGCTTTCTATCCCGATCATGTCCACCAATTAAATGATGACACATCATCGAAAATATATAAAAATGTGATGTGTCATCGTTTCATTGGTTAGATGGAATGATATAGGAAAATTTAGGACAAGAGATTTTTATCTGGATCGATTAGGTAAAAGCTAAAAATATTAATATTTACCGTCTAATTGTTACTTTTATTACACTAGTTGTTTGACCAATAAAACTTCTGAAAAAAGAAAACAATTGGCATAATTCTTGTTCCAATCAAAGTGGTACCGGGTTAAGGTTAATTAAAAGGATTGCAAAATTTTAATTATGAGATGAAAAAATCAGTCATTTGAACTATTGCATGGAGGAAAATTAAAGTCGTTGGTTTTAGTTTTGGAATAGAGAGTATATAATTAAAGTACACAAATTGAAAGTGACGCATGCGAATCGTAAATGTTAACCAACTTCGATTTAATTTGATCAAAGTGAAGCATATTGCATAGCATGAGTTTATTAATGCCTTTTAATTTAGAGCTAACGCAAACTAATTTGTGCACATTAATATTCGCACTCTCTCTTCTTCATCCACCTGCATTCCATTTGTTATTAATTTTTCGTTCTCCAAATGTTGTACAAGTTGATATATATAGTGGATTTCTCAATAATCCATCAGTGTTTCTCTACTGTTTTGTAGTGAGCATATAAATATCGCATGTTCCTTTTACTTTTACGTTTTAAATACTTGTTTAGTGTTTATGATGTTGATAGATATTCGTTGATCACCGAGTGTTATTAATCCACATTTCTTATGATCATATATCCATGGTCTTTTTTATGTATTGTTGGTGAAGTGTATCGATGAAGCTGCTTTTTGCTAGGCAAGTTAAATTGACCACATTGGTTAGTTGACGTTTCATGTTACACTAGTACATGTGTGCTATACAATACCATTGTCTTTTCTGATGCCAAATTTGGTTGATTCCTATTGTAAAATTCAAATCTAGCTAGCATTATATTAAAAATGTCAATCAAAGATACATGCCAATGAAGTCTTTCGATGAAGATAGAAACCTTATGTGGATCTCTTTATTCAATAGTGCGACATATAGCTTTACATTGTGTTTGACAAACAAACAACTTTGAACCAATATAAATTAAGAGTTACAAACATAGAATAAAAACCATTCCACCAAAAACAAAAACTAAACTTGTGTCGTCACAATTAAATAAATAACATGCCAAACAAAATGGACCCGGGCAAAAGCATCGCCCCTCTAAGATCGCGAGCACCGGATTTCACGAGTCTAATAGCTTTGTTTCCAACTTTCACACCAGTTTTATCATCAACCTCCACATTAGCTGCCAACAACATGGGATGCCTCTGGTGGTACCCAATTAACTTATACCTCACTTTGCCAAAGAAATCAACTCTGAAAACCCCATTATTAGTTCCATTCGAGCCTAGTGATTCCAAGCCACGGGTCATCAACAGGCCTTTCACATGTTTCGCCTTTCCATTACCTTGGTAGAATCCATGCAGCCCGAATTCAGCTAACGAAATGCTTTTCGTTTGGTCCTTGGGGACGAAAGATATGTTGATGTATAGAGGATCATCATAATACAGGCCAGTTACTGGATTCCTATTTTTGAGCCTAAGGTTGATATAGATGGTGTTGTTGGTTGTACCGGTGAAATTGGTTGTGGAATTAAAGGTGGGGACGTAAAATTCTTCGACGTGGATACTGGGAAGTTCGCGGGTTTTATAGATCGAAAAGAAGATGAAGAAGATGATGATGACCAAAATAAGGTTACACCACGAGTTGCCACTGTCTACGGAGATACTATCGTCGGCCATTTGGTCAAGCGGGAAACAAACTACTGAATCAAATTTGAAGGCAATGGTATCCCTTTATAATCAAATATGATTACTGCATATTAATTAGGATTGGATATATATATATAATATATATATATATAACACTACTTGTGTAGATTCGAACGCGTGAAGCTTCTAATCATAATTTCTAAAGCAATCAAATAGTTGACCTTACATAATTACACTGTTTAATTTGCGAAGGACCAGTAATTAACCTATTTTCTTTAGGAATTGAAGAAGTCAAATAATGTATATGCTAGTTAATACAACTTCATCTCTCTTTTTCAATTCCACGTACATTTTCTAAAATAAGTAATAAATACTAAAGTATTTTCAAAGATGCATCATATATATTCATCAATATTTCTAAAAATGCGTTATAGAAAATACGAATTCATTGTGGGTGGACTTAATTAAGTGTCAACGGTTGCACACTGTATCGTTCCTCCATCATAATATAAAAAGAATAGAACGTCATAAAAGTGTCATCATATTATTTTGCTGCATGTCACTATATATATATATATATATTTTAAAACTGCAATAAAAATATAGACTTTCCTTTGTTGAGTTAGTTAGTTCTGTGTTTTTCAAATACGAAGCCTTGGGTTAAAACCTTGTTACTTTAATTTCTAGTTTTTAGCTTTTAAGATTGTCAGGATCGAAATTCAAACAAGAACTTTAAAACAACTCAGAAAATTGTTAAAGAAGTTTGCGGAATAACACTCTAACAACTAAATTGAACATCACAATGAATTGCAAAACACTTGTATATTGATTAAAAATCGAATGATTACAACTAAAGCCCCAATCTATTTAACAAACTCAATAGACGTGCACTACTTCTCTAATGCAAGGATCAAGAACATGGTGTTAGTAGAGGGACCAAAACCAAGTGAAAATGCATAGTGGAAAGACGATTTCCGAGTTTCCTTAGTTTAGGGACGAAAAATGTAAAATTTACATAGTTCAGAGACCGAAATTAAACTTTAGTCTTAATCATCTCTGTTATATAATTATCACGATTTTTTCATAAAACTTTCTCCATTGTGGCCGGTGGCCTCTTAGGCCATGATTATCCCATGTGAGTACTCATGCGGGCTCCCAAGGGCACGTTCGGGCTGTGATAGGGGGGATGCTGATACCTAGCGCAAGCTCCTGATGAGGGATCCCAAACCCTCACTAACCCGCTCTCTCACTCTCCTTCTTTCTCTCTTTCTCCCTTTGATTGTTATATTTATTAAATAAAAAAAAAAGTTAAGCGTATTCGGGCTTGTTGATGGGGTTTGTGGGCTGCGCTTCCTAAGACAAAATACGAATACAAATTATGTAATTATCGTTGACTTCAAAAAATTCCTTTTAGCATAATGGGTTATGAAAGTACGAAATTGCTGTGTTCGTGTAGTGTGGGCCTTCCATCAACTTCAAGTTACCAAATGGTCATTAAACCAGCACTATCCAAGTTATATATCGGTAGTGTGGGCCTTCCATCAACTTCAAGTTATCTTAGCATTGGGGTTATTTTACGTTTGGGATATGACAATTGACATATCTCATCCACTTTATGTGTACATTGTCCAAAGAACAATAATTTGTGTTGAGTTAGATTCCTTTCATGATTTTTGAGAAGAAGTTCCTATGCTATTTAATTCCTCTAATAAATAAATATTTTAATATACAAATTGTTATTTTGACATTGACTTTAATTAGATTGGTTTTACATATGAAACTTCAACTAGTTGAATTCCATATGAACGTGCCCTGCAAACTTAAATGTGCACGATACTCAAGTCTGCTTGTGAATTTACAAGATGCACCATCAACAACTTTATGTAAATTAGTCAACTATATATCTTACCATAATATAATTTCATATATCATTTTATACATCATGTTTTCAACGCTTCTTGTAGTTGTGCATATATAATGTAATTCCTTCCTCGCCAAATTAATAATAATTTTAAAGAACAAAAATAAAGAGAGTAAACCGCGATGACTTTCGCTTGCAACAATTAAGGAGCTACTTAATTTAAATTAGTAAACGCTCCCAAGAATCTTTTGATTTAGTCAAATAAAATAAAATATTGCAGTTTAAAGAAAAACATATATGTCTAGTAGTATGATCAATTAAGTAAAGGAAGAAAACCCATAAATTTTAGTTACTTCCATACAACTTTTTTTGAGGTTACCAAGTTTCACAATAAACAACTTTCATTTTTTAAACATCTATATTTTTTACAACTTATAATTTGGTGTAATAAACCAAATCCAACATCCCACTATTTTTGAAACTAGATTATGAAAAAACTAGATGACAAGCTCCTCTTTTTTTTTTTTTTTTTTTTTTTTTTTTTTTTTGAGAAGGTTCATTTAGGCTATGGCTAGCTAGACTACATCCTTGGCAATTTAGAACATAAACTGAAATTCGGCCTACTGAGACTAAGCTTGGCCACAAGATGCGCACGAGGGGATTCGAACCTGGGGTGAATGGGATACCATCCACATTCCCCACAGGCCTTACCGCTACGCCACAAGCTTTGTGGTTGACAAGCTCGTCTTTGCAAAGTAGTTATGCTCGTTACGCTACTTCACAAACTTTCTGACCAAAGTTCACTTTTAACCCTCAATTTTGAGCTTCCTGAAATTCTGAAATTACGTAAATCTTTCTTGGTATTTTAGAATAACTTAACAGTTTGATCGCATGATTTATAGATTCTTTTGTTAGATGTAGACACCTAATATTATAAAATGCAAACCACAAGAATGCAATCCATAAATATTTCATTTTAAGGACCTAGACTTTAAAACACATAAACCACATGGACCAAGAATGTAATTTACTTCTATGTTTTTGTGCATAGTATTTCAAGTTTGAAAATCGGAATAGATTGTGGCAACTTCATGTACAGTTGAAGATGAAGAATTATGTGTGAAGAGTATCCCAGATAAAGACACATTGAGAAAAAAAAGAGTAGTTGAAGTTCCTTTAACATGTAGGTGTTGTGCAGGTGGGGTTGAGGATTCGTGACATCTGTTTATTGGGTGTGGTTTTGCACAACAAAGTTGGAAACAGGGTCGGATGACAAGCATAATCCAAATTATAGCTTTAAGCTCCACATGGTCCAACGATTGGTTATTTAACGTGATACGCAAAAGCAATCACAAAATGTTGAGCAGGTTGGTTGCTATTAGGTGAAGCATCTCTAGAAGGAAAGAAATGAACAGGAGTAGAATGGTGTCTATACAACCGCTTATTAGGTGGTAACTCGAGACAACAACTAAGATAGAATGGTGATAAAGTGCCAATTTTTATACACTTCTATGTTAAATTTACCTTGAAATTATGCTAACCTTACTTGTTCATTTTAATGTCAAAAACACACTTTTTTGTATAAAAATGGAAAGAAAAATAACAAAACGCAAGGAGTTAGTTGTCTTTTAACATTTTGAATCTTCACATTATGGAACAATTGTAGCTAAAGCAGAGATCTAGGGATATCTTTATATAGTTACATGTACATTACATGAAAATGAATTCAAATGCACCTACAAGTTCACCCATATATGAGATTAATAATCATACTTCTCTACGTCCGTCAGAATGGAATCAAGACCTGGCTCTACCAATCGAACAAACCCCGTTTGCATCTTTACGTTATCGATAACATTTACCCCCACAACACATCCCAACACCACCTTCTTCTTCTTGCTTCCAGACAATTTATACTTATACGAAGCCACCAAATCCACTCGGAAAGCTATAAAATCCGTTCCTGACAACACTCTGGGGACGCTGCTCGTTTCCACCACGTCTCTTACGCGCCTAGCCTTTCCGTTACCCTGATAAAAAGCATCCAGCTTGTAGTCGGCTAAAGCGACAATCATGGATACATTTGGGAAGTAAGAAAATGTGATGTTGAGTTGATCTGGATAATGAAGACCAATGGCTTTGTTCTTGTTTTTAAGCTTGAGATCAAAGTGGATTGAAGTCAAGTTGGTGGGAGAAGTTGTAATGTTGAAGGCTTGATCATGAAACAGATTGATTGAAAAAGTGGGACCAGATGGTGATGAGTATAGATTTAACATGACTGGCATCAAAATAAAGAAACCCAATCCAAAAATCAACACGAATAAAAACCAAATGCAAGAGCCATAGTCGAAACTACGTGCCATATATATAGAAAGGGAAGGATTTTGAAAGTGATCCAATATATAGGATCTGATCTTTTCACCGTTCTAAAACTAAAAGAGAATATATAGGATTATATGGAGTTCATCATATATACATATAGGTAAAGGGTGGATTTTGAAAGTAAAGTGTGATATTTTTTCCTTTCTAAAACCAAAAGAGAATATATAGGATTATATATACATATAACATATACATATATAGGTGAAGAAAGTCAAAGACCAGCTATTTGTTATTTCTGAAAATATCCAGGTTGGCAAAATTAAAAGAGGCTGAAATTAGTGAAGAAATTTCTGCTACATTTAATATTCTCTCGGTTTTAATTTTTTTAATATTAATTATATTACTTAATTATTTAATTATATATTAAAAATTGTTTAATTTCTCTTTTTTTCATATATATATTTCATCGGTTGGTGGGAGATTATATCTTTAGAATAATAAAATGGAGTTTTCGACTAATTCTCCAAATCTATATCTATATCTATATATATATTAAAAGAAGGTTTTGGCTGACATCATCAATACGAAATTGAGCCATTTCATTGGCCAATTAATTAAAATACAACAATTGATGATGTCATCATGTATATGTATTTTTTTAATACCATATTAATAGCTATAAATTCATTTTTTTGTAACTACAAATATGGAAAAATTATTTTCCAAAATTCACTTACCTAAAATTTCTCATTAATTTATTAATTTTCCTTCTATAATTTATATTTTGTATCCTTAGAATTATTTGATTAAATTATTTTTTACCACTTAGTTTTTCAATTTTCACCTTACATCCTTATCATATTAACGTAAATAATATATATGAATTAAAACCATTTAAGTTTTTTGTTTCTCCTTTCTATAAATTACACCATTATAATCGTCTCGACGATATCTTTAAAATGAGTATAATATTGAATATTTTTTTAATTTATTTATATTATTAAATATTAAAAATTGATATAAATTAACTTGTTTACATTTTATTAGAATTCTATTTTTATAGAAACTTAAAGATTCCTATTTTTAATCTAATAATTTTTATAGATTATTTATAAATAATGAAAATTTATTTTATTTAAAATTCTACTCTTGACATTCTTGAAATTCAAAGATTTCAATCTTTTAGGGGGTGCTTGGTTGGGGGGTATTGCAGGGTCAGGAATGAGAATGATAATTATAACTGTTGATTGGTATGATATTATATAATGGAATCATTCCTGCAGATCCATTAATTTCCATTCCTGACCAAATTGGGGGAATAAAAATTTTCTTTCTACTCAGTTCTTTTTTTCATATATCATTCCATCTTTTAATGTTAAATGGAACATCTATTGTATTTTCAAAGTGAAAGAAACTATTTTTTAAATACGAAACAATTTTTCATTGATTATAGTGGGTTAACTAAGCAGCTTCAATACAATGCTTATTTTCATTCTTATTCTCCTGCATTCCCATTTTCATTCCCATTCTCATTCCTAAAATGAACCAAACACCCCTTAATCTTACTAATTTTATAGATCATTTATAAATATTGATTTTTTTAAATCTCTACAAATCAAAAACACTACATAATATATTTCTGAATCCCTCCCGTTTTAAAATCATTCACGAAATCCGAATCTTTCGACAAAAGAATTATAAATTATAAATTTTAGATATTTTAACAACTATTAGATAACTAACATATTTAATAATAAAGTAAGGGTAATTTCTTTTTTTCCATTTAAATCGTTGATTAATTAGAATTATTTTACTAAATAATTATTTTCTACTTACTCAATTTCAAAAAAAACTTTAAATAAACGACTGAAGAAAGTTAAATTTAAATTTTATATATATAATTTCCTAAATGGTTATGATTAAACTAAATCATTAATGTTTATTTTATCAACTAAGTCATATTTATATTATTAATTGGATATTACGTTTGATTTGTGGTGAATTATTTGTCAACTTTATAATGCAAATGTTAATTCTAATTAGAAACTAAAACAATATGTTTAAATCGTCCGTGTATTACACGGGCCATTAACTAGTTAATTAGTATAACGTAGATTGCATTATTTTTCTTACTTTCATCATTTTGAAAAATAACTCTGAAAAGATCGTTAAAAGAAAAAACTTCAAATGTTTTTATCTTTCTCCATTTAATTTAAAGAATTACTAGATCCAACATGAGACTCTCTAGTGTTGAGTTTATGCTTATTTTTATTGTCTTATCTCATATCCGAGAAGTCACATTTTTTAATTAAGCAATAAAATTTTACATTCTTTTGTACAAATACATATTTCAATTCTACCCTTTTTATTTTCTATTGTAAATATTTTTTGAGATATTCTTGTACCCCTGAACACTTTCTTCAATGATTGTTTCTAGATCAAAACACAAATAAATCTTTTCTGATGCATGAAGCATATATGCAAGAGTATAGTTTGGAAATTTTCACCAAATTGATTTATTTATTTACAAAATCTATATATATATTAAAAGAAGGTTTTTGCTGCTGTCATGATTATGAAATTGAGCCATTTGATTGGTTAATTAGAAAAATTAATTCAAATGATGATGTCATTATTATTTTTGTATTTTTATTTAGAATCTATTAATATCTATACATACCTTTTTTTGTAACTAACAAATATAGATAAAATAGTTTCTAAAATTCACCTACTTAAATTTACATTTTGTATCCTTAAATTTTTTGATTAAATTACTTTTTATTTCTTAGTTATTCATTTTTCACTTTTACATCCTTATCATATTAACGTAAATAATATATATGAATAAAATGTATTAAATTTTTTATATTTTTTTGCTATAAATTACACCATTATAATCGTTTCGACGATACCTTCAAAATGGGTTTAATATTGAATATATTTTTTAATTTTTTTATATTATTAAATATTAAAAATAGGTATTAATTAAGTTGTTTACATTATATTACAACTCTATTGTTGATATTCTTAATATTAAAGATTTCATCCTTTTAATAATATAGATTATTTTATAGATTATTTATAAATAATAAAACTTTATTTTATTTAAAACCTTATTGTTGATATTTTTGAACCTAAAGATTTCATTCTTTTAATATAACTATTTTTATACATTATTTAAAAATAATGATTTTTTAAAATACTACATATTTTATTTTTGAATCCCTCCACCTTTTAAAATCATTTACGAAATCCGAACCTTTCGACAAAAGAATTATAAATTTTCAACTTCAGGTATTTTAGCAACTATTAGATGACTAAGATATTTAATTGTAAAACAAAAGTAATCTTTTTCCATTTAAATCATTGATTAATAAGAATTATGTTTAACTAAATAACTATTCTCTACTTACTCAATTTCAAATAAAACTTTGAATAGACGATTGGAACAAAAGTCATTTAAATGTTATATATATATATATAATTTCCTAAGTGGCTATGATTAAATTATAGGGGGCGTTTGGTTCATTTCAGGGAATGGGAATGAAAATGAAAATGGGAATGCAGGAGAATGGGAATAGGAATGAGCATTGCATTGATGTTGTTTGGTTAACCCAATATAATAAATGAAAAATAGTTTCATATTAAAAAATATGTTTTTCCAACTTGAAAATACAAAAGTTGTTTCATTTAATATCCATAGATGGAACAATGCATGGAAAAAAAACCAAGTACAAATAAAAATTTAATTCCCCACAATTTAATCATGAATGGAAATTAATGGATCTGCATTACTAAATAACTATTCTCTACTTACTCAATTTCAAATAAAACTTTGAATAGACGATTGGAACAAAAGTCATTTAAATGTTATATATATATATAATTTCCTAAGTGGCTATGATTAAACTATAGGGGCGTTTGGTTCATTTCAGGGAATGGGAGTGAAAATGAAGATGAGAATGCAGGAGAAATGGAATAGGAATGAGCATTGCATTGATGTTGTTTGGTTAACCCAACATAATAAATGAAAAATAGTTTCATATTAAAAAATATGTTTTTCCAACTTGAAAATACAAAAGATGTTTCATTTAATATCTATAGATGGAACAATGCATGAAAAAAAACCAAGTACAAATAAAAATTTAATTCCCCACAATTTAATCATGAATGGAAATTAATGGATCTGCATGATTCCATTATATAACATCAAACCAAACAGCAGTTTTCATTACCATTCCCATTCCTGACCCCTTAATACCACCAACCAAACGCCACCTAAATCATTAGTGTTTCTTTCATTAACTAAGTAATATTTATATTGTTAATTAGATATTACATTTGATTTGAGGTGAAATATTTGTGAATTTTATAATGCAAATATATATTCGTATTAAAAATTAAAACAATATATTTAAATCGTCCGTGTATTGCACGGGCCACTAACTAGTAATAAATAAAGTTTCCTCAAAGTCAAACATAAAATAGCAAACAAAGTCATAAATAATGTCCAATTGTCCATCCGGACATTATATAAAATTAAATAAAAATTGAGTTCCTTCTTAAGCTTTTGAATCTTGAAATTATCAAACAACTCTATTTACAAACATTACTCTTTTAGAAAAATTACATCATGAGAACCAGGGATATCATTACATATACATGAAAATGAAAGAATTAATGCCAATTAACCACTAAATTAATTCACCATCTGATCCCAGTTCAGCCATAATAAGCATAATCAGGTGGAGGTTTCTTCTCAAGCTTGGAATCAAGACCTGGCTTAACCAATCGAATAAACCCCGATTGCATTTTCGTGCTATCGATCGCATTTACGCCCACAAGACATCCCACGTCCACCTTATGCCTCTTGGTTCCAACCTTTTTAAACCGATACGAACCCACCAAATCCACTCGAAAAGCGATCAAATCTGTGCCTTCCAACACTCTGGGAAAGCCGTTTGTTTCCACCACGTCTCTCACGTGCCTAGTCTTCCCGTTACCCTGATAAAAACTATCCAACTTGTATTCTGCTAAATGAACCATCATGGATACATTTGGGAAGTAAGAAAACGTGATGTTGATTTGATCTGGGTAATGAAGACCAATAGCTTCGTTCTGGTTTTTTAGCTTGAGATCGAAGTGGATACTCATGTTCGAAGGAGAATCGTCCGCTTTTGTGATGTTTAAGGTTTGATCATGAAAAAGATTGATCGAAAAAGAGGGACCGGAAGGTGATGCGAATAGCACTAAGAGGACAGGCATCAAAACAACGAAACCCAAAACAAAAGACGTTACACATAAGCAAATAATAAGATTGCAGTGGCTTGCCATATCATATATAGACCAGCTGAAAAGGAAGAAATTTTTGTGATTGTAAACTAAAACGATCAAGAAAATTGATCAAATAGGATCTGATCTTCTAATTCTTGAAACAAAAGAGCGAGAATAGGATAACATATATCGAGTTTATCAGTCCATGATCAATATATTTATATATAGATGAAGAAAGTCAAACCTATTTTAGAAAAAAATTGGGTTGGTAAAATGAAGAAGATTGAAATATTATATTGGTGAAGAAACCTCTAAGCAATTTTTAGGAACCCATGATAAATATATTTTATTAACAGAATTTACAGGCGACACGGAGACTTTATTAACTATTTTAAAAGAAATTAATTATTTCTTGGAAATTTGATCGTCACCTGATATTTTGTTTAAAAGAAATTAATTATTTTAACTATTCTATAAAATCGTTAACACCTTTTAATCATTTTTATCCAAAAAAATTAAAATATTTATCAATTCTTCAAATAGCGGAATTCCCAATTAAGGCCAAAATTTCTCAAAAATTCAAAATCCGCTAACAAGAATCCTCGAAATTTAGAAATCCGTCAAAAAGAAATCCGCTTTCAATTTTGGTCTTTGAACGATTTTTATAGTTGGTCCCTGAAGAATCGAAAATTATAAAATAGGTCCTTATCCACCAATTGGAGATTTTATTTTTGGGAAAATAGTTAGGAAACTAATGACTATTTTATAGGTTTTATAAAATGGCTACAATAATTATTGTTTGTTTAAGCAATTCTTTTGGGAATTAAGCTGAAGACGTGTTCGTTTACCAGGTCCAACAACCAGCATGAGAGAGACTCTCAAATTGTATTTTTATTTTCTTGTAACAAGTTTGGAAATTTCTACCAACTTGATTTATTTATATATATTAATTAAAATAACTAAGTAAACTTCCTGAAAGTCGCAAACTTAATATAAATAAACAAAAAACAAAGTCGAAGATGTATATAAGTAATGTCCATTCTAACCATACCCCATCTTCAACCCACCTCCATATAAAACCAATATTACTCTTCTTTCCTTTCTTAATTTGCACTAAAATCTGTCTGAAATCGTTTATTTAATTTGCAGTTCGAAAGATTGGTGTTAATATGGCAAATTGGAAGCGAGTTTGGTGCATACTATTATCATTAGCAACCATCATAACTGCCGTGATAGTTGTATGCGTGTATTACACCAACCCATCAGATCCTTCATTCACCATCAACGAATTCTACGTCTCAGCTCTTAACCTATCAGACATTTCCTCCACCACAACCGCCGTCAATCAGACGCTTTCCTTCGACATGAAGCTCCACAACAAGAACAAAGCCATGGGGGCTTACTACGATCCCGTTCGCATTACGTTTTCTTACGTCCCTAACATCAAGTTGACCTTTGTTGTAGCCGAATACACGGTGCCAAAGTTTTACCAACATAATCAGAAGAGCAAGTACGTAAGAGAGACGGTGGCTACCCGCGGCATAGCCCCGTTTAACCGGACGGTGACGTCGTCGGTTTTTAAGGTGGAGGTGTTCACGAAAGTCGGGTTTACGTCACCCGCGTACCGTAAGAAGGGGTCGGTGGGTAGAGGGGCGAACGTGAGGGTTGGGCAAACGGGAGTGAAAGATTCGAAGAAAGGTATTAAGTTGTTTGAAGTTGCAGGCGTGAATGGTCGACTTGGTGGTTTAGGGTTACAAAAAGTGTTATTGGTTATTTCTATGGCCATCATGTTTGTGATTATCTGATTATAAAGATAAAAAATTCATGATGCAAAAGTTTGTTTCTGATGTAATGTTTGGTAATATTATTATATCACCATTGTATAACTTTCAACCAATTCTTGAGATTATAAAATGTACCGGTGTGTATATATTTTTATACGGTCATCTCCACTTCACAAATATGGTATTATTAATTTGTAAAAATTGGTCTTTTTAAAGCATTTTGCAAAAACTGATTTTTTAATCCATTTTTACCAAATGGTCCACTTTCATCCTAGTACGTATGCACCCTTTTATTTTATTTTTTGAAGGGTGTCCGGGCCAATCAAAACCCGACTAATCCCCGACAACTTTGGAGGCTAAACATGGCCCCACTTAAAGGTCTTCGGGCATGTGCATGGGAAGACTTGAACTCGATTAGAACGCTATGAACCTCCTTTTATTTTCACGTCTCTTTTTTTAATGGCAAGGGGAAAAAATGAAATTGTGTATATAATATGATAAGAATATATATGATATGAAAGTTAAAGATGAAAGGAACGTAAATTAAAAAGGGGTATATGAATTAGTGAGTAGGAATTGGTGGAAATACATAGGCTTTTCCATTTTAATTGTTTAATTGTCCTCTAATGATCAAAAGAAGATTTAATGAAACAAATAGGAAGAAGATTTGAACCTCCATATAGATTCTGAACGGTTAATTATATTTGAATTTGTGAGAGGATTCTTTTTAGATGTCAGCTCAAATGTCAATAAGAGTTGAGTTGCTGGGGATTCTCTTTGAAGGTCAGTGACTCGAATCTTACAAGGCTCAGTTAGAGTTTTCCTGACTGTCGATCCTCCAAAGTCCCTAAGATTAGTCAAAGTGCCTACAAGCTAGTACGCATACGCACGGTTAACAAACATATATCAAAAGCAAGATGCCACCCCAAGAAACATGGACTTTTAGCCTGACTTTGATTGTGGCTGTCCATTTAAGATTACATATCTTTCTCTCTTTCTCCGGGACGAGAGGAAAATATTCATAGCACAAGTATCTGAGCAAAGTTTTCTTTTTTGAACGACAAGAAGAGGCAATATTAACCACAAGGGTGGTGGCGTACTGGAAAAAGACATAGGAGGATGTGGAGGAATATCCTATCAACCCAAGTTCGAGTTCAGGTGCCAGCATTCTGTGGCCAGGCTTAGTCTCAGACGCCCGTTCCTTAATTTCAAAATTGCCAAGGACTAGTGTGTATATATATGTATGGTGAGAAGAAAGTTATAATGAGAAAGGTAATAAGAGATCTCCACCTTTGGATCCATCCTAATTGAACTAACACGCATCAAAATGATTCACCCGATTAATTCCAGTGAGAAGTGAAATTCATGGATGGACATGAGAGTAAATGTGACCAAGAGTGTAAATCTATTTTTACACATCTCATGCATGTTAAATATTTTTCTCATGATCATTGTATTTAATATATAATATATAATGTACAAAATATATTGTATGTATAATATATTGTATATGAGTAATGATGACACATGTATAAATACATCTCCCTCTAATCTGAAGATCCGAATCTCTACATTTATAATTTTTATTCCATTACTTACTCCATGTTGAGATATCCCAAAGGCTACCTGGAGATGAGCTGGTTACACATTTGGAGTTGACCTAGCTACTCAGGTCAATCTCATATACTATCTTCTTAATGAATTGAAACCTCCATGTATAATGAAATTCATTTATTACTAAATAATTTATAGTTAAGAGTTTTCATTTTCTATATATGTAAAATTATCCCATCCCATCTCTTCCCTATGTATAGCTTTTTTTTTTGTAATTTTTTTTCGAACGGCATTTATAACTCACACACACGTTCCGGGGTATCCGGATCCATACGAAGCACCGACTAATCCCCCACGCCCATAAGTCGACCCGAAGGCCAACCCATGAACTCGCCCCTGAACTGACCCGAAGACCGGTCAAGAGCTGGATACCGCAGAAGATTATTGATTGCATATGTTTTGTGGATGATCTATATATTGCCTATTACAATCGACTTCCACTTACAACTTTAATTGTTCTTCGATCTTTGAGGATGTTGTGACTAATTTTGACTTGATATACATTTGGGACCTATTTGCAAATTAGTGATTATATATTAATTTAGACCAAAGTGACAATAACTATAATTATATTAAGTGATTATTATATAAGAATCAATGCACTTAACAAAAACTTAGGGAATGTGATTTCGAGATATGATTGAACAATAAGAGAACATAATATTTCCACATGGTCACTTTGCTTTTCTTATTCCCAGATCTTATTATATATATTTATAAAAACAGCCACAACATAAATTCATATTAAACTTCCAAGCCTGATGATGAATTGAAATACATCCATCACAAACTAAATACACTTTCCAAATTTCCATTCTTGAGAAATAAAATGTCCCATGGGGTATGTCTCGAAAGCCTTAAGATCATGGTTTATATCACCGGATTTTCGATCTTGCTTATAATATTCATACAAAGCCTCCATCGAAAAAATCCCACAATCTCCATCGAAGCAGTCTACGTTCCATCTCTTGATAAGAATGTCACCACCACCACCGCTGCCACCACCGCCGCCGCCACAACCGCCATCTACTTTGATCTAAAGATTTACAACACAAATGTGGTGGGACTTTACTACCGTCCGATGAATCTCACTTTTTCATATTATCCAAACAAAAAAACAACCAACGTTAGTGTCCCATTTGGTGTGTACCCTATACGTGGGTTTCACCAGGGGCATTACAAGGAAAGGCGCATCAGCGACAAGGTGGTGGTCGGCGGGATGGCGGTGCAGCCGGACGGGCGGAGGGTGGTGGTGATAAGGCTGGATTTGGTGGGTAGGGTTAAGTTCAAGTCTATTGCGCAATGGAAGCGAACGGTGGTGGTGGGCGTTGACGTGGAGGTCAATGGGGACACCGGGGAAATGGTTAACAAGACCGGTGGCATGAAGCTGGTCCGTCACAGTGGAGCTCCGGCGGCGGCGGTTGTCGGCGGTTGGATCTGTCCGGCGATGTTGCTTATATTTAGTAGTTTCTTTAATTTGAAGTTACTTTGAGATGTGGTAACATTAATTTTTTTGCTGCATATAGCAAACATTAATTAATTTACATTTTAATTTTGCGAGTTGACCATGTTGATGCGTTGACATTATTTTATTGAGGAATTTGAGATTTTGTATAAATTTCGATATAAAATAACTAATAAAAACACATAACAATGGTGTTTAACTGTTTATTTTGATTCATTTAAATTATATTTTTATCTGTCATCACTGTATTACCTTTTGTATATATCAAATAGATTGTCAGATATTATGATAAATTTAGCATCTAAAGAAATGCTAAAATAATAAAATGAAAAAGATCTTCAACATCTAGCTCTCTGTTTTTTTATAGTTATAGAATTTTGTATGTTAGTTAAATGTATAACTGTATTGACTATAAAAACGATAATAGTCAACTAAGTTAAAATTCAAATATTTTATATCATAAACTTAAAAAATAACGTGTCGGATAATTTAGTTGGGCTGATAAGTGATAAGTGACATATGGGTTTAGTATTCGTGTAAATTTATTGGCCCATTTACATATCTCAAGTCTACATCAAAAGCCTTCATTCCAAGCTTTAACTTCCTACCAATAAATTTTTTTAACGATAAGGTAACTCATTAAACTGAAAAGTTTAATATGTAAATTAGATAATATCATTCAATTGATATAAGACATTACTATAACCTCAAAACTAAGGGGGTGCATGGTTTACGAAATTTGATGGAATTCGAAAAATCTGGAATGACCAGTTTTATTGACTAAACTAGTTAATAACCCGTATATTATACGGGCACGGGCATTTGAAACATGTTATTTTAATTTTTAATAAGAATAAACATTTACATGACAATTGTCATTACCATTTAAATACTTATGTAAATTATACGTTATACGACAATTGTCATTATAATCGCTTATTACAATAGATATTTTAGTTATCTAATAGCTGTTAAAATTTTAAAAATTAAAAATTTATTATTCATTTGTTAAAAGATTTGAATTTCGTGAATGATTTTAAAACTGGAGGGATTCAGAAATAAAATATGTGTAGTGTTTTGATTTGTAGGATTTTAAATAAAATAAAATAAAATTATTTATAAATAATCTACAAAAATAGTTAGATTAAAAAGATGGAATCTTTAAATTTCAAGAATATTAGCAATTGAGTTTTAAATAAAATAATATTTCATTACTTATAAAAAATATATAAAAATAATTAGGTTAAAAAGATGAAATCTTTAAGTTTCAAGAATATGAATAATAAAATTGTAATAAAATCTAAACAAATTAATTTATATCTATTTTTATAACTGGTGGGATTCAAAAATAAAATATGTAGTGTTTTTTATTTGTAGAAATTTAAATAAAAAATTAATTACTTAAAAATAATCTATAAAAATAGTTAGATTAAAAAGATATAATCTTTAAATTTCAAGAATATCAACACTGGAGTTTTAAATAAAATAAATATTAATTACTTATAAATAATCTATAAAAATATTAGATTAAAAAGATAAAATCTTTAAATTTCAAGAATATCAAGAATAGAATTGTAATAAAATCTAAACAAATTAATTTATATCTAATTTTAATAATGTAGTTAAATTAAAAAAATATTCAATATTAAACTCATTTTGAAGGTATTGTCGAGACGATTATAATGGTATAATTTATTAAAAAGAAAAAACAAAAAATTTAATACATTTTAATTAATATATATTATTATCTTAAAATGATAAGAATGTAAAGTGAAAAATGAGAAACTAATGAATAAAAAGTAATTTAATCAAATAATTCTAAGGATAAAAAATGTAAATTATAAAGGTAATTATGGTATTAAAATAATAAGAATAATTAATGACATCATCATTTGATAATTTGATAATTCTTTTTTAATTGGCCAATCAAATGGCTCAATTTCATAATCATGACATCAGCAAAAACCTTTCTTTAATATATATATAGATTTCATGGTTCAGTTTGATTCACAGAATCTAACTAAGGAATCCTTCAAATTCCTTCAACTACGGATTTTATCATTCCATACAATATCCCATGGAATTCATTGGAACCTTCCCTCCCTCTCTCGTTCTCCATCTATGGCTTTCTTATCTCCATCTACGCTCTCTCATTTCAAATCTTCTTACGATTCGGTTTGGTCTCCGTTTTTAGTTTTTTTATTTATTAAATAATCAAATTATATATATATATATAATAAAAATAATATAGGTTAAAGCAGTTCGGTTTGGTTCAGTCTTAGGGGAAACCGAGTATGTTCGGTTCGGTTCGGTTCGGTCGAGATGGAAACCAAAACAAAAATCGAATCGTTTTCAGTTTTCAGTTCGGTTTCGTTTTTCCCAGACAAAATGGAAACCAAAGCCAAAATCGAATCGTATTCGGTTCGGTTCAGTTTTTCCCGGTCGAGATGGAAACCGAAACCCGACCGTTTTCGATTCGGTTTTTCTATTTTAGTTTCTCGTTTTTTTTTTTTTTTTTTTTTTTGTTTCGGGGCGTTTGATTTTTACTCATCTTACCTTTTACAATTCCATTGCAATTCTATCCAACCAAACATGGCCAAAATCTATGGTCAAATTCCATCAAATTTCAATCCAATTCCTTCAAAGTGAAATTCCTTGATTAATTTCAATTCCATTGAATTCCATTAAGCGAAACAAGCTCCCCCTAAAAAGTTTCAAATGAAAATTGATGCTAACATTCCCTTTATTTGAATACCCATATATGGCTTTGATTGTTATTACTTGCAAGATCTATGACGAAAACATACGTCATATTGTAAGACACAAAAATGGGATTTTGTTTTTCCTACATATGGCACTCCATTTCCCATTCGCCACTTATTCATCTTCCCATTGCACCATATTGTGAACGCCACTAAACCACCAATATCGTTTTGACAACATGTTTTATATTGATGGGAAATGGGATTTGTAAGTTTATTATCAACTCAAAGTTGTAGTTACTAGTATTTTTTTACTATAATTGTAAGTTGATTTGGAGGTACTAAGTCAACTTGCTGCTTTGTCTTGGCATATTACAAATGGTATCAATATCGACCATTTTACCATTGGGATGATGGGCAAAGCTCATAAAGAACGGTGAGTCCGTCAAGGAGAGTTTGTAACATGCTAGGCGAAACTCAACTCAGGAGGTTTTCCATGCTCTTCCTCCTTGTAATCTGCAATGTGGCATTCAGATTAGTGTCAACCCCCCCCCCCCCCCCCTCCTCTCGTGGACTGGTCATATGCGACAAGATTTGCCCCACTATTACGATGGTTCAAGGATCGACTCTGGTATCATTTATAATGCTCCAAAACCCAAAGCAACAAGCTAGCCCGATAACTTCAAATCCTGCATAAAACCATTGTGCAAGTTATTGGACACATAACTTGAGGCTTATAAGGAACTCAAAAATCTTATTTTCCATCCATGTGTTTAGGTTGTTACAATTGTTGTCAGTCAAGAGAGATGCCAAAAGTCCACCATTGTGGTTGCCACCAAAGTATCCAAATGCCACACAACACAAGATAATACAACCATACTACCATCTTAACCACATTTTGAAAGTTGATATCGGATCAATCCAACAACTAACAAGGCCTATAATACAATGTAAACATTATTTGAAAACATCGCTAATCCAAAAGAATTTAAAACCCCACTTAGATTATTAGTAAGATCTAAACAAAAAGGTTATAAACCACAAGGATGGTGGCGTACTGACAAAAAGCCTAGGGGATATGGTAGAATAATGACTCATCTACTTTGGGTTCGAAGCCAAGCGCTAGCATCCAATGACCAAGCTTAGTCTCGTAACTTAATGTAGTTTAGACAAAGCCTAAATAAAGCTTTAAAAAGAGTTTATATAAAGGGGGTAAGTCTTCAAGACCATCAACCAAAGCAAACGAACTTAAGGCCACAAAAAATAAGAAGAAAACAAAGTTAGCAAGCTTTTTGTTAAAAAAATGAACTTGTTTCTAATTCAATGATATTAGCTGGATTAAGATGTTAAATAATGTATTTGATCAACCCCACATTATTACTTATATGTTTTTGTTTGGGCATAGGATACTTCGGAATCTAAAGTTTCAAATTAACATCAGAAGATTGGATGTTTTTGACTTAATTATCCATTTGTCACTAACTATGATGTTCTTTAATAAAATCAAATCATATAAAGACTTGCATCAATAAACAGTCACTTCAAACGTGGCTTAAAGTGATTGGTATACACCACAAGTCATTTCATGGATACATATCAAACAAATATATACAACTATCTTTTTTTTAAGTCTGCTTTTTTATATGCATGTATCTTATATAATTATATATAACGAGGTGGGTTCAAATGTGAACCAATGTTTGGTTGTGAACGTGAGGACAACCGAGAGCGCGACACGTGGCGGATAACTAGGCGCCACGTTAGATCCACGACGGATGACTAGGCGCGATTCATGGGAGGGCATTGAATTAAAAGGGGGGACCACACTCAAAGCCGCCATGTGTCGCGCTCTCAGTTGTCCTCACGTTCACAACCAAAAAGTCTCACCTTTGAACTTTCCTCTCTCTCTCTCTCTCTCTATATATATATATGTATATATATATATATATATATCTAGGGGAAGATTCAAACGAGAAGCATGTCAATTTAAGATAACGTGAGGAGCAATCTCAACCCCACTCATCTCCCAGTTACAGTGGACGTGATCATGGAGGATTGACGCGATTCATGGGAGGGTAGAAATTATCAAATGGGGGACCGGTCAAAGTCGCCTTTGTTAACCGGATAAGTGACTGAGATTGCTTCTCACATTCTATTAAATTGATATGTTTCTCGTTTAAACCTATATATATATATATATAATATATAGAGAGAGAGAGAGAGAGAGAGGGGGGGGGGGGGGTGAAGATGGGAATGTAATCTATATAAGTGTGAAATTCATTATGATATCCATATGGAAACATATTAGAAGACAACTACCCTTATTTTTTTAATAAACTAAAAAAGATGATATTTCTTTCATTGAATTATCT
Source organism: Centaurea solstitialis (assembly GCA_030169165.1). Classification (NCBI taxonomy): domain Eukaryota; kingdom Viridiplantae; phylum Streptophyta; class Magnoliopsida; order Asterales; family Asteraceae; genus Centaurea; species Centaurea solstitialis. The sequence goes on from CM058044.1 coordinate 81,709,346, forward strand.
TTATTAAATAAGTTTGTTCTATCAAACAAAAAACAAATCTTTAATTTTTACAAGCCCCTAACTTGAACAATTTTTTTTAGGTAACTTAAAAAAAAAAACTAAAGAAAAGATAAATCTTTTCAAAAGGAAACTTTGAAATCAAAAAGAAAAATACAAATCTTAAATATTTGGTAAATATATCAAAAAGAAAATGAAAGACTAATTATAAAGACGAATTTTTATCACTTCTCAAACAAGGCGCGAAAGCTAGTCAACATAAATGAGGTGTGTGATCGTCATTATCATAAATCGTACATGTCAAATGTGTCATCAAATCGATCATAAAAGAAAGAATTATCTTAATTTTTAACATCCATTTAATAATAAATAATTTATAATTGCATAATTTATGTCGATTTGTTTCAATGTTTTTGAAGAAATGACAAATGTAAGACTAAGAAAGAAATGAAATTACATCAACCCTAAACAAGAAATATTCATGTGATTCTGGCTGTTAATAATGATGTTTTATAATTGTAAAATATTGTTTTTGTTAACTTATTAGTTGAAGTTAACAATTGTTATTTATCTATTAGATAAAGTTATTGTATATGTAAGAAATGGATTATTTAAAAATAATAATATAGCACTAATCGGTGAGAGAGGAAAGATGTTTTTGTCCCTTTTCAGAATCATGTGAGTTAAAATGAAAAAAAAAATATTATTTAAATTAGGTTTTTCTTCTAAATACTATATGAATCAATGGAACGGTATATTATGGTTTCTTATTGGAAAAATCCGTTTGTTTTGTTAGATTGATTGTCCTTTTATGCAATAATATATCAATGTTTTTGAATTTAATATCCTAGTTCTAAATCCATTTTGTTTATTAGTCATGGTCATCTTTATATATACCAGAAACCATAAAACAATATCAGTTGCCGTTCAAAAAAAATAAAAATAAAAACAATATCAGTTACATTCCTACAAATGCCAGTCAATAAATTTATTAAATTATAATTTTATTAGAATGCTTGATTAAATATCACTACTTTTATGTCAATTATATTTCCTATAATTTTAATGTCACAATTAATAAAGTTAAGTTTTGACTATTTCAATGGAGGGTTTTTGGAGAAATTGGTCAGAGTTTGAGGTCGATTCACTCCATTGTACTAAGCGCTAAGACAAGATGTAATCTGTCAAGGGACTGATCATGTGGAGGTCAATTAGGTCCAAAAAACCACGGAATTAAGGTTTCCGGACAAACATTAACCTTTTTGGAGAAGTTTTTGACTATTTATTTTCACATCAATATTTAATCTCAGTTTTAAAATAATGGGAACTTTTTTTCAAGCCACAATAAGTATGGGGTATGTGGTAGGACCCAACCCAAGATATTGTAAATATTCTTGCACCTTTATATATTTTTCTACATACCAAATTTATCAATAGGCCCCATTTTGTTTTTCCTACATATGGCACTCCATTAAATTTGTTCTGAGAAAATTATCAACCAATTTAATCATTATTAACTTACTTAAAAGCATTTATTGTGCAAGAAATGATTTGAAACATCACTTGTGAAGAGGGGCAATGACCAAAGGGGATGTATAAAGCATAAACTAATAAAAGGGCCACTCATGATTTTAGAAGTAATTGTCAAGATTTTTAAATCATGTAAGTTACCCAAAAAAATGGACCTAATTTCTATTTGGCATTTGACCAAAATACTAACTCTGCTCATATAAATTGTATATAGAATTATGGTGGGATTTTAAACCAACATTATCAATATGGTACCTTATTATTTTGTCATGAGTTCAAATGTTAGTTTGTTAGTGATATAGCTTTGCTAATTTACATGTAAAACAACTGCTATAGTATCAACATAAATAATTATATTAGTAAAAGATTACATGACGAAATCAATTAGCTAGATCTTTTTTCCACCTAAAAGAAGATATTAAAAAAGTATGATATATATATAAAAGGCTCAAAATCACATTAAAATAAAGTTGATGTGCATCTCTAGGGTACACGGAAAATCTTGCTTTTGTTCATACCATGTGCAATTTCTTTTGCACCTTCAATTCAAATGTGAGTATTGTGTTTTTTTAGAAGAAAATGTGATTTTATTAGTAGACATATTTAATTGAACAACTCAAAATATTTGAAAATCGCTTTGAAGATTCTTATACAAAAAAGTGTATTTAGACTTATTTGGCAAAACAAAATCTAAAGATAATCTTTACTTAAAGATCCCTCTCCCCCACCTTGTTTACATTTTTATATTGTACGATTTGTAAAAAGAAGAAAAAAGATATTATGAATCTCATTTAGATTATGTGAGGACACATGAAGATCATAGTTACCAAAACCATCGAAAATGACATTTAACATAAGCAAAGAATGTCACATGATATATCACATGTTAAAGTACTAGCTATTATTAGTGTAAGCATGACAAACTACGTATCTATAAACTAATCATCCAAATTCAAAGTATTGACAGTCTGGTTTGCTTATTAGAAAATATGATCTCAAGCGCATGAGGCGGATACATATACCCAAGCGGCCGAGCTAAAACCAAATCAACAATCGAGCCGACACGAACTGAAATACGATGGTTTTAAGATAAGAACAACTCCAAACAACAAATTTATAAATAACTAGAGGAATTAATACGACATTTAAAAAAAACACTTAATTTTAGGTATCACGCTTTATAATTTGGTGTCATAAACTTACATCTTATTAACTATATTATTAGGATGCTTAACACTTTTAAGTGTCCTATAAAGTATAAACCCCTATATGTTGTAGTGAATATTGTGTTATAATTTTTATAAAGTTTTTCTTTTTTAAAGTTATTGAGATGATGGGTCCAAAGTAAGATTAACACAATAATCTTCAAATCAATTTAATTAAAATTATGTCAATAAGTTAAGTAGTTTATAAGCAGCTTACAGATAATATAAAATGGAATATCGATATCATAATCTTTAAATTCTTTACATAAAATTAAGGGTCATTTGTAATGCTCTAAAGTCCAAAGTTAAAACAAAAGACTTGTCTAATAACCTTCAAATCAATTAAATTACAATGATAATAATAATATAAATGAAGTTATTGGTTACATAAATTTCAAAACCTATAAAAAGCTTATAATTAATAGAGGAGTTAATATGGACCAGGTATCACACGTTATCTTTTGATCTAATAATAGTTCTTGTTGAAAACATTAGCACCAAAAAGACGTTGTATGCAAGCATCATCTTTAATCTAAGGGGACGTTTGGTTCATTTCAGGGAATGAAAATGGGAATGCATGAGAATGAGAATATGAATGAGCAGTGCATTGATGCTGTTTGGTTAACCCAATATAATCAATGAAAAATTGTTTCATATTAATAAAATATGTTTTTCCAACTTGAAAATACAAAAGAAATTTCATTTAACATCCATAGATGAAACAATACATGGAAAAAAGAACCAAGTATAAATAAAATTTTCATTCACCCCAATTTGGTCAGAAATAAAAATTAATGGTTCTGCAGGAATGATTTCATTATATAATATCAAACCAAATAGCAGTTTTTATTATTATTTCCATTCATGACCCGTTAATACCCAAACAAACGCTCCATAAAATAAATGCAACATATATTTCCATCCCAATAAGGTCGCATAGAATTAAAAGGACCCACTTAATCTTAGGGTTCAAATAAAATAAAATAAAACATAACATAAATAATATAATAAAACATCACAATTAAACTAATTATTAAAAGTAGCATATATAATTCATACTTTTTTGATAACATATAACCTTATCAATAGTTGATTTTATTCATGATGTCACAAGAATTAATCAATATAGAACGAAAGAAATAAGACATGTATGCTTTCAAATATGTGGTATATATAAAAATCTCCCATTTTAGCTCCTAACTAATCTTTGGACAAACATGAAGTCAAAAATGTTATATTCTCATGAATTTTTCTTCTTAATCATGCGTGTAAAGATCATCTTATATGCATCTCAATTAATTTCAAGGGACCTAGAGAACGGCTAGAAAGGTCCCCCTAGCCATCTTGTAGGACTTTGGCCCGTAACCTCTATTGGTTTTAACAGTCACAAGATAGTAAATTTAAGAACAAGAAGTTTGGCAATGATTATTGGTGGCATTCATTATCATTTAATTGTATTGAAAGATATTTCTCTTGTGTGAATTTATATATTAACGAAAAAAATGACAAAAGGGAATGTGTGAGTTAGCCCACAAAATATTTTTATGGAGATGAAAGCAACAAATGATAATGAAGATAGAGATGGGCATGTTATCTTTGAACCCTAATTGCAACCTTTATTCTATAATTACCTCTTTTCTTTTAACACTCAAGATTCTTACTTTTTGGGTAAATTTTCAGTTTTGTTTGTATCATCTTTCACATGCATAACTTGCTAAAAGTATAAAATATAAATAGTTACTTATATGAAAATGATCCATGTAACAACTATTCAAATAAATGATTGTCGAGTGTATGTCTACATTATCAATTCCTTACAAAATCTAAAAAACTAAAAGGAATATCTAGAATTATAAACAATATCAAACAGGTGAACACATTATTTTTCTTATCTCAATTATGTTTGTTTAACATGAAAAGCCAAAAAGCAAAGAAAAATAAGAATTTAGCATTTAGTCAATGCATTTTAGCTCTACGAATCTTAAAGGTAGATTTTATAGAAGAAAATTGGGGTTCTATTAGCACAAAACAACACAAACTCCAATTAATTTTGTTTTTAGCATTCATCACATGTATTAAAAACTCTATTTGCCATTCTTTCTACACGTCTTTAATTCTATTTTATAGAATTAATTAAACTATCCACAAAAAATTATTGATCATTATTATATAAATTTTGGCAACAACATATATATGAATTCTCTGTAAAGTAAATAAACAACCGTATCATGTAAATAATACATAGTTGACGGTTTTTTTCTTTTGAAAACCTATGTATGCTAAGAACTATTGTACATACAAAACACTCAATATGATCTTGATAGATGTATTAAAAGGTTTATACTATACAACAATAATCATTACTACTTTTCATTTGCAAAATAGAAAATAGAAAACTAATGAAAAGTAAGAGTTTTGGAGTCCTCAAAACGCACGCATGACCCGTGGTAGTTGAAAAGAAACGCATAAAATCAAGACCACAAGGATTTGCTTTGTGATACTTATGAAATGACATTTAAAAATTATAGAAAATAAAAAATAAAAGGAAAGATTGGCCGGTTAACGCTACTTTCAAAGGAATCCTTTCATGGTATTATGATTGAGTGTGATTGAAAAAGAACAAGTGAAAGAACAACCTTGATGATGTATTCTAGGTTTTTTTTCTTATAATGACGTAAATTCTTTATGTTGCAAAATGATAGGCAAGATTATACTTATAAAATACAGTTTTGTAATTACTATTATTTTACTAGCAATAACATAGATTTTCAAGAAACCAAAAAATCACATAGTTTATAAAGTGGAATTACATTTTAATTTAGATTTTTGACATACAAAATGTAAGATGTCAATAACGCGTAGCTCAGTTAGTAATTGGTGGGGATAGTGTTTGTCCAAAATCGAATAATCCTAGATTTCGTGCGCCCCATAGCCACAACCGCTGAGTGAGTTAGATATGTCTCCCACATTACAAAATTGACAGACGATTATGGACTGATTGGGTTGCTGGTGACAACCTTTTTTGTCCAAAACTTGAGTAAGATGAAAAGTCATTTATAAAAATTCAAGGACTATTTTTGTCATTTTATGTTTTTGAGGTGTTAATTAATGTTGCAGAATAACCCTCATTCTTTTGCAAGGAGACAATTCAGCCCCCCTTAGCCCCTTAGGTAGTAGTAGTAAAGTAAAGAAAATCTCTGCTATAAATACACCATATTTTTTCCCTCCCAATTTCCCCCTCCATGATAACTCCGTCATTTAATTTTGTTCAACTGCTAATTCACCCACACACAACACACTCCATTTCCGTCTCATCATGTCCGCCGGCGCCGGAGAAAACGACGCTTTCTCCGATCGTATTCACGGCATAAAGTCCACCCTCCGTCTCGTCCCTGACTTCCCTAAACCAGGTACACTCAAATCTCCTCTCTTTTTTTTCCTGTAAAAATTTCACACACTATCACTCTCTCTGTGTGTGTGTGTGTGTGTATATATATATATATATGTATGTATATGTGTGTGTGTGAGTGAGTGAAAATTATATATACATAATCTGTGTTGCATTGATGAATAATGATGGTGAGTAGATTTTAAACAACAGGTATATTGTTTCTAGACATCACTACATTGTTGCTGGATCCAAAGGCCTTCAAGGACACCATTGATTTGTTCGTTGAGCGTTACAAACAGAAGAACATTTCTGTAGTTGCAGGTAATTTTAAATTTTAAATCACAATTTGGCTAAATACTCATTAAATGTTCCTTTTTCCCCAATTACTACTTGTTGAGATATATGGTCCAATTCTGATTTTTATGAAACTATGTCACCACAAGATTCCAATATTTCCCTTTGGCAAAATTTCAAACTTTGTTGACTTATTTTGCCCATAGTCATCCTTGTAAATGATTGATTTTCTTTATTTTAGTTAAAAAAATATTCATGTGTTTGCTATTGTTATCAAGACTATAGTTGCAATTTGTTCACATGTTTGATCAAATGTTTCAATTTTTTTAGGAGAAGAAAATAGAAAGACAGGATGCCATTATGGTAGGCAATGATATGTGGTACTAGACTACTAGTACTGTTTTAATGGATTTATTTGCGGTATATCTATCTATCTATCATTGAAATCTTACCTCACATTGCGGTGCCAATAAGTATTTTGATATCAAATTGATCGAAATATACATCCTTTCTGCTGATAGACATACTTGTGGGTGATCTTGTGAATATTTTTGTGATCTTGAATTGACTTTCATATGAATTTGGTTTTGTTTTGGAGTGAAGCTGAGTATTTATTATTAACAAGTAGTGGTTGATGGGTAGTGGGAAATGGGGGGATGGAGGGGTCAGCGATCACTAGCTACGAATGAGTATGAGCGGCTAAAAGTGGCCTTTGCTTACTAAAGCATGTGCTCTCTCTTTCGAGATCCAAATTTGGGGTGGGATAATGGCGGTTGTTGTTGTTGAGGGAAAGTTGGCGGGACCGACCCTAGTAATTATGGATTTTATAACAAGGGGTCATACCCTTTTTAATTGTGTTTGGTTTGGTTTCATTGCAATGTGGATTTTATAAGATATATTACTGTTTGAATGAGTTGCTTTTGAAGTTGAGGCTTCATATCTTGTAACTTTTCAATGTGTAGATACATATGTTTTTTGTTTTATCTTCATGACCTCACCCCACACACTTGCACTTTCTTTATGGTTAATGATTGTATTCCTCTGTCATTTTCTAATAAGAAAATATTGATGGGTAGATCAATTGTAGAAGGTGGAGAGTCTAATGAAAACAAATGAGTTTTTCTTTGTGCTTTTTCTTTTGAGATTGCTCTGCATTTCAACAAAAATGAACACTTTTTTCTTGTAATTAACCTCCATTATTAACAATTTAACATGTGCATTCTGCTACCCTATACATAGTAACATGAAAAGTTTGGATCCCTGAAAGAAGAAAATTAGAGATTGATATGGTTTATGTTATGGTTCCATTTGAAACTGAAACTTGAGTATGGTATTCAAATGCTCTTCATTCCGTTGCATAACATCTAGATCTGGCACAGTGGACTAGTGTTTTTTTTGAATTATATTTGAATGAGTTTTGATTTATACAACTTTTATAGGAAATTTGTGTTGATAATGGAGTATGCTAACTCTTGTTATTTGGTTTAAGATGCTTCCTGCCTGTAGCCAAGTAAAGTTTCCGTCTTCTTGGCTAGTGAAACCAAGTGAAATTCTGTTTTACTGCAAGACTTCCATGCCAATTTGTAGTCCTAATAATAACATATCTTTCTAGTACCTTCTGTTATAGAAAATGTAGTTATAAGAGAATTCCAGAGAGGATGACAAGAAATTCACCAAAAATGATGGTGTATAAATATACATGCTTGTCCGCTTTCCAGTTTATGGTAAAATGTGTTTTCATCTCTAGTAATGTTACTAGTTATTTTAATGCTAGTTGGCTACAATTTTCAAGCTCATTGTCAACTAAAAGTCAAACCAGGCAGAAAAATTCAACATCCCAATGATCAACATGTTTGAAAACCTAAAACAGGAGAAGTCAACATCCTAATCAATAATTCATGGAAATCAATAGACATTAAGCAATATAATAAAGCATAGGGTTATGAGATGACACCAAGATTTACATGGAAACATAAAACAGGAGAAAACCATGGGTGGAGGAGACCATCAAGAGAAGTATGTTTGGAATGGAGAAACAAACCCAAATCTTACTCAAAATTTGATATATGATTGGTCAGAAAATCGCCTCATTAGGCTTATGATTAGACAATCGTTGCGTGAAGCGCAACTCTTTTGGAAGACTTTTTGTCATCTATAGTTGCTCTAATTTCACACGTAATGTCATTGTTTCCTCCCTCAAAACATTCTGTAAAATGTCATTTGATAGATGCAAACAGATTTGAGATGATGCTTTCAAGTCTTCCAATTCCCTCTCCTCTTGACACCAAGTACCATTCATTTTCTCAAAAACTGAACAATACTAAATGCAAATCCATCTGAATTAGAACATCCCTCACTTTCACTTGCTACAAAAAAAAACTTGTATTCCTATTGAACTTGATGCATGCCTTCATGAAACTAGATTGAAAACATTGTGCAGTGTATGCTTATGGTAAAACGCTTCTATATTTTCAGGTATCGAGGCTCGGGGTTTCATGTTTGGTCCTGCAATTGCACTGGCTATAGGAGCAAAGTTTGTCCCATTAAGGAAGCCGAAAAAGTTGCCTGGTACTTTCGATCTTTCTTTCATTCTTCTTGTCCGTTTTCCCTTGTTATTAATGGTTAAATCTTAATGACTACAGGCGAAGTCATATCAGAAAAGTACGTTTTGGAGTATGGGACGGATTGCCTTGAAATGCATGTAGGTGCAGTTGAACCTGGAGAGAGAGCTCTTGTGGTTGACGATTTGGTAGCCACCGGTGGCACCCTTTGTGCTGCAATGAACTTGCTCGGTATATTTTTTTTTCTTTACAGCTTTAGTTATATATTAACCGCCTCCTGCTCATCTTTTCACTTTATACTGAAAAAACCTGACTTGTTTCCTAGAGCGGGCTGGTGCTGTAGTTGTCGAGTGTGCTTGCGTAATTGAAGTACCGGACTTAAAGGTAAACGATAATCTAATAATTAGTCTTAAAGGTTGTTTTTTTTTAAAATACCTCTTAAGTATGAGAATTAAGAGGTTTGCAGACTTAAGACTGTTTGTTTTATTTTTAAGAAAAGGTCTGAAACCCTCTTACCGTCCTCTCAAATTTCAAACGGTCCACCATCCACCTCTTAACTTTTTAGATGTGAATCACACTTCAGACCTTTTAAAAAACAAACGACACCTTAGCGGTTAAGTATCTTATTGGGTTCAAAAGGGTTCAACTTGTTTTGAATTTTGTAGGGCCGTGAGCGATTAAGATTGCACGGGAAGCCGTTGTATGTACTTGTGGAGTCGCAGTTTGAGGCAGGGTCATGATGATTGATTGCATTGTGGGGAAAGTGTACATTAGAGGGGTAATATTCGTCATCCGAGTTATATTGTTGAAGTAGTAGTAAGTTTTTTATGGTAAAATTGAACTTTTGTGGTAGGGAAATTGAATGTTAGGATGGAAAACTGGTTGTTTTCATGGGTAAATGCAGGCAGCTTGCTTTGGTTATGTTCCTGACTTCTAATACATGGCAGAAATGACCAAATCGATACCAAAAAACACCATTGTTGGTTGGTATTTGGTGATTTATGCGTGTTATAGTTTTTGTAATAACTAAATCAACTATTTTCATTTTTGCAATATCAGCCAAACCTAATATCGAACATCCTTTTTTATCTGATATGAGGTAAATGGATCCAATCCACATGATTTCCAATCCATCTAAAATAGGTTACTATTCTTTAAGGTTGCGTTGGTACGTGGGATGGAACAAAACAGGACGAGACAAAACTCATTGTCTCACGTTTGGCGCAACATTAGATAGAACAGGAATTCACTGTCTCACGTTTGGTGCAATATGTGTCAGAGACAGGAATTGGGACAAGGTAGGATAGCCTAGGATAAAAAGGTTTTTTTTGTTCCACCAAAATAGGGTGGAATAACATGGGATAGAAATGAGACAGAAACTAATATATTATTAATTAACACTCGTTTGATATAACTTTAATATGATATTTTTTTAACGGCAAAGAAAGGATACGAGGGCTTGAACTTTAATATGATATTTGTTTTAGTGTTTACCACCATTAGTCGTGGCCGCCGCAACCACCCCGCTATCGGCCACCTCCACCTCCTCTTCCACTAAAACAACCTCCTCGACCACCTATACAACCATCATCAATTACCTACCATCATCGTCTACCACCTCTACAACTATTGATTGCCACCGCAGCCACCGCAGCCACCACCACCACCATATCCACCATCTTCATGTTCTCCACAACCACCGATCACCACCACCATCGTCACTACTACTATTACCGTAGACCACCACCTCCACCTCTATCATAACCACCAACATCAGTTACATCAAATCTTATATGTGTGTGTGTGTTTATGAAAATTGTGTAATTTTCTTTTTAAATTATATAGTTACTTTATTTGTTAATTATACTTATTATGTGATAAATAAAATCATCAAAAATATTTTTGCGAAAACTTGTCTAGTTCTGTCCAGTCTAGTCTTAGGCATACCAAACATCAAACAGACACTTGTTCTGTTCTGTCTAATCATGTCCCGCCCCGTCCAGTCTTGTCCTACTCTCTTGAGTTCTATCATGTCCAGTCTTATCCAATTATGTCTGTATATCAAACACTACCTAATATACTTTGTTTCTTTTCAATATATGTACAGAGAGAATTAAACGAGAACAGTAATCAAATAAAAGAATATAACAAAGTCAAATCATGTTCAAATTACATGTGAGTTTAGTAGTTTACAATAACAGTCAATGCAAAGGTGTGAAAAAAATCATGATTTTAGTGTAAAATTACGTATGATTCATCTTTTCTTATTTTTTTATCTAGTTATTTTTCTTGTATGAAGATGATTCTCTCTATATATATGTATAAGTTATAGTATATTTCTTCAATTGAATCAAAACAATTCTTAAATTTATAGTCTTAAAAAATAAATTAACAAAATAATGAAACCCAGGTATAATTTGTTTCATTTAAACATAATTTAGCATATGAGTAAATAATGTTTTGTAAGCAAGAAGGGAATAAAGGTTAGGAAATGGGTGATGATGATTAATTTCTAATCTAATTCTTATGTCTGCCACGTTATCATGCTTTTCTTTCTCATTAGATCGATCTTATGTGACAAATGACGATATCCCCCTCCCTCTTTAACTAATCGTTTTCTCATCCAATCTATTTTTATCATTGAGAAAAGAGGATGAGATTGCAAAATATTCCAAATTTGGAGATCTGCAAAAGAATGATTATTTTTAAGAGAAATTTTGATGATTTTCTTTATTCTTTCTACTAACAAAATCTTTCATATTCAAGTTTTCAAAAGATAAATAATATCTTTATAGATATGATTAATATCGTGATCTTTAAAATGAGAAACCAGTTAGATCTATATGTAATTTTCTTAGAAATTATCTTGTATTTTTAGCGATTGAAATTTGAGACCATCAAGTTTTAATCTCTAACTTGAAATAAGGATTAATTATGGATTTAGTCCATGAGTTTGGTGGTTTTTATGAAATTGATCTTTAAACTTCATTTATTACATCATATCACTCATGGTATGTTATTCATTTAATTTCTCCATTAACCTTTACACGTTATATCTTTCTTTTTTCTCTTCTTAAAGAACTAATTTCATAAAACCCACCTAAACCACAAGGACCAAACCTAAGATGAACATGATGTTAAAAAGATTACAAAACATCAACCATATAATTGTACAAACTGTTTTTTATGTAATGGTTCTCAAGTCAATTTTTTAAATTTAAGTTACAAAGCCTTGCTATTTTTAAGTTACAAACAATATATACTTGCTATTTTTAATTAAAAATCACTTATTAAATCTTTCACATTAAAATACAATCCATCTCACATTAAATGTGTTATCATCAATTAATTATTACTGATAACATTGTAACTCATAATGTTTAAGGCTTGACATTATAATCATGCTAGCTCTCATGTTATTTAGAACATTGCTTTCATTTATCATTAGCACCTAATATATTATTAAATAGAGATTTCATTAAGACTTTTACATGTGGATACCAATGTTAATTTATGATTTTGAAATAAAATGAGTTACAAGAGCATATCTTTAATAAAATTTCTATAATCATGCAATTGAGAGTATTCATTAGGACCTAACTACAAACTAGGACACTTCAACATAAGCTCTTCGGAACACTATGGAATTATGGAATTAGTCGAGGTACGTACACGTCACATCCCATCAACAAAGGACCGTGCATAATAAGTTGCTCAGTCATTCAGCATATATCTACATATTAGGTTTGGATCTAAAACTCAATATTGTCTTAAACAAAAGCAGCATTTCATAGAATTATTGAATTCTATAAAGTAATCGATAGTTATCAACTATGACATCTTTTTGTATTGATATGTATGGTATATCAGCCTATTCGAGTAAACCTCTTCAATATATTGTGTAAACTTCCATGATACACTTGCCAAGCCTAAAAATAGGGTTACACCAAGCAAAAGCAAGCTTCCACTTTTGTTTTGTGGGCCACACCTTGGGGAACACGCGAATATTGCGCTGCTTGGCTAATAGTAAGCTCGTACGTTTTATAATCCAAACTTTTTTGCTCCTTCTAATTCAACAACATTGACCTTCTTCACTCTTGCAATATTTTTGGATCTCACTTTCGTATCCCTACACATGAATATCCACTCCCCTTTTGTCTCATTCAAGTGAATTGGTTCCATTCAACATATTTACAATTTTTCGCTTTCGACCACTCTCCACAAGCTGTGAGTTCATGAGCCTATGAAATACAGCTAAGAAGCAAGTCATGACTGAGTAAGTAAATCCAGGTTAGACTGATAGAAAATTGAAATCTTCTATCTACTTGAAATGCTTATATACAACCAAATGTACAGAAGGTACCAATGGACCAAACAAAACAATAACTAAGGGTCTTCAATTCTTCTCCCCTCTCTCTTCTCCCCAAAAAATGCATCATCAAAGCAAAGCCCAAATGCTTTAATGGCCTCATTGTCATAGAAGTCCTTTTCTTACTCTTAAATATAGTTGAAGGTTCATAGTGCTTACTCTTAGATAATTACTGAAAATAGAAATAAATATTTAAAAATATCTTTTGAGTTACTTACCATTTTCCACCGTGATATCTTTTTTATCACTTAACATAAACAACTCATATCCATTTCTAACTATTGATCAGTGAAATCAATGGTGGAAATGAGTTTGCAAATTTTGTATTAATAATGTGTTTTGCAAATGAAACCACCTCCACCACTCTCTATTTCACTCTATCTTTCTCTAAATATGTGTGTATGTGTGTGTTTATATATGTATATAGGCGAAGGATTGTGCGAGAAGTTGAGTGTAACGTGAGAAGTTGAGAAATGAATATGAATAATTGATTACATTTAATTTCATGCTCTCTCTCATGAATTGTGTTTAAGAAAGATATTTAATAACAACTTTTCATGCTTCTTACGTTAACTTTAATTTCTCACCAAAACTCAATCCTATATAGCAGTATATATTTTTTATGTAGTTGGAAGGAGGGTTACAATTTTTTTAATACGTAACATGAATTCTATGGTCGACTATGAAAAGTCTCTTCATTATATGTTTTATATGAATACAAAACATGTCAGAAACAAAACATCAAAAAACTCCAAACTAACAATAATTTTGCATATGAGCCGTTGTTCCAACATGCAAAATGTCGAAACATCTCAATAGTTTTAATTGTACTAACTCATTGAGGGGTCCAATTTTTGGGTTTTATGTTTCACAAAATAAAAACAAGATGGACCCTTTCCTCTTATGTTATAAGACCCTTCGTTTTCATGAAACTATTACCCATAAATTCACAAAAGAATTGTAATAAATTTTATCTCAAACTAATAAATATGCATCATTCTTTTAGGTGACCTAAATTCACATTTGCATATATCATTTCGCATTGAATCCAAACAACTTTTTTTTATGGAGAACCCATAAATTCACAAAAGATAAGTGACGTATATAAGGATTGAAATGTAAAAGAAACTTTGAAAAATGTAAGATTTACTAAAATTTAATAAGTTGAAGGGGGTTGGCTGTCACTTCTACAAAAATCGTAGAAAACCAAATTCTTTTTTTACAATTTATAGATAATAAGAAAACAAGGCAACACTGCACGGGAATCAAATACGAGCAACTCGCCATTTTCCCCACTCACTGAGTCATACCCGACTCGTCCACTATAAACCGAGTCAAACTCCACCTGCTTGTGGACCCGACCCGCTATAACCCGACACACGAGCATCGCCTTACGCCCCCTCCCGCCGCCGGCACGCTCGTGTGCCACCCCGCTGCCGGAAAACGTGCACAGCGCCGCCCCCTTCCCCCAATGAAACGACCACGCGCCGCCGCCCGCCGTCTCGTACGCGCCGCCGCTGGTGGGCCCCAGGCATTGGAACCTCATGACCTCATTCCCATCCGCAACACACCGGGCGTGGTCCTCTCCGATCCCATTATGACCCGACCCGCCGGATCCGGACTTCACCGCCTCCCTGTACTCCTCGAACCGGGTCACGGTTCGGGCCAAATTCTGGACCTTGAAAACCATCTCGATCCGACCCGAAAAAACCTTGGGCGACCAGCTCGTGTGGAATATGATCTCCACCACGTTACGCGACGGGTGCCCCTCCGGCAGGTCGGTCAACGCCGGAAAGTACGAATCCGACGGACGTGAGTGCCGCCGGGAGGTACTGCTAGACAACGAGCTGCTGCTTCGTACCCGGGTCACATTTTCGGGTTTTCTCGACCCGAAGCTTTTCGTCCTCCTGGACGGCGGCTCCGGCGACGGCGGCGGTTGCGACGGTTTGTGCTTTCTGGGTTTCTGCTTACTACTACTCTCAACGACGTCTTTAAGGCTCTGAAAGCTCTTTCTACAGCTCGAAGACGCCGGAAGAAGATGAAGATGGTGGCTATCGACGACGTCCACCGCTCTCGCTTTGCATTGTAATGACTTCACCCACCCTGCCGCCATCTCCGGCGACAGTAATGACAGCAATTTATCGTCTCTTTTAATTAGCTTCTATGTATATATAGATACAGTTTTCTGTATGTATATATTTTTAATATCTATCTCTCTCTTTCTATTTCTCTTTGGTGGAGGAGGTTGAAATTGGAAAGAATGGAATGGAAGCGGAGCCGGGCCATAATAAATCAGAAGGTGTTGTGAAAAGACGGAAATGCCCTTGGGAGAGAGAATGAATTACGTGACCACGTGGGGTAAGCGATAGAAGCAAAGGGGGGTCTTATGGTGAAAACAAAAGATGTCATTAATGAGTATTAAATTGAAGGATCCAAAAGAGCAATTAATGGTGGTCAGGTTTAGGAGAGTCATGATTCCACCATATTTCAAGTGGATGGACTCTATTCTTGTAAATTTCTCATAATGCCATTATATTTGGTCAGGGTTATCATTGTTTTGACTTTCTATAATTCTTTTTCTCTGTTTTATTTTATCAATGAATTAATGGTTTTGTGTGTAAGATTATTGATATGAATACAAATGTTTATTGTATCAACTACACATGTTTCAACCACCCTGGCTTCGATTGTCTCTTGTGTATTAAAGTAATCTATATTTATTTTCCTCAAAATTTGGTCATATGAAATTATGTTGGTGAATATTTATGAATTATGATAAGGCGTTATTTCAATTAAAAATGAGGATTAACTTGCAAAATGCAGCCTAAATGTTTTCTTGAAGTTGATAGAAAGAGAGATAGTGTGTGACTGTGTGTAGTGTTAAGTTCCCTGTAATGATGTTTTATAACTTTTTTAAAGTTAGAAATTACATTTTCTCAAACTTACGGTAATTTTTACCATTCTCTGTATTAAAAATCTAAATATTACTCAATTTATATAAAATACACTCAAGTTATATGTGAGAGAGGGGGTTAATTAATATCGTCTAACTTTTCTTTTACTTTGAGAATTATGTAAAGCATCTTCACCAAATTATTTAAGACTCTTTTAAAATAATGAGTTTTTTCTTTTGATAAGCCAAGCAAAACAAACAATTAGCATATATAGAGAATCTATAATCAAAATATTTAAAACAATTAAAATTTCTCCATTTTAAAAGATTCAATATATTTGATAAAATATTATTTTTTTATTTCAAAATTAATTTTCAAATATTCTTATTAGTGAGAATAATAAAAAAGAATGTTTTTTCTTCTAAACAATAGTTTTGAATAGTTCTCCAAATTTGAAGAATTTTATCATATATCGAATATTGAAATTAGAACTAGATCTCTCAATAGAAGTAGAATTTCCATCTTTGTTTAAGGAATGGTAGCTAAGACGACGACATTAGTGGCATAATGATATTGGTAGTCTGATGTGTGGGTAGGTAGGGTGGCAATTATGATATCGAAAGTAACGGCATTGTAATATTGAGGGTGGGTTAGTGGTCGAGGGTGCCTCCACCTCAAAGCCCACTCTCCCTACCGTCATGCCACTACTATCGTCATCACAACTCAAAGTGGTAGTTGTGTGGTGACAATAGTGGCATGTTGGTCGGTTGGGGTACGTGGGTTTGGATGTAGGGTGGGGATGGTGGCTATAACAAAGACAATAGTGACATGGTGGTTGGATGGTATTTATGACAATAACGGTGGTATGATTGTCGGTTAGGGGGGTGGAAGGATGGATGTGGTAATGGTTGGGTGCGTGGGTGAATGAGATGGAGATTCCAGTTGCGACGACTTTACGACTTTACTTGGCGGGGTAAAGATAGGGAAATGTGGTGGTGCATGGCGATTGTGAAAGAGACAATGGTTAGGGGGTATGGATAAGGGCGTGACAATTACAATGATAGGATGGTCGTGTTGGGGTAGAGGGTCAGAATCGAGAGTGGACGGTGTTGGTTAAATATGATGGAAAGGGGGGGGGGGGGGGAGGATGGATGCGGTAATGGTAAGGTGGGTGGGTGAATGAGATGGAGATTGCAATTGTGACGATTTTACTAGTGACTTGGTGGGTAAAGATAGGGAAATGTGGGGGTGCATGGCGGTTGTGAAGGAGACAATGGTTTGGGGGTATGGAGTGACAATCACAGTAATAGGATGGTCGTGTTGGGGTAGAGGGTCAGAATCGAGAGTGCACGGTGTTGGTTAAATATGATGGAAAGGAATAAATTCAATTTGTTCACTTACGCTAGGAAATGATAAATTCACTAATTTATGGAATTAAGAGAATTCCATCAATTTCAATATGTGAAGCAATTAAACAAATGAATTGATCATTCCATTTTTCTTAAGTTTTTGAATCTTGAAAACCAAACAACACCTGAAGATTTTAAATCATCCCACGAAATCATATCCCTCAAAAACACTTCGTCTAACTAAATGTCATCTTAGATAATTTGTGCTTCTATACAATATCATCAAAATCTCAATATTCACTATTTTATAGATATGTTGAGAATATTTTTCATATTTTGAAAATAAAATAAAAAAATTAGAGTATATTAACTCTTATTATTAAATAATATACACAAAATTCATCATACATGTAGTATTTGTGTTCGTATACTTGCAAGTTTCACCTTGTGAGTTGTGACTTGTTAAGGTCCTTAAGGATTCCAACTAATCAACACCAATTATTATAAATTAATCAATTCCTTAAAAACAAATCTTTAAATATTGTCGTCAAAATGACCTCAAACGTGAATGAAGACCAAGTTGCAAGCAATCATGAGCATCACTACTCTTATTACCATTAATGGAAACTATACAAAAATCTCATATGCTATCAAAAGCTTTATTTACCCGTGAAAACTTCAATCACGTTAATAAGTATAGTATCGTTTATATTGTTTTACACAACTACATCAAAATTGAAATGTACAAAATAAATTTATCTATTTTAATATATTTTTGGACTACAAATATACAAATTATACGAATAAGTTACAACATCAAGAAGTACACTCCGACGAATGTCCAATAACAGAATGAAGGGATCTTGTACACCTCTTGGAACCACCATCCCTATTTTTTTAATTTTAATTTGAAGAGAACGAAATTCCCAAGCAAAAAACTTGGTTACCTATCAAACCAAATTTGAGGATTTACGTTTTTAGGTCCTTTTAAATTGCACAACATATATATGACAATTTAGAACAAATTACACGTGTTAGATCGTGTAACTTCATTCTAATAACTTGTTATAATGCATGTTGGTTTGGACACTCATGGTTAAAGAAATTAGTTATTGTTTACTTGTTTTTATAATATATATTTTAAAGGAAAGTTAACTATTAATTTGGACTAATAAATGTGAGTCTTTATTTAACTTTTTATTAATAATTTATCATATTTGAACCCCATCACCAATGCATCTGAATTTGACACTGATTATAGTGTTATAAATCAAAGTGCAACTTCCCTTTGCTTCAAATCATATTAAAGCTACATCTTGGGGTTTACCCAACAAATAAAGACCATGTCATTGTCTTCTTTCCATAGGTAGTCAATTCGTGTCGTTGGAGATTATCCTGAGTGTTGCATTCAAGCTCTTATTAAGTTAGTTGAGATACATATAGTTAATTAAAAATTCAATCATTTGTTTACTTGTTGTCACATATATGTGGTTATTTATCAAAGGGGGTTAGCTTAGTTGGATAAACAACATTCTCGGGAGGTGTGGGGTGAATGCTACACTACCAAGATTCGATTCCCATGGGCGATACTTTACTGCGATATGACTCTGGATCTGGTACTTCGGGGTTGGGTTCGGGACTGGTTCGGGTTGGTCCATAGGACTCCTAAAACTTGTTGGTCGGGTTCAACAATAAGTTGGGCCAACTCGCAGCGGATTAGTGGGATTGCCTGTAAGGAGGCCTGATACCGCTGGAAACCTGGAACGTGTGTGTGCATTAACTTACCATTAGAAAAGATATGTGGTTGTTCATGTCACTTTTCCCAACAAACACACCACTTTATCTATAAGAGAAGAATTAAAAGGGCATGTGAGCATTTTTTTTTATATGTACTTCAATCTTTTATCATATGATCATAGCATTATGACACATGCCAACTATTTAACAAGATGGTTGATGGATGACGGATGGTTTAATGATTTGTTTAAGATCGAAAGTGGTGTCAATTAGAAGTGAAGGAATGATGAGGTGAGGTCATTTTCGAGGTTGGTACTTAGGTGGCAATCAAATACAAGTCTTGTAATGTTGTTTTATTTTGGTAACTAACTTCAAATAGATGCTACAAATCTTGAAATGATGTGCCTTAAAAACAAAGTAACTAGCAATCTTCTTGGTAAACACTAGTTTTCAAAGGACAAGCAATCATGTAACATCGTGAGATGTTGATGTAGATCATCATCTCATCTTTCAACAATACAAAATTTGATACACAAATAACTGTTGCATAACTTTATTTCTCATCAACATCAAATTTATATGTATGCTATAAAATCTATTGTTGTATTTTTTTAGACTTTTCTCAAATTTTTATCACATTAAAATGTTTTTACACGTTATAAAAATGTATTTAATCGGTTTTAGAAAGTTTAAGAATTTTTTTGTTAAAAAAGAGTTTAAGAATTGACCCTAAGTTTATTGAATTCAAATTATCCTATATGCACAGGTACATAAAGTTTTCCGATTATTTAAGATTTTCCCTTAAAATTGACCTTAAGATTATATTATTCTAACGAATGTTCAATTAACTTTTGGATAATCTTATATTTTATTTTATTTCATTGAAGAATTAACTATTTAAAAGTAAAAAGGAAATTAAAATCTGTTGGATATATAAGTTGGTTTGGTTTTGAAGTTGACAAACTTAATTCATATAAGCAAGGGCTACACATGGGTTGAGTTGTCAAGTTGAAGTTATTTAAAAGCCTTCGTCCAATGTTTGTGGTTGAAAAATCTTAACAACTTAACCCAATCTAAATCGTACGAGTTGGAATTGAGTTGGTGGGATTGATCGAGTTGGAATTTTTTTTATGTTATTTTACAATCTATTTAAGTGAATGAAATAATATAGAAATAACAAAACTGCTAACAAATTCAAAAAAAAAGTTGAAGATTCATGTGAATAAAAAGATAAAACCATGATTGAAATTGTAAAATTTGATATAATTCGTACATATGGGGTAATTTGTAAAGGTAATAGTTAATAACTTATATATACATCAAACTTTATATATAATAGTTAATAGCTTAACAATCATATTGAATTCAAAGTATATATAAAGGTAATACGGTAATAGGTTTATTGGGTTAGGTTGAGTTCAAATTATTTTAAGTTTCTAACCAAATTTGATCCATAGATGGGGTTTTGATCCATAAATGCGGTTTGACCTAATTTGTATCAACCATATGTCAGATTACATTCGTTTAATTTTTTTTCGGCTTTCTCATGTTGGACTGGCTGAGTTACTCGGGTTCGTTAGAATTTTAAGCACCCCTAATATAAATAAAAACTCAGTGTATAAAATAAATAGAAAATTAATGGGTAGTAGGTTTGGGCAATTTAGTAAAAGGAGAAATCATGGGTGATGAGTTTGTGGTCTGTTTTCTCTTTCTTTTTTAAAAATCAAATTTCAAATAATAATAAAAAATAAAAAAATTGGAATTTGAAATTGCATGGAGAGAAAGAATCAAGAAGAGGGAATCTTGTCATGGGAGTTTGAGAATAGAAGAATATAAGGAATGGAATTGGAAGCTGGCAAACCAAATTATTTCTTCCCATGTTTACTTATTGCAAATCAACCCCTTTTATTTTCCGAGAATGTTAAAGAAAGCCCTTCATTTCCAAATAAACTAATACCAAACGAGATTACTAGTTTAAATTCCTCGAGCCTTTTTATATATGATGAAAATGAAATATAAGTAACAAATTACATAATAACGAGTGGGAAGAACTTTTTTTTTATTTTAATTATAGCTATAATATTTGATTCTTTTAAACAAAATGCATAAACTTACAATAAATATCTAAGCTAAACAATATAATAAATGAATTGTTGACTTGAACCAAGTTAATGCTATACATGCATAATTTCCAATAAAGTTTACTCATGTGTCTTTGATTATATAAGGTAATAGCCTAATAGGTGGCTTGAATCTTGATGATAATGATATAAGCAATTAAAAATAGTTTGCAATGTTTGTGATAAATTGAGGGCTCGTTTGGTAGTTTTTCAGAATTTCAAATTAGTCCTTCACTTCAGATTTTGTAATACCTAACTTATATTGTCGGTCATGATTCATGATCGCTTAATTATCTTCTCATTAAACTTCTTTCCTTAAATCCTTAATCTACATGTGGAAAATATAGTCATTATTGGTTACAACTTTTATTAGACAACTCTAATAATATTTTATATGTTATCACAATATATTTGTATAATTGGTAAAATGTACCTCTTGTTTTTTAAAAGACAAACAATAACAATAGCAACAATTCAACAAACAAAAGCAACAAATAAAACCAAACAAAACCAAACCATTCAAAAAGGTAGACAAAGGGCTTTAGACAACCAAATGATTAGACCAAAACACCCAATCAACAACAAAAATACAACTCAAACAACCGAAAACACAACTAAAAACACACACATAATTGCATCAACCGAAAGACAAAAATGGAATCGCAACCAAACCTAATCCAAAAAACAAGACCCCAAATGTACCCTATTCAAAAAATAATTGCAATTCTACTATAATAGTTTGTATTATATTTATGTTATAAGAAATACTATTTGAATACATCATTGAATTTAATGTTCTTAATTACTTTTTTTTAGGTGTACTTAGAATTATTCTCCATATTATACATATATTTTCTTAAGTTCATATCCTATTACCATTTTTCTTTCAATTTTATACGATAAAACCAAAGTTGAATGTTGCATATGTGGATCATACAAAAATTATAAGAAGCATAGGTATGCAATAGTGATAACTTAAAAGTAACAACAATAATTATAAATAATATATTTATATAGAAGATAATAAAACTTTGTAATATTTATTCATGCTTTAAAGTTGTTTACATTAGTATGCTCTATCTCAAGCTCAAAAATGAGAGACAATGGATGATGGGTTTTGTTTATAAAATATTAGGCATAATAAAAAACACATTAAGTGAAGGTCAATATTTTTACATATATATACATATTTAGTTACATTTGGAGGAGACAACATTGAAGTTTGCAACCCTTATCAATGCTCTTGATGAAGGCATTATTTTCAAGAACTAGTTAAGACCCACACATGCATATAATATGTAATGAATGCACCACAAAAACCAACCTCATGTTTCTATATATAATCTAAAAAAATATATAATAACATATATTGAAAGAAAGTTTGAATAGAAATCTTTACATTTTGAAAAATCTTAAAAAGGAAAATAATGTTTAATTCTCTCTCACAATATGAAACATTAAAAATGAAGTGTCTAGAGGAAAACAATATTTATTACATATATTAAATATTTTAATAATATAATTAATGATAGAATTGTTAACACAAAGTATTTTTCCAGTTTGACGTAATTTTTTAAAAGCTTTTAACTTTTGAAAATATATTTTAGAAAAAGATAGCACAAATATTGGAGAAGCTCTTTGTTTTTAATTTTATTATACATGTTTTTAAAAATTTTAATTTGATATCTTTTTTTAACGACAACAGACACATGCACCATTAAATATATTCGTAAATCTATACCAATGTCTATGATGGGACTCGAATCCACAACAAAAAAGAAAGGGAGACACCTTACCAAACACCAAATGCAATTGGGTTACAACTTAATTATGACATTTTAAACATATAGATAGATAATCTACATCTCAAAGTAAATGAAGATGCAACATAATGTATTATAAATCGTTTTTTATGTAATCGTAAGTTAGTTATATACTTGTATAAACCTAAATAAGAATTTAAAGATCCTTTATATAAAATAGTTAAAAGTAAGTACATTTGTCTTTCCCTACAACTTGTCAATTATGTGCATGTAGATATGGTATATAGAATATGTACAATTGGAAATCTGTAGGTATAACAACTCATGTTTTTTATTTTGAAAGTGGAAATGGAAAGTATTAGGTAATGATGTAGGTGGGAAGTGATAGGGGTGTAAAGTGACAAAGTAAGAAAAGATGGTGGGTTTTGAGTGGACAAAAGCACCAGGCTTTGCCTCTTCACGCCTGCAGAATCTGAATCTCCATCGGAGTTCCTCTTGGGGTGAAATTCAAAATTTAAGTGTTTGTTGGCGTGCTCCATTTAGACCCCCCATATTTTCACTTTTTACCTTTTATGGCCCTATTATTTTTTACTTATTATTTTTTTTCATCTTGTCTTAATTTGTGCAAAGAACATGATTTTTGGAAAGTCGCAATTTGCTTTTAGGCAGGGGACAAGCTATGTCCCATGTTCATTACCTAATTGAATTTATTTGAAAAGACGATGCTTATATCATATGAATTTATGGTATATTTTAGTATCACATAGTATAGTTTTTGGTATAATGATTTTTAGATTGCTTGCTAAAGTGCTGCGACTAATTTCACACATTGACACATATAAAAATAATACACGAACGCCTAAAAATGGTTGATCTCATCGAATTTGAGTTGAACTTGACCGGTTGACTTTTTGGAAAGGCAACATATATTAACACCAAAAGAAAGCAAAATGAGAAAGTTAAAGCTTCTCTAAGACACATAAATCCAGGAAACGTAATATACAATCCACCAAGTCACCAACAAACAACACCTGGAACCGACAACAAAATCTAAAAAAACACGAACACAACTGGCGAAAAGAATCGAACTCTGATAAAAAAAAAACCCCAAACAAACTCGAACAATGTTAACAATTAAACCCAGATCGCTACACCAATTCAATGAAGAACGACCAAAAAAGAGTCAATAAAATCATAGTTAAATTGAATAACCAATAAATAAACTTGCTAAGAAAAATGTTGATAGAAAAGCTTGATGTTTAAGATATATCCAAATTGAATAGTAAGAACATCACACAAATCCCATTCAAACAAACCTATCAAAACAATAATAAAGTATTAACGATAAAAAAAATCATCATTCAAAAATGATATAATTTGAATATAAATAAAACACGCATTCATGAGGAAAACATGTTATCGTTTTTTTGTCAACATAATTTTTTAATATAACAAAATGATATAATTTGAATATAAATCAGATCGTAGATGGATAATGTAGTGTTTCATTAATAGCAGCATTGATTGTCAGTTTTAGAAAATGGATATTGATACGTATAAAATACATGCACACACACGTATACGTATACGTATAAAATACATGCACACATGTGTAAAATAAAGACCAGTCAAAGCAAACTGTAGAGGCCACATAAAAAACTGTGAAGCATAATCATTTCATCACCATAGTTCAAGCTTTCACTAAATTAAAAAAAGTTTCACAAAACCCTTTTTTGTCCCTTTTTTCTGAAAGTAAATTGGAATATCTTTATAATTATGTAAAACATAAATCTTAAAAATATTTTTACTATTATTGCATTTATATTTATGGTAAGGTATAAATGCATCTGGAAAATACAAATGGAGATGATTCTAGGTTAAGCATTTGATGGTAAAAAATGGAAAATACAAATGGAGATGATTCTAGGTTAAGCATTTGATGGTAAAAAAGTTTACGTGACGTTATATTATAGATGATCAAATTTTGTCGGTTTTCTTGGTTAACAATTTTAAAAAAAAATTGTTCTTTCAAATACTATGAATTTCTTTTCTTATAATTAAGAAGAAATGGTTTTGAAGATTTTTTTTGGATGAAGTTGGAGTTCAAGAGAATTTTCAAACATATCTTCAAATAAAAGAAAACGTCGGGAGAGTGAAGTTATTGTACTATTTAGACAGTTAAATGTATACATTTGGAACAAACATATGCTTACTTTTAGAAACCAACAAGTCACCGTAAGCAATAGTAGATAATATATGTAATCACATAATCAGGGGGCGTTTGGTTGGGGGTATTGAGGGGTCAGGAATGAGAATGATAATGAAAACTGCTGTTTGGTTTGATATTATATAATTGAATCATTCCTGCAGATCCATTAATTTCCATTCCTGACTAAATTAGGGGGAATGAAATTTTTATTTCTACTAGGTTCTTTTTTTTCCATGCATTGTTCCATGTATGGATATTAAATGAAACATCTTTTGTATTTTCAAGTAGGGAAAACATATTTTTTTAATATAAAGCAATTTTTCATTAATTATATTGGGTTAACCAAACAGCATCAATGCAATGCTCATTCCTATTCCCATTCTCCTGCATTCCCATTTTCATTTTCATTCCCATTCCCTGAAAAGAACCAAACGCCCCTTAGTTCAAGTCTTCTAGGGCTATTGAAAGTTTGTATTATTGTTAACTTTAGGCTTTATGAGATTAGTTGGGAACTTGAGACATGTTAGCTCAAACACCCATAGTAGCAAAATCAAGAAATTATGGCATTCCAAATTTTATTACGCCTTTCTTATCATCATAAGGTTTCATTCTCTTGTGAACTCGTTTATACTTTTAGATTTTAATGGATTTGAAGCTTTCAGTGCTTTCTAAGTTTGTTTTATCATTTGAAAACTTGATGGGTTAGACCGAGTTTGAAGCTTTGTTTTGTAAGGTCAAACGGAAGTGATCACAATAAATTAGTTTGTGACCCTGACTTGTATCACAATGGACAACGTTGTGACTATTGACCGAGCCATCATAAACTCACCTTGCACTCTTGTTGGTCAAATAAATCTCATGCTTGTAACATCAACAACTCTTCATGCTCCTTCTTCTTTATCATTAATGTGTATATTGACGAGGTAATGGCTCCGCAAAAAACAAGTTAAAAATATAGTTTCGAAGAGAGAAAGAAATAAGGAAGCAAGTAAATTAGAATTAAAAATGAATGTCACTAATCTTTAACTAATGAACGTTGGAAACTAATCGGATATAAAATCACTATTTTATACCGGATACAATCACCTATCCCAAATTTCCATGTTCCAATCATGCCCATCTATCAGATGACGACACATCATCAGAGAGAGAATATGAAGGTGAATAAAATAAATTTTAAACATATAAAAATCTAATGTCATCATTTCATTGGTTGGATAGGGGATGGAATAGGTAAATTTGGGATAGGAGATTTTTTTATCCATTTTCTAATGGTTGTTAAAATATTAAAACTCTGTTTCAAAATTTAACATTCATTGCGTCATTAAGTAAATTGAATATTTTGTTTTGTAACCAAATTTATAATCTTCAGATGCTTTTATTTGAATATTTTGACTTCTTTATTATAAGAAATTCGTGCAAGCAAATATAATGTAATTGATTAGATTTTGTTTCTTGGATCTTGATCATTAACCAGAATAGAGGAAAGAAGCATCGATCCAAGCAACCTGTTCGACCATTTGGGCCACTTCTTTCAATATCGAAAAGCCCATAAATGATTTAGCTAAAGCCCATAGAGTGAAAGTCGTAGCTTAAGACAACATTTTGCATCTAAAATACTTTTTTAGATGATACATTTATATCATAATGAACTTTTTATAACAGAAAGATGAAAAACGAATAAACACGAATGTAAAGTCCATCATAATTTATATCTTTTGGTTATATAGTGGAATAAAAGATATTTCGAAGGATCATGTGAAAAATTGCGTTAATGATGATAAGCGTGAGAAGTGGATCTCAACCCTTAATCATTTTCAATCGCATGCCCTCCCATAAATTGCTCTTTAGATTGGAATCAATCCGGCGCATCTCGGAGCATCTTATTTTCATGCATCTCATCCTAGTGTACGTACATCGATTTGTCATTTAACAATTGATAACCATTTCTCACGCTTCTTAAGATAACCTTAATTTGTCACTGGAACCAATCCCATATATATCATAAATATGCTTTTATAGGCATATTAACTATATTATGATTGTTAAACTTAAATTTTAAAAATTATCATATAACTAAGACAAAAATAAATATGAAAGGTCGAAGACTTGAAGTATATATACTTAAATTATAATAGCCAAAGTCGGCCCGGTCCGGCCCGGTCCAGGGAGGTATTTCACAGGACCAATTTTTCATGATATTTTAAGAGTTTATAAATTATAATATCAGGTTTAAAAATGTTTTTTTAGATAATTGTTATACTTACTTATATTGTATTTAAAAATCTTAATTATGAGGATGTATTAACATATTCATGTAAAATAAAAAGTTTAATACGAAAACCGAGTCAAATATGAAATAGATTTAGGACCGGTGTACTGGGACAAAGCTTTAAGCCTAGGATCTTTCCTATAATTTAGATGTCAGGATCGAGACATCTAACCTGAATACAAATCAACTTTAAATATCATGTCAGATTTATGTAATGACCAGTCCTCTTCGTGACCGGTTTTTGACTCTCTCTTACGCTATTATCTAGAACACCTTTATCATACCAATTCCATAATTATCCTAAGAAGCTATTGAAGATATTTATGATTACAATCAAATTCAATACAAGATACATTTTACATCAAAAATGATATTTTACTACATCAAAAAGGATTTTGTAAGTAAATAAAAAGGGGTTTTTGGTTTTTTGTTCCTCATTATAACACTCTCTAATCTATATCTATATTATTATAAAAAAAAACACTTAAACATGTATAAAAAAAAAGGTACAAGTTATAGGTGTTAAATATGCAACTTTAAAACAGCCTCTCACTTTTCATTTATAAGTTGAAAATTTGATAATTTTCAATTTACAAGCTATACTTCTGTTATTAAACAAAATATTGTACAAATTTTGAACATGCTCATTGTCATTTTTGGATCTTAAAAATCAAACAAAATAACTAAATAAACAAATTTTAAACATGCTAAACTTGTTATTGTTATTTTTGGATCTTATTTAAAATCAAACAAAATACACCAAATAAAAAAAATTTGAGCATACTCTGAAATTTTACATTTTATATGTGATTTAAAAACATATATTGATCTTAAAATTTATACATCCGATATGCGATTTAAAAATATATAAGACCATAAATTTGGCGTCGAATGATGTACAATAAAACTGAACACAAAATGAATTTTTTTCGTCAGAGTTCTAAACTTTAGATTCGAGATGATTTATGCCACCAACATTTGAGAGCATCTCCAACAAATACGTTAAAATAGACAAATAAGGATTTTTAGTATTTTTTTCCTCCCATTATTATGTTAAAATAGAATAAAGAGGAGAGAAATTATGAAGATAAATAACTTTAAAGAAAATTATAAATTTTATCAATACAAAGATAAATATTTTTTTTTTTTGTAGAAGAAAAAATGGCTGCTGGAACGACGGTTGATGAATCATCTCCGGCACCGCCGTCTATCAGTCCTCTTCTCCGCCGTCTCCTCACTTTCTTCCTTTCATAGCCGCCTTAGGGTTTGCTTCATTGCCGCTTTGATTTAAGGATTTTATCCCTCCCTTTAACATATCAAATTCTAACGTGGTAAGTTTTTAATTTTGTGTTTGATGTTTAATGCTCTATTTGTGTTGCTGTTTCTTATTGTTGTAATTGAGATGCTATTGTTGATGTTAAAGGTGGGTACTTGATATTTAGAGACTTATAACATTATTGTTTCAAGTTATGCATCAATGGGATATGTCCTTTTATGATCTTAGTGATAATAAAAAAGTTCTATTTCAAGTCATGTTGAGTTCCATGAAGTAAAATTCTCTTATTCTTATCAAAATCATGGAAATGTAACCATGGATTCTTGGATTTCCTGTAATGAAGAGAAGACATTAAGTGAGTAGCAAAATTTTCAATGTAGTATTGCTTTGGAAGTGAGGGGTACAATTGTTTAGGATATTAGACTGATCAAAGTTAAAGTTACTAAGATTGCAAGGACAAGAAAGAATGCTAACCACAACGGTTGTGGCATAGTGGTTGAGGCCCCCGGGGGATGTGGTGGAATATCCCATCTGCCAAGGGTTTAATTCTAGGCGTATGCAACAATTGTGGCCATTGATTCTTATTTGGTGGATTAGTCTGGGACACCCTTCCAAAAAAAAGAAAAGATGCTTAAGCTAATCCAGAACTGAAAATCGGCATACTAGTAATAACAACAATATTGATGTCACAAACTCGTTGTGGAAAGAAGCTAGTCGGTCGTAAATAACCAATAGCCATTTGCCACACACTTTGTGATGTGTAGTGTTTTCAAACCGAGGATCAGTAGTCATGTGCGTCTGGGGCTTTCAAGGCCTACATTTTGTTGAATACTTGTTGGATGCCATGCCACATTGATTGGATACTTCATTGATGTTGATTTTTTATAGTGCATAGTGTAATTTTGTTAACCTTTTCTGCAGCTGTATATTATTGACCTTAATGCATCTTGATGTTGAAATAGTATATTGGAGTTACTTGCAAAATGGGCTGTAACTAATATGTTTTGGATCACATTTTATTATCAAACATGTCTTCTCTAAAACATCTTTGTTTCAATGAGCTGTTGAAATTTGGATGCTGGACGATAGAGGATCTGCAGCTATACTCTTCTATGTGTATTGATGATGATATTCAATGCTATATAGTAGACTGGCAATTGAGTTCGAAGTCGTTAGAAAACTGGATTTAGACTCGCGGTACAACTGCAACATAGGTTGGATGTCATGGATTCTGACAAAGTTAAAACTTTGCTTTTTTCCTAGTCTGATTGGTGCCTATGGATACTTCCTTACAGCTATACAGTAAAAATCTTGAAAAACTTGGATGTTTATTCTGACTATGTTTTTTTTTTTGAAAGTTACTTTCCATATTGTTGGTCTATATCCATTTCTCTATGAATTAGGCTCCAATAAAACATATCTAAAGACCAAACAAGTTTGAGGAAATACAGCATAAGTTACCTTCAATATCTTTGGAGATTATTGGTATTTGTTGGCAATAACTAAGACTAAGAATTTAAATATGGTAGTTGTAGACAATCAGTGGTTCCGAGTATAACGCTGAGCAATCAATAACCTGATTGCCTGCAATGCCAAGCTACAATATGACTCACACTTGAAAATTACTTTCGGCTTGCTATGCCAAACAACCATCCTTTTTATTGAAAACATGCTTTAGCTGCCTTTCTTTTGCTTTGAACCTTTTTTGTACATGCCTATTAAGTTTTGTCTTGATTCATATATGGAAAATAGCACTTGGGAGTTGGCACCATATTTATTGTTCTTTGAAAACAAAGTTTCATGATTTGTACATGTTAACTTTTAAGAGTCTACTCATCTCTAAGAGATTGGAACGCAGTACTATATGCTATGGCGAAGAATTTCAATAATTGGTCCATCTTACCATTATTTACTATTGTCGAAATAACCGGTTTTGATTTTTATGTACCAGGGGACCTATGCCAGGACCAGTCATGCTTTTAGTGTTAGAGCATCTTATATTTGCATTTGGACAGGTTTAATTTCTAGACTATTGCATAACAATGAAAAGTTTGGTTAAATTTTCAAACACTACAGTCCTGATCATGGTGTCGATAATGGGAGACAGAGACTTTATTTTTATCATCAACAACTGAGTTCTTAGTGGGTCATCAGTATTATTGTTAATATTCCATATCACTTGCCATCTTAATAGGGACATACCTTACCGTTCACGTTCTTTTGGTGAACACTGTATCAGTTGTAAAGCGATGTGCTTTAATCCATCAATATTGTCTTGATGATGTGTTGGTTTGTATTGATTGGCTGCTATCTTCAGTCGATACAGTGTAAATGATCCTTTTTATGTGGTCTTGTTCAATATCTTTGTTATCTTATGCAGTTCGTGTTCATTATTGTGATTATGACGTTGAATTTGGAGACACGCTTTTATCAAATTGAGCTGTAAAACCTTTTTCCTCCATGAAATTTTGAGTTGACATGTGGGGTGCTTAATATCATACCCTTGTGGGTGGGGGGTGGGGGGCTAAATGAATCTTAGTTTTTCTTAAGTTTCACAAGCGCTTGCATCAACCGGGTGTCCTACGTTAACAAGACAAATGAAAAGCTCTTTAAACATGATGTCCCATGTTAATAGGGTTTGCTGTTCATCTTCATTTGTCCGTAAGTTCAAACTTTTAACCAGGGAAGAAATTAATTGCTAGCACGTTGTTTTGCAGGAAAACAACTTGGATGGTCCCAAATAAAGACTAACGAAAATTGGCCAGAGGTTTACCAAAGGACATTTTAACTTTTAAGCATTGAATCTTTGTGGCCTTTAGCTTATAAGCCCCTTGTATAATTAATTCATCTATGTAAAATTGTTAATGGTCCCCAAATTTTCAGTTTGACTGCTGATGAGAACTTCTATTGACAATGCAGTCTTGTATCTTTATGTAGAACCTATGCTTAGTGGTACCCAAATTTTCGACCCGCCTTTTTCTAATCATCTTTTTCTCTTTATCGTCATTGTATCAGGACACGGAGGTGCACTATTTAAAGCATTATAATCGTTCATTATTTGGCATTTTAAGTTGCTAGTTTTGGAAATACGCATTACGCTTCAAAGTTTTTTCTTTTTCTTGTATTCAGCAAGAAGTACACATAAAGATAAGATAGCAATGGTGTCCTACTGCATGAAGTACATTGGATTTTGGAGATATCCCGTATTGTCCTTTTAGTACCTAGCAAGTTAATACTGAATAAACATGAATTTTTTTGGGTGTGGGGTCTCTCTCTTTATTAGGTTTGTGCAGTAAACAGGACCACAATTGGAAAGTTTGACCAATATTTTGATAATGTGAATGTAGATTTTATGGATATAATGGATAGGAAGATCAAGATGAGCAATTTACTGACACCATTGGAAGATATATGCAGGAACTGAAGCAAGAAAAGTTTGATGGAGAACACAACAAGACAGATCACCGTAGAAAATCCGGACCCACGGCATTACGTATACTAATAAGATGTAGGAAAAGATCATCTCAGGTGCTTGTTATCTTTCTTTATTTTGTGAGGTTCAAGTTTCTGTGAAGCTGGTGTGTGTTTGTTTCTTTTATATATTCTTTTTAGATATATATTTCCAAGAAGAAAGGGTAAGAAAACACAGGGTATTATGAGATTTTATATGCAGACATTAAAAACAAATCAAAACAAAACAAAACAAAGGGTCCTTTTTTCTCCTCTTTTCAACAAACAAGTGTGTGGATATCACATATGCTTCAATTGAATTACGAAAACTAGAATTGATATTTCTTGTCATTATATCTTTGTAGGGAATAGCACGACCCAAATGCTCGTTCCATTACGATACATCATATCAGGCATCGTTTGGTGAGGCCACCAGCTGCTATGCCGACTGCCGAAATAGTTTCGTATGCTTGCAGGTACTTCAATTTTTTTCCATATTTAACCCACCCAACAAAAAAAAGGACACCAGAATATTTGGTGTGGGGGATAAGAGGCACATCATATATATTATATAAAACTTTGGCAAAAGGTGAAATAGAAACAGTCAAACAGTAGAGCATCATTGCTGAAAGTTCATGAATTATTGGTGTGGAGGGCAGGCAGGCAGGCAGGCATGAAGTAGAAAGTAAATTAGGGAAATCTTGAATCTAATGATACATAAAGATAAAAACTTTCCTATCAAGAAAGCCTTTGTTGACTTAAAATTGGTATTGCACGCACATGCGTAGCACTCAGTGATCGATCTTTTTGATGCATGATTCACATTGAGCTAGATAGACAGGTTGGTGGTTGTGATAAGAAAAGAAACATAACAAATGCTCATCATTTGTTTGACTAACTGTATGCATTTATACAAGTTCTTGGGCTAAATCATATGATGCTTGATGGGGTTCCAACCTCCATGTTCAAATCTTATCATAACCACATGACAATTAACACTACCAAGAATATGTTATCATGTGGTATAAAATAGTGCTCTTCTTAATAGATCCTTCATTAGTCATGTGGTAACTAAACTCTTGAAGAAATTCTTTACTATATATTTATAGACTTTAAGTTGAAGGGTATGAAAGAAGGTGGTTGAGGGTCCCCATTATAGCCATGTATTTGCATGAATGCATCCACTACCACACATCAATACTTAATTGTAGTTTTTGTTTGTTCTTCTTTATAAGTTTTTATAGCATATTATAATTTGTTTTTCTGTTTGTTTACTCTTCTTGGGTTTTATTTAAATATGCAAAACTATGATGAAAATTTGAAAAGGATATCTAGAAAATAAGGTGCAAAAGCATTGAGATGAAGGTGGAGGGGCCAATGGGGGGTTTTGATTTGTGAGTTTATATCTTAATCTGCACTTTTCCTTTTGAATTTTTGTCCAATGAGAGTTTTTTTTTCCTGTTCACTACTCATGCAAACTATGCTTCATTGCCAGTTGTTGTTTCATATATAATATAATATATATTTGGGGTTGTTCTCCTTCTCCTATAGGCTATGAATTTAATTTGAAATTAGGTATAGAAATCATGTGGTTGTGGTTGACAGAGGAACAGAGCATTGGGTTGGCAGTGGGAAAGGTTATAACTTTGTTGCAGAACTATACATTTATGTCTTTATTGTGTATTTTTTTGAATACCATAAGTTAAAACTAGAAATAAACCATAAGTTTTTGAACTGAAATGAAGCAGAATTATTAGATAAATAGAAAATGATGTGACATTGAAAATAGTGAGTTAAGAAAGAAGCAAATGTATGTATAGATAGACAAAGCCCACATCCTTTGAGGCCTAAACTCACTCTTTTATCACGTGACCATGTCTTTTGTCTAATCCATCTTCCCTACCATCAATCAATCTCAAATTAACCCTTTTCTTTATTTATCTTTTAAAACTACCCAAAATAAGATTGATGCTTTGATAATAAATTTTTGTTTACTTTCTTCCTTTTATCATTTTTTTAAAAAATAAATGAAATCTTTGGGTTCAAAGGAGTGATGGAGAGGCGAATAATTTAATCAGTTAAGATAAGATTATTTATTAGTATAATGTTTATGGGATCCAATTTTTATCATGTGAGAATGTTTATTTGTTGTAAAATGAGAGATATTTTGTAAAGTTTGTGATTAATGAATGTGATGACAAGATTGTTGCTTGTAGTTGGAGACCAATCAAAAAAAGGGGGCCATTTTCATAAAGTGGAATTAAATACTTACACCATCCTAATCTAATCTAATGTGGACACGTTTCAACAAAGTTACAAAATGGGTGTTAAGTGATTTGATTTCTTCTGTTTGCCCTATTTTGGACATATCATTATACCCTTCACAACCACTTGTTACCTTTCTTTCTTTTGCTTCATTTATTAATTTCTTTCATATAGATATATCTCTACTCTTCAAGAGAGAATCCATAAAATTACAATAATGTGGAAAATTAGTTCATCATGTATTATTTTACATGGTTTATTTCATATATCGCTTGAATTTATTGTATTGTTTAATATACACTGGTCTCAAAATGTCAATATCTTTTGTGTTTGTATAACAAAAAAAATATAACTAAAAAGTTTCACATTATGAATTGAATACATATCAAACAAACATCTTGTAGAACGTATGTATATTAATCAATATGTAGGTATAATCTTATATGGAAAGAATAATGTAAAACAATATCTTAAGATAATAGTTCATTAGTTCTCACAATATATGTGGTTCTTAAACCTTATTTCTTTCTATTAGAACACGCAACAAGTTTCTAATCTAATACAACTAGAAGTCGTTGGTTCCTTATGAGAATGGAAACCATGCAAGTGGTGAAGGGGATATATAATACACATATTTTATAAAGTTATATATAAAATACAACTTAACATTTTCTTGTAACTAAATAAGTCAGTTATTTCAAAAGAATAGAATAAAAAATAAATAAACTAGTTAAAAAGAAAATTCCAAATGGTGGGGTAGAGGGACTGAAATTCTGGTGTTAAATTAGAAACTTTTTAGTGAACCAGCAAATGATTGTTAATTATTATTAAAAGTCTTCTTAAGCTTAGTTATTAATTAAACTAATTATTATATGAGGTTGTTAATGTGAATTTAGTTAAAAGATTTGGTTGTGGATATTCTTTGTCTACTTCACTGCCATTCTAATTGGGTGGCTGTCACAAATTGTTCGTCCTTATGTGTTTTGCAGTTCCCAAAACGATCTTTGTTTTGTTATTTATATTCATACGAATATAAAATAAATAGTTTTACTTACTCGTGTTTTGTTTTGTATTATTATGTTTTCAAAGGTTATTAATTTTGAACCGTCACTCAAATAAACTATTTCATGGATACTTCCATTTACGATCACCTTTGCTTTTTATAATACCGGTAGTTGAGCTTTGGATGCATTATTATTTTTTAGTAAAAGATGGAAATTAGAAATTGAAACAAGAGGTGGGGGGTAAAAGTGTAAGGGTTTGAGTACCTACGGGGAGGATCCTCTTCCCTCTTGCCACGTTAACTTTTTACTCTTTCTCTACTATCTCTTTTCCATCATTCTACCCTTACGAACCCCGACAATACTCATCATTCCACCCTCTAACCATTAAAAAAAAAGAATAAAATTAAAAAAAGAAAGAAGAGAGGAGAGAGATAGATACATGAAAGAGAAAGAAAAAGAAAAGAGGCTTTCTCTGCCGTGGTGGCCATGCTCATGGGATGGATATCTTTAAGCCGGTAGGGACGGTGGTGATGTTCACCACGCCACCCCGTCACCCCTATCACCTTTTCCCGCCCAGCGGGTAAGGTATTCCGTTCCCCCTTATAAAGGAGGTGGGTGTGCGTAATTGACTGAAAGTACCGGTGACGACGATGATGCAAGTAGGTTAATAAAAAAGGTAAAATATTTACCCTTCATATGTTCATTTTCTGCGTTTCAAAATTAAAATTTTATTTGATTATAAATTTATTTATGAAATATATACACATCTATGCAAAAATTAAATTTGGACAACAAGAGATTATTATTTAAAATAACATGGTAATCACATATATAGATATTGTTAATTTGTCGGTGGTTTTTGGTCCTTTTGTTGTTATGGTTTCATTTTATTGGTGTTATTGGTTTCATTTTTTCGCTTACTTTTTAAATTGTTTTGCTTGTTATAGTTTCGCTAGTTGATTATAATTTAGTGAACATAAATATAACCATCTTGACAATTAAGATAGCCATCTTGGGTCATTTTTTTTTTTCTTTCAAATTTTAACCACCGATTCCTTTTTTCCAATTGTCCATCTACAACAATGTAACCCATTTCTTTGCTTGTGGTTTCAAAGGTTTTTTTATATATTTTTAAAAATATAACGGATTACTATGACGACGTTACAAACCACAATAAGAAGGATCTAGAATATCAATTCTAGTTGAAGATCTACATATATAAGATGCACCAGATGAATCGGATCAACAGAAGCATAATTCATGTATGGGATGAGTTTAAGAGGGTGTTTAGGAGTGCTTATTTGAAAGTGTTGATGATTTATTAGCTTTTTGAGAAAAAAATAATAAGTTGTTTTAAATTGTTTGGATGAGAGGTGCTTATAATTTCTTAGGAAAACAATAAACAATTTTTTAAGAAGATAAAAATTTTTAACTTCTTGAAAATGATGTCGATAAGCGCTTTTCATCAAAAGTACTCTCAAACGTGATTAAAGATTTAGATGTTTATTTTTAACGCTTCTTATCTTAACTATTTTTCTCATAGGATTCTTATGTGATATTGCTATTTAGGTTAACAAGGGAATGTTTTGGTACAACATTAAACGTGAAGTCCATCTATCTTCAACTTTCTCGTGAAGTTCTGTTTCCATGGGGAGTCACTGAATTTACCCTTTTGCCATCCATGACCACTATAAGTATTAATTTCTTCCACCCACAAAACACACATTAACGATTTTAATCTCCATCATCATTCTCATGCCCATTTTATTATTCATATAATATAATTAATTTGACTTCAAAATGCGAGTAAAAGAAATGCACCCTTTGTGTTGCATATCGCTCGACAATCCATCCACCGCCGACCACCACTCGCCGTCGCCTCTACCCACCTACCCACCACCAACCACCGCCACCAATGCCACCAGAACCTTCGCCGGAGTCCTCTACAAATGGACAAACTACGGCAAAGGATGGAAATCAAGATGGTTCCTTTTACGCAACGGCGTACTCTCATACTCCAAGATCCTCCAACCGGAAACACTTGCCGCCGGCGAAGACGTCAGGTTCATCGGAGACGTATCTTCTGGAAGACTCAAACACCTCGATACCTGTGGCAGCAGTAGACGTCACATGCATCATAAAACCGTTGGAATTGTTCACCTTAAGGTAAGTAGTTTTTAAGTAAAAATCAAACATAATTAAGTAACTAATTATTATATTTATCTTTTTATCTTTAATCGGTTTTCTTGTTACGGTAAAAAGTTGACTCCGGTTACACATCTTTTCCGTGCCCTGCCGCCATGAATTGCCTTGATATCCGAGCTCAACCCCCCCTTTGACCATTCTACGACAACTATTTATTCAATTCAATCTAATTTATATATGTTGATAGCAAATTAAATACTTGCAAATTATATTTATTTTATTTTATTTTATGTGGGTCACACATCATCAATAGGGCCACATAGCAGCCTGGCTGGCTAAGCTTTATTTTGTTTTTGTGGTCACTACTGAATTCCATTTTTTGTTGGTAATTCACTTTGATTTCAGCCTCTGTTTCTTTAGATCTTGTCTTTGGTGAGTTTTTGCATCTTTTTCCTTTTGATTCTTTTCATTCATGCTTACATAAAACTATGCAAATATATACAGTACAATGTAATCTGTACACACATTTTAATATCTTTCTTGAATTTTGTCTAAGTTCTTTGCAAACTGATTTTTCTTGGGTGAAAATAAAAGTTGTAAAGATGAGAGCTTTTTTCATTAAAACAATCGCTGGAGATGAATAGCATATTCTTTTTAGCATATTCCTGTTGAAACAGTGATCTTGACTAAATCTATGCTTTGATCTAGTTTACCAATTGTAGCCCTAAAAAATTCAAGATTCATTGATTTGCAAAGAAAAGATGTTGAAATGATTTACATATTGGCAGGTGTCATCGTTCCGAGAAAGCAGATCAGATGATAGGCGATTTTATATATTTACTGCTACAAAGACACTTCATTTGAGAACTAGTTCAAAGAAAGAGAGGGTTGCTTGGATTGAAGCTTTGGCCTCAACCAGAAATCTGTTTACTCTAACAAGATTGAACCAAAAGCCCTCCAATATATCGGTGTCAACCGAAAGATTAAAGAATCGGCTTATCGAAGAAGGAACCAGTGAGGTGCTAATCAAGGATTGTGAGCAGATCATGCTCTTGGAGTTTTCTGAAATTCAAGAACAGGTTAAACTTCTTTGCGAAGAGCGTTCGAATCTGCTCGACACCTTGAGGCAATTGGAGGTAGTTTTTTATTCTTAAAGTTTGGTGCTTGATCATCTACAGTTTATTAGTTACCAAATAAATCCCACTTTGAGTGTGTTTCTGTATAGTTTCATTGCTGCATTGTTACTGGGACTGTAACTTTTTCCTCCTGTAAGTAAGTAGTAAAAATGGAAGGCCCACCCATGTGGTTGGGGTGATCTTGATTGTGATCTTGTTACTTTTTAGCTCTCAATAATTCACCGAGTGAGTGCGTAATCGTACGATATTACATTTTAGTAGAGCATGCCATATGGCCAATTGGTCTGAATTGACATAAAAATGCTTGCCAATTGGGTTCACTTAAATTATGAGATGAGGTTTTGAACTTGTAGTGATATCAGTTACACATAAATTGCACCTGAGGATTAATAACAGTACTCTGTACCGTTACCATTGTCGGGCTTATTGGTGTCAACTCATTAAGACCTTTATTTGCATGTATCAGGCTGCAAATATTGAAGTTGAAGCCTCTGGAGTTCCTGAAGGGGAGTATCAATTAAGACAACAGGAATTTTCTGATCTGCATCGTGGAAAATATAGCGGTATGCCCTTTAGGTAGAACATATAGTATGTATATATAATATATGTATGCATGTATGTGTGAGTAACTCGATTCTTGTTTCATTATTATTGTTATTTAGAGTGGAGTACAACCGAATCATCTGATGATGTTGAGAAACAAGAACTTGAGGAGGCTTCAGAAGATGAGGAAACCGACTTCTTTGACACGAAAGATTGTTTTCCAGGAGAGAGTATGAGTTGTGGCTGTATGGACACCGAACTAAAAAGCCAGCCAGATGTTATGGCTGAATCTGGTGACCTTCAAATTGAAAGGAGGAAGAAGCTTCCGGATCCTGCTGAGAAAGAAAAGGGGGTGAGTTTATGGTCTTTGATCAAAGACAATGTCGGTAAAGATCTCACACGAGTCTGTCTCCCTGTTTATTTCAACGAACCAATATCATCTCTACAAAAGTGTTTCGAAGAGTTGGAGTACTCTTACCTTCTAGATCGCGCTTATCAGCATGGAAAAGAGGTAAAACTCATTAATTGATCACCCTTTTTTCTTACCATCCTTCTAATATCTGATGTGATTCCGGATTGTGCTCCTAGGGAAACAGTCTTGAAAGAATTTTGAATGTTGCGGCTTTTGCGGTTTCTGGATACGCTTCTTCAGAAGGACGGCATTGTAAACCGTTCAACCCTTTATTAGGGGAGACTTACGAAGCTGACTATCCTGAGAAAGGTGTTCGATTCTTTTCCGAGAAGGTTTGTTTGTTTTTGTAGTAACTTGACACACTTACAATATGTATTCTTATCATTATGATTTATGAAGCTTATGTCATTTTCTTGAACAGGTTAGTCACCATCCCACTCTAATAGCCTGTCATTCTGAAGGTAAAGGGTGGAAATTTTGGGGGGATAGTAACATTAGGACAAAATTTTGGGGCCGATCGATTCAACTCGACCCCGTTGGTGTTCTTACGTTAGAATTTGATGATGGCGAGGTTTTCCAATGGAGCAAGGTATCAAAAATGCAACCAATGGCTTTACTGAGAGTCTCCTTTTAGTCTCGTGGCGGTTATAATGTTTGTGTTTTATTTTTTCCTTCTTTCAGGTCACAACGAGTATTTATAATCTTATTTTGGGTAAAGTTTATTGTGATCATCATGGAATGATGCATATACGTGGTAATCGAGAATACTCATGCAAGCTCAAGTTTAAAGAACAGTCAATTCTTGAAAGAAATCCCCGCCAGGTAAATGCCTGAATAACAGTAAAAAATAAGTACTGATCCTTCATAAGATTCTATTGTGCATCACATTTTTACTGAACCAGCATAAATTATAGAGGCCAAGTCCACGTATATATCTACTTTTAAGTGGGATTTACTGTGTCAGTTTGGTTTGAACAGGTACATGGGTTTGTGGAAGATGGTAGTGGTAAGAAACACGCAACGGTATTTGGGAAGTGGGATGAAAGCATCTATTACATAAATGGAATCACTAATGTGAAACCAAAGGACATGGGTGATGCCAATCTATTGTGGCAAAGGACTTTGCCTCCCATGAATCTCACTCGATACAACCTTACGTATTTTGCCATCACGTTGAACGAGTTAACTCCAGGATTGCAGGTAGATATGACTCACTGAGATAAACTGTATATATATAGGGGTGGGTTCAAATGAAAAACTCATCTTTTATTGCGAAGGTGAGGACAACCAATAGTGTGACACGTGTCACATTCAGTATGAATAACCAAGGTGAATGTTCATGAATTATTCATATGATGAATAATACATCATTCATGAATAATATAGCATGATGAATAATATAACATTCATACATCATTCACCTTGATTGCTTTAATGTATAATACATGAACATTCACCTTCTTTATTCACCCTGAACGCCCTCTCGGTTGTCCTAATGTTCACAATGAAATATGAGTATGCAACCGAATTTTCATCTATGTGTGTGTGTGTGTGTGTATGTATTACTATTACATTCATTTCGTTGTTTCTGATCCGGGGTGTTTGATAACGGGTTAAGGAGAAGCTTCCACCTACGGACTCAAGACTCAGGCCTGACCAACGGCATCTCGAGAAGGGAGAGTACGATATGGCAAATGCTGAAAAGTTACGTCTCGAAACTAGGCAGAGAATGGTATCTAGCTCATGCTTTCTGTTTTTTTCATTTCTTTGCTGGCTTTATATCATTGATGATTTACCGTCCTCTGGTGTAAAATTTTCTTTTGCAGTCAAGAAAATTACAAGAAAACGGATGGAAACCACGATGGTTCCAAAAAGACGGTGAAGACGGTACCTTTCGTTA
Source organism: Centaurea solstitialis (assembly GCA_030169165.1). Lineage (NCBI taxonomy): Eukaryota > Viridiplantae > Streptophyta > Magnoliopsida > Asterales > Asteraceae > Centaurea > Centaurea solstitialis. The sequence continues at coordinate 81,751,168 of CM058044.1, forward strand.
CGTAGGTGGATACTGGGAAAAACGAGAAGAGGGAAAGTGGGACGATTGCCCAAATATATTTGGTGAATTTAGCAAAGAAATTAATGGTTCCATCAGCAGATCCTGAATTATATCAGGTAACAGTTAGATTTCAATTCTGCAATCAAATGCTAACGTCGTTGATAAAAAGAACTTACAAAGTTTTTTATTTTATTACAAATGCAGGTGAAATGTAACCCAATTCTTCAAGATTCTTACCAACTTTGTCACATATTATTATCGTGTGATACTGGTCAAAAAAGACGATAAAGCTTCAACCTTTTGGTGGCGCAACCTGTGTAATTTCGAACCCTCTTAGCTGACCAAATTAGCTACTTAATTTAGATCCATCTTTGAGTCATTTTGGATAGAAATAAAGAGGGAAAAAAGAGAGTTCATTGTTCAGAAAAAATGTCAAAAGAAACTTGTTCATATCTGTAAGAAGTTGCTTCAGAAGGATGTATTCAGAAAAATAATCAGAGCAAATAGTTGTGTGTTTTTTTGTCGATATAATCTTCGTCTCCTTTTGCCTAAAGTTTTAATCCAAAAATGAACCCGTAAAAGTACAAAAACTAGCGATATACACATAAAAACTTCATATATATCATGATCACTTGTTCAAACCTAACAAAAAAATGGGTGCACTTTTACATCTCCATTCTTTCTTTCGTCATCATCCAACAGATTATACAAACCGAAGTAACTTTAGATACTTATAAATTTGTCGAATAAAAAGGAATAGGATCATGCAGTAGATGACTCTGCTTCTAACTCGATACCCTCGCTAGCAAGCCTATGCTCCCTATAAACGTACCATTTTGCCCCTATCAAATACAACCCCATGTTCAAAACACTTAGAACCGATAGCAGCCAGTAGAAATTATAAAGCCTCCCTTATTCAAGTTATCCGCTAGCCACGGGTCCTTATCTCCAGTCACCTTGTGCACGATGGTCACCAACAACGAGCTAAAAAAGAACCCTAACGACAACGTGCTTAGAAACAACCCGGTGCTCATCGTCTTCATTCCTTTCGGGCACTCCCTTAGAAAGAAATCAAGTTGGCCGATGTATGTAAACGCCTCCCCAGACCCCACAAAGAAAAACTGTGGGACCAACCAAAAGACACTAAGCGGGACCACTTTAGACGGGTCGTCGACCAACCCACGAGACTTGGCCATGTTCAGCCGCTTGATCTCGGTGAGTGCGGCTGAGACCATGGCCAATGTGGATAGGACCAGGCCTATGCCGATGCGTTGAAGTGGGCTAAGGCCTTGCGGGTGTTTAAGGAACTTTTTGGCGACCGGGACGATGATGCGGTCATAGATGGGGACGGTTAAGAGGATGCTGCCGACGAAGAAGACGGTGAGGGATGCCGGAGGAATTTGGAAAGATTTTCCGATGTGGCGGTCCATGGTGGTGGCTTGTGAGACTGAGAAAGTTGTCATTTGTGCATAAATGGTCCAAAACATGATGGTTGTGGCCCAAATTGGTAGCATTGTGATCACCATCTTCACTTCTTCCACATCAGTTGTGGTTGAAAGGTACCATTTGTTCATCTTCACCATCTCACCAGATTTCTCGTTTTTCTTGATTGCTGCCTTGTCCAAGAAACTGCAAATAAAACACAAGCATCAATATCATATTTTTTTTACTAACAAGTTTCAAGATTTTCTATTTTATACCAATTTTATTGTATTTTCTACAAGACATATATAAGTCATACACTAATTCTTCTAATAATGGGCTGCATATGCAAGTGGGAAATCAGACTAGAATAGCTCTTTATTGTGTTGTTTTGGGCTATAGTAGCATTTGGATTTGTATTTTGGGTCTTTGTTTAAGACCTTTACTAGTTTTTTCCCTAAACACTTTTTAGGGCTCTCTTACTTGTACAAGTGGGTATACCCATTTTAATTTTGTATTATTTCTTTTTTAATGAATAAAAGTTTTTCGGGGTTCCGTCCCCTTTTTCTAACAAAAAAATAAGGTCCATCCTAGAGGTATTTAAAGGACTTAATCTACAAGAGAAACAATTGGGTACACGTTAAGAAATCAAGTACAACACAGTCTGAACTATAGTTCCGTCCTACTTAGAGGTCCACAAAGACTCTATCGTCTAAATGGAAGTTGTAGTACTAGTATCGTCTTTTATAAGTTTATTAGTTTTGGAATCACTTCATTTGCATCATTCATCTATTTTATACAAATTTTATAAACAGCAAGTGTTGATTCCAAGTACACCGTCAATAGCCCTAAAAACACAAGGTTTTGAGTCAGTTAAAGCCACAAACAAATGATAGATCCTTCATAAAAGCTATAGTATATCGTAAGAGCTATTGACCTGCAAAATATTAGCCTTTTCCGTCTTATGATTTGTGAGTTACAAATTGTTAAATTATTGGACTCGCAACTTTCTGTAATTCCGGTTTCTACATTTTTCTCAGCTCAATTTCATGATTTGCCAATCAATAAAATGTAAAATTTACATCCATATGCTACAATTGAAAAAATATACTGGTTATCATCCAAAATAGGTAAAAAAGAAATTTGAATTTTGTTACTGGTTAAATTTCTTTTTGTTAAACTAAAGATAAGGATTAAGACAAATATTGTATTTGTCCTAATTTTATTAGAAAAAAGACAAATATTGGTTGTACGTTATCCATGATTGATTATTTGTTGACAGACTGGGATGGATGAGATGAGGCGCTCGTGATATCCTTCAGATCATGATGTAATAAAACAATACCTTTTTATTTGTTTAAACAAACACATATACTACTACTTTAATAGTATAACAATATTATCAATTATAATACAATATTAGTTATAATTAAGAGAAAGTTAAAAATGACTGACCGAAACTGCTTGCTGTGAGGCAACTTCTGCTTCATAATTTTGGCATCTGGAAGATCATCAACACTGAACAACAATGAAGGATCAGAGGGAAGCTCAAAATGCCTCTTCCTCCAAGCCCCCACAAAAACCGAAGCTATTTGGGTTAACGGGCTACCCACCAACTTCTTGAACCGGTACCTTCGGGTACCCGACAAGAAGATCATCAACCCTAACCCGATGCAGCAGGCCACGATACCGTACCCCCACCGCCGCCCAAGGTTATCCTGGATATACACCAGAAACGTAACCGCCGCCAACGACCCGATACTAATGAAGAAAAAAAACCAGTTAAAGAAAGCCGTCATCTGGGCCTTCTCCTCCTTGTTCGATTCGTCGAATTGATCCGACCCGAAACCGGACACGCTGGATTTCAGCCCTCCGGTTCCCAAGGCGGTTAGATAAAGTGCCACGTAGAGAACGGCTAGTTGGAGATCGGTTGCTGGAACGCATGAATCGCCGGTTTTTGTGCATTTTGGCGGTTGTAGGCTTGGAATGGCGGTTGAAATCGCCAAGATTGTCACACCCTATTAATATTAATTCAAATCCAACATCAATAAATAAATTAAAACCATAGGTAATTAACGAAAACTATATATATTTTTATGTAAAAAGAAAAGATATAGAAGAAAAATTACTGACCGTTGCTTGAACAGCCGTGAATATTGCGATGGTTAGATACCGGCCGAGGAATGTGTCGGCCACGAAACCGCCGAGGAGACACAGCATGAAGGAGGTACCCATGAAGTTGGTGACGTCGTTAGCGGCGTTAGCATTTCCCAAGTGCATAGTACCGGTTAAGTACGTCACCAAGTTAACGGCGATACCTAACGTCGTTAGCCTCTCACATGCCTCCACCCCTGGAATGAAAAATTTTCATCATCATTTAAATTAAACATCAGAAAAAACTGTACTATTTCCAACCAAAAAGAAAATCATCCCGCGGATCAGACCACAGTCATCTGAGTCTGTAGATACAGATAACTGAGGTCTGATCCGCGAGTAAGATGGTACGTAGTAGTGGTGGCGGACCTAGAATCATGGCGGCACTAGTCCAGCCGCCAGTGGTGGAACGGGTGGCCGGGCGGCCCTTAGAGTCCCAAGCATCGGGTAGAGTAGTTTTGGCCATTTGTGAGTGTGATTCAGGGTCAGGGAGGGCCATGTGGTTTATGGTGAGTAAGGCGGTAGAAATGCCCAACATACACCAAAAGAGACTATAAAAAATGAAGCAAGACCGACCTTCTTTTTATAGCCAAATTCTATTCCTTCAAAACTATATGTCACACATCATACACTTTTATATTAATTAAATTCAAATATTTCTTTCATTAAGGTTTTATTAAAAAAATATTTTGTTTTTAGGATTATAAAGACCACTCTCCCTTTTTATTCATTCAACATGTGATCCTTCTACTACTTAATAGGGAAACTATATACACAACTTGATCAAACAAAAACAACTTTTGTTTTCAATAGACGTACGCTAGCTTAAATGATTTAAATTACCGTTTAGAGTTTGACACGTCTAAATCCACCAATAATGGTAATAAAAAAAAATTCGTCAAAAACAAGTCACCCTAGTTTGTTTGATGATTTATAATTGAAGTTTTGTAAGACAAGAATCGAGATATACATACATATTTTATAACATACATACAAGCATTTCCATTAGTTTGTAATGGACACTTTTTTGTTAGCGAATCAAAGCTTGAAAAATGGGAGCAATTTTGTTGAATGTAAATTTGTCTATTTGTCTATTAGAAGTTATTATAACAATCACATGGCAAGTTAATTGTGATTCATAAGCTCTTTTTTAATCTTTCTTTCATTCATCGGTGTATTAGAAATTCCATCAAATATAAAAATGTTTACAATATTACTAGTTTTACATCCTTGTCATGCAATGAGATATACTTTTTTAATTATAAATCTAGAATGTATAATTTAGATATTTTATTTTAATCTATATTTTGATTCAAAATTTTGAAGGAATATATCGGTACTTCCTTCCCAAAATCAAAAGTTCTAAGCAAACATAACTAATATGATTAGTATTGATAAAAACTTGAATTTGCAACATAACATAACCTAAAAAATACAACTAATTAAACATGATTTTTGTAATTTAAAAAAAAAAAAAACTAGCTTAAGGTCGTGTTTGGCAAAAATAAGCTAGCTTATGAACAAGCTTATAAGCTAGTCCTTTTAAACATGTACCATAAGCTATACCTTATAAGCTAGGTTATTGAAAGGCTACTAGGAGTAGTTTTTTGGAGCTTTTTGTAGTTTTTTCCAATTATACCTTAATTACTATGCCCCAAGATATATACCCTTTTTGATCATTTCACATACTTTTAAGCTAGTTTTTGCAAAACATAATTTATTCATAAGTTATCTAATTAGCTACTAGCTAGCTTATTAGTCAACATCTAGCTTATCATCTAACAACTAGCTTATCAATTAGTTTTGCAAACACAACTTTAATCTAAAGAAAATGACCTAAGGATCATATGTAGTTAAAATTAATATATATACATCAAATGAGCACCCATTAAATGTTGCATACCATTAGAACCCATCACAACCCCCCATCTAGTCTTATACATTGGTAGTTTCCTATTATAAGTGGTGATTGTAATTAATGAACTCTAATTACCTTCTATAAATATTTAAATCATAATTAATGAACTATAATTATCTTTTATAAATATTTAAATCATAATAAATGAACCTTCATTATTTCCATAAAATGCACTAATTCATTGGTTCTAATGGTGTGCAACATTTGATGGGTGCTTATTTGATGTTCCCTCTATATATATATTAATTGAAATGATAATTAATTGAGTGAATTGCAATTTTAATCCCTGTGGTTTACCAAAACCAGCACCTATCGTCCCTATAAAATTTTTATTGCAGAAAAAAACACCGTGGTATGTAATTTTGCTTGGTTTTGGTCCCTTAAGACTAACAATGTTAAGTGACTCCGTTAAGTCCCTCCCATGTGCCTTGCACATAAGGGCATTTTAGTCTTTTTATCCTCTTTTTCTTCCTCCCATTTCATCTCTTTTGAACCCAAGAACATTCATCCAATATTCATGTTAATCATATTCAAACCTACATTCAAAGATTCGTTCTATACTCAAATCTGAATCAAATTTGATTCGCTCCAAATTCAACCATAAATCAGAACCTAAATCTAAATAGCTTACAAATGCGTAGATAAAATGACCCAAAAAAAACTAATCTGGATCTGGATAAACACAAACCTTCAATACTCTCACCAATCGAAAACCTCATAATCTATTGGATTTGTTCTTCGTGTTCCTTCACGAAATCCAACTTGAAATCTTCGAAATCGAAGCAGGTCCAACCAGATCTGAAGAGGTCCACCGCGTAGCAGTTTCCGATGAAAAGGTCCGCATAGCAGTAGATCTAAAACGGGGTGTGGGCGGCGTGGCGGAGATGGCGATGTGGAGGTCGCCGGCTGGAGATGGTGGCCGACGTTTGGACAGCGTGGATGGCGTGGAGGCCGTCGGCTGGAGATGGTGGCCGCGTTTGGACGGCGTGGATGGCGCCGGTTGGAGATGGAGACGGTCGTCAGCGTTTGAACAGCGTGGTGGTCGCCGGCTGGAGATGGCGGCGATTTGTGTAGGTGGCCATAAAAGAAAGAAGAAGAAAAATCAGAGGGGAAGAAGATTAGGGGGAAGAATATGTCCTGGAAATGATTTTGGTTTAAATTTGGAAATGATTAACATGAATATTGGATGAATGTTTTTGGGTTCAAAGGAGATGAAGATGGGAGGAAGAAGAAGGGGATAAAAAGACTAAAATGCCCTCATGTGCAAGGCACATGGAATGGACTTAACAGACACATCTAACGTGTTAGTTTGGAGGATCAAAACCGAGCAAAATACATAATTACATACCATACTGTTTTTTCTGCAATAAAAATTTTGTAGGGACCAAACATGCTGGTTTCATTAAACCACATGGACCAAAATTGCAATTCACTCTAATTAATTTAAGCAGTGATGAGAAATGAAAATGTACGTATTAAATGGATTGATTGGAGGCAGGTGTGAGGAGAGTTGCTTTTATTAACTCCAACTAACATGACAATGGACTAAACCACGGGATGACTCAGGGGTTACCTTCCTTTTTGTGGCCATCCTTGTTTGCTTTTTCTTACCTTTTTCAATTATATCAGTTTCATTCATTGGTTTGGTGTTTAATAAAAACATCAATTAACTACGTACAACTTTTTCTTTTATTTAAAACCACTAATTAAGTTGCATCCAACAAATATCTTATATGATAACGCTTCAAGTATTTACGTTTTTCTTCAATCTTCCATTCGGTCAATCATATATGCACGGCATGTATGGTAATTTCCTTCCAACATATGTTAATACAGATATGATCAACAAAAACATTATCAAAATATATACGAATACTATATGTGAATCAAATTTGATTATACATGTGTAACGAAACACGGTCAATGTAAGGTGACCAGACGACATGACCCACGAGAGATCTATTTGATTTATCTGTTTTCATATTATATATATTTCAAAACTTTAGATATGTGAGATCTATTTGATCATCCTAAAGTAATTTAAAGTAATTTTGGAAGAGGTTTTGGTTTAAATTAAAAAATTTAAAGTAATTTTGTGTGATTTAAATTGATCTCACAAATTTTACAAATTAACAAGATCTTCTCTCTCTGTATGTGTATGTATTTGAAATTCTTTGAAATTCTCTCTCTCCTTCTGGATACCTATGCGAAGAAATTAGTATTCGGTGTTTTACCGTCAAAGCCACAATTGTTAACTAGATAAAAGACTAGTGATCATTTATTCACGTTACATTTTTTTTATCCTTTCTTATTTAAACCTCTCTATGTACACTACAAGAAAAATGGTTTTTAGAGAGTAAAGTTTTTAGAAAAAAGTTGTTAACCTAAATAAAAGCTTCTCTAAAACTTTTAAAGAAACTTTTCGAACTTTTTTTTTAAAAAAAGAAGACATTCTTGAAAGTTATTTTTTTGTAATGGTACATATGAGGGAGGCTAAATACACCATCTGAATTGTTATCTAAGCCCAAAAAGTGAATTGGTCCTCTTACACACAACAACATCAAAATACACTTTTTACATTTTTAATGCATCTATATCAATCCCCTTATTGATACTCGTAGCAAAATGGTGTAAATATATAGCATGCCGGTATGTATGTGGGGTTCCTAATTTTAAAACAAAAGTAAAAGCAATTTGTGATGATAAATTAAAATTTTACTTTTTTTATTAAATGTTGGGAAGTGATTTGAAGGGATGTGTAGTTTTGTTTTTTCTCTAGGAAATGAAAAGATATTTACTTCGTAGTGACATGATATATCATCAGAAAATCTCCTAAAAACAACCTCAAAATAATTAAATGGATTTTTAAGGGTATTCCTAAGCTATATCAAAATAGTTATACTATCTTATATATTAAAATATAAAACATAAAAAGTTATAAAATCTTAAAATTTAAAGAAATATCGAAATAACAAGATAAATTATTATTTTAATACTCTTATAAATAATAAACAGTGAAGATAAATGTTTAAAAGAAATATATAATATTTTTCTAAATACGCTTAAATATTTTAACAATATAACTAATATAATTGTCTTTAAAATTTTTGATTTTAGTACATTTTTATAAAAAAAAATCTAGCTTAACCATTCGAAATACTTTAAAAGGTTATTTTGCTTTAACAAATTCTTCCAAACATTTTTAGCTAGAAGAATATTTTTTTTCCATATAATGGAGAATTATCTAAAATTGATTATTTATGACTAAAAAATAAAATTTTATTTTCTTATCAATAAGAGTCTATGAAATTAGATGTCTAAAAAAGAAAGATAATGTATTTATTAATCATGGTAAATATTTAAATAATATAACTAATATTAATTATAATGTCTAAAATTGAAAAGCTATTCAAGATCAAAATCATCGAATCCTGATTTGGGCAATTTCGTTTAAACAAATTTTGAAAATTAAAAAAGAAGATTGTGTGTTAAAATTCTCAAATTTAAAGAACTTTTTAAAAATGATAATAATAAGAGAAACACATTTTTTATTTTATTCAACTGATAATAAATATTGAAATGAATGGTTATATGAAGATATATAAAATTCGTTAAATGCAAAAAAAAATAATTTTTAATAATATTCTAAAATTTTAACCTCTGTTTTCAAAAAATTTAAAACTTATTTAAAAGACCATATATCTTTTTTGAGATTTTGATTTTTAAAGAGGGTAATATTGTGACAAGTTAACTAACTAAACACGAAAATCGATATTCTATCATTTATAGGTTGTTGATCGGTATGGACTTGGACCCATCTCCATTTATCATCCATCACGTTATATAAATCTTCACCACCAAAATTAACTTCACATCGATTTTCAGTTCTTCACACACGTTTTTATAAATTAACACACACATATATGATCATTTTTTAAATTATTCGACACTCATAGTTTCATGAGTAGTTACATATACCGCAAATGACTTAACTTTTCATGTAATATTAATTTTTGTACTAATTACATTATTAAAGTAAAGACGTAATTTGATGGATCATGGTCTATTACTTGTACAAGAAATTGATTCTCCATCATTCATTGTTGCTTAAAACCAAGACCTTGACCAAATGACCACTATATTTTGGGTCGCGAAGCAAAACCCAACAATACAGGGATGTCAAATAAAACACGGATAATCCCTCAAACTAGGTGAAGTTTTGGTAAACGTTTCACCTATTAGGTTTCCAAGCTTTTTTTTTATATGTTAAAATTTTTTATTTCGTTTTTTGGTTACAATTGTAGGTTTATGTCAAAAATAATATTAAAACATAGTACTGGTTTTTATATAATTTATTATTTATAAATAATCTTAGATCTAAATAAGGGGTTATGAAGAACAAACTCATATTCTGTTTACCTAATAATCGGAAATCCACTAAAATGAACATTATCGTTTGGCTGTCAAATTGGTTTGGAGAATCTTAAAAATCTAATACAACGAAACCTAAATAAACCGATCAAATAACATCCTACCTAACAATCACTAGACATGTCTCTAAACAAAAGAACCAACCTTTATCAAAATAGGGCATAATTGGTATATAACAGTACATAGGCCTTTGTTTTTTTGAAAACCAGGAGTTTGATTTCGATCTAAGATGAGGAGAGTGCGTTCATTCGACGTATATAAATATTATATACTTAAAAAATACATTTCATTTTTATATTTGACCCCTCAACTTTATACAAGTTTCTGTATGTTACCATTTACCCATATAGTTTTATTTTGTAAAGACACTAAAATAAAACACAAGGTAAATGGTAACATACAGAAACTTGTATAAAGAGCCAAAGTCTGTATATTAATCTACTTAGTTTGAATCCAGAGCCAAAGTCTTTCGAACATGGATGTTACCTGCTGTAATTCATGGTCAACCAGAAGATTAAATCGTTGTCGTAATTTGACACAAAAATTCATCATTACCAAAAATGTAACACACCACCCACCACAACACAATATTGTCCGTTTTTCCCCACTGGCTCACGACTTTGTTTCTGACCATGAACCTACCATGCGTGTGGCCTTAAAACGCATTGTGTCTAATAGGACCAAAGTTTTACTTATGAACTCAACATCTCTTCTGTTCAGGACGATATGGGATTTGTCTAAGGCGCTACAGACACCCTCCTTAGGGACTCATCGTTCTCGATGAGGTTTACCCCACGTCTCGAACGACACAGTAGCGGCTCTAATTCCACAACATAATATTGTCCGCTTTTCCCCACTTGCTCACGGCTTTGTTTTACTTATAAACCCACTATCTCTCCTTTCCCACGGCAATATGGATTTGCCTAAGGCTATTGGTAGCCCCTTAGTTTGGGCTTCACGGCAGGCTCACCAAGCGGGCTTCGGGCTTTACTTGGGCTGTGTTACGCTACCGCACGGGCTTCACGACGGGCTTGGTGATCGGGTTTGCCACCCACTGAGCCCGCGACTCTCCTCTCTCTCTCTCTCTCTCTCCACACACACACACACACACACTCACACACACTTCCTCTTTTCTCTTTTATTTTTATTGAATATATGTGTATATATATATATGTGTGTGTGTGTGTGTGTTAGGTATTCAATTTTGTAGGTAGTACTCTTATTCAGGCTTATTGTGGGTTTGTTGATAAAGCTGATGTGACGTTGATATGGCAGAATGAGATTGTGAGTACCGATAGCCTAAGATGTTAGAAAAACATAAAAGTTATATTATTGTAATATTAAAGTGTACACTAATAAATATATAATTACAATCAAACATTTGTATAGCATGCCGGTCCACTTTTAATTTATGAAAACTTAATGATGATACGAATGTATTGATTCGATCTCAGGAGGTTTTAGGTTTCTAGAATTGATGGGCTATATAGCCTATTCATTTCCTAGTATACATGCATGTCAACTCAACATTTTCACATGTTTTTTTTTCTTTACCACATATAACATGAGAGAAAGTTTGTTTGACACAATATTTTAGTTTTTTCTTAACAATATCCCAACTCGAACAAAATAATGCAAAATGAAAAGGAGTTCACATAAAAAAATTGATATACCCGAAGAAATAGAAATTAATTTTTAAGAAAATGTAAATTTCCTTCTAGTGACAAAACACTAATTGAGGCTGATAGAATGTATATATTTAGTAGCTAGCGTATTAATGTTTTATTGCAAACTATATGTTGAATACTTTGGCACCATACATTATTATATCATAAATAAGTTACTTGTGAATATTATGTGAGATTGGGATTGGTGAGTTAAAAACAATTAAGTCTTCTAAAATTAGATGTAGGAATAAGTTGGAGTGGGAAGTTGCACAAGTGAGGAAGAAAGTATAGCATTGAGAAAGAAGGTCTAATTTATGCATATAAAAAAATAGATGGATTCTAATTTCTTTGATAGATTTTAATTCCATCAAATTCTATTTTGCGAACCAAACTTCCCATTAGGGTTGTTTGGTTTGCGAAATTCAAAGAAATTTGATGGAATTGGGAGGACGAATTCATTTGACAAATTCCTTAATGACGTTTGGTTTACGAAATGATGAAATCATTTGCAACATCTCAACTCCCGTTTCTGGCATGCTATAGTTATTTAAGTCTCTCGACGGAGTTTACCGTTAAACCAGATGCGATTTCGTTGAATTCCACAATTTAAGGAATTCAATGGAATTCATGGTGGATTTGAATATCTACCAACCAAAGATCTAGTCAATTCCATCAAATTTTATCCCGTTACTTTAAAGTCAAATTCTTTTGATAGATTTCAAGATGTTATAATTAATTAATTTTCCACGACGTTATTTTTTTATGGTCATTTCACATATTTCATTTAACGTATCATCTCAATTTGTGAATCAGGAGATTGGATAAAAACTTGTATTGGTCATAACTCATAAGCCATAACTCATAAATTCATAATGGAGAACTAATATGGATCGAGTTGGACATACAAATCTAATGGTCTACTAAAAGATAGGGGAAACAACCCATCAGGAACATGGGCTTGGGCCTGTGGGTACCAACTACCAAGCCCAACAACCTAACCATTATAAATTTATAATGGAGCTTGACCCAATCTTTATTATTTACAAAAATTCATGTCGCTTGAACTTAATTATTTTAAGAGTGTATTTTGGCAAAAATAAACTTGCTGACAAACTAGGTTATAAGATAGTACATATTTAGATAAACTATAAGCTAATTTATAAACTCACTTATAAGATAATTTATAAAAACATTAGTTGAAGTAATGTTTTAAGAGTTTTTTGTACCTTTTTCCATTTATAATCTTATTAATATTAATTATTATACCCCAAAATATCATTTTTAGTTATTTTACATAGTAATAAGCTAGTTTTTACCAAATATAATTTATTCATAAACTAGCTTATTAATCAATAACTAGCTTATCAGCTCCCAGCTAGTTGAGAATAAGAGGATTTTAGCTTATATTTTACTCCAACAATTTCTTCAAAATGGATAAAGCAGAAAAGAGAATAATTTTTTCTCCAAACATAGAGATAACGTAATTTTTTTACCAAATAAAGAGAGAAATAATATTTTAATAGATGAATAAAATATTTTTGTATTATAATCGATATGTATGCAATCTTTTGTATGAAGATTTTTTCTTTTGGTTCTAAAAGCATTTTCCAACAATTTTTTTATAAAAAAAAAAAGAAAAAGAATGTTCTCTAAAGTTTTTCAATAGTTTTGCTAATTGTTCTCTATAATAGAGAAAATTTGAAAATTTTCCAGTAGATCTTCTAAAACTTGTTGATAGAGGAATGATTATTTTCTAATACATCAATCTGATTAAAATTACATTATTTATATTAACTCTTAAAAAGCATGTATTGAAATGATAAATTAATAAATATTATATTAATATAATTAATTAATTTGTGTTAAAACCCCAAATTTGTTGAAACGAATAGAAGATTTTTAAGATTTTAAAAGATTTTTGACTTTTAATTCTATATAGATAGCTAACATCTTGAAGATGCTCTAAGATATTTGTTTCAAGCAAATTGCAGTTTATACATTTTTTGGGGGTGTTTTTGTAGATATTTTTCATAGGCCTGGACTCCTCTGCCAACTTTGGACCAAATCAGCAGCCCTTGAAGATCTTTTAGGCCTGAGATCGACATGATGACTTGAAGTCCATAGAAGCAATGGGAACACATATGTGAGATAATTCAAAGCAAACTACAACTTGTATATGGATACAAATTCATTTGACCTCCCTCTTCAATTCTTACTTAAATTAGGGAAAACAAATGTAGCTAGTTTTTCAAACCACTGCTTCACAAGATACAAAAGAATGAACAAATTAAAGCTAGTCACAATCATCATGTATGAATATGAAGAAAACTGTGACCTCACAGTGCTCTCTAATCCAAACTTTCAACTAAAAAGAGCAATTTTGCATAGTTGCTCTATAATCAACGGTGGTTAAATAAGAGATGATGATTGTGATGGAGTTGATTGAGGAACAAAAGTCATGATAAGAATTAGAACCGACACAAAATTCACAAATAACTAAATCAGTCGACTGAGATTTAAGTGTAACGCCACAAAAAGATTAGATTTATAGAACACCATTAACTTTTAAGCCTTATAATAGACTACTTTATAAGACATAATTTATAGGATCGAAAATTAAAACATCTTATTTAAAGACGTAATAGGTTTATAGGACATTTTTAAGCATCTTAACAAGTTTTTAAAGACACTTTTGATATAAAGTGTCACATTAACTATTTATAGGACGTTCTTGAGAAAGTGTCTTTCTTGGAATGGCAACTTTATTAGAAAACGGAACTAGCAAGACGCTAACAACCCAACAAAAACAAATTACAAAGACCCAAGGCTTACAACACCAATCCAACCAGCTAACGAGTTTACCAAGAGGACACCTATTATGAAACCAACTAATGTTTTATAAAATTAATAATACAATGTTGTTTTTATATATAAAAATGTGCAAATTTAAGGTTCTATAAAGTAACTAGTACGTCTAAAAACTTCTTTTGGTTGTAAGATTAGTTGGTTGGATTGGAATTGTAACCCGGAGAGCTTGTTATTCCTCTTTGTCGTCCGGGCTAGTTCCGTGCTATATATAGCCCCTGTTTTTTAAAATTATCGTTTGATTTTTTTTAATTAAGGCATTTTATTTTTGGTTCTATAAATTAGGTTATATAAAGTGCTATATTAAATTTAAGACATTTTTTTATATCATATAAACTCATTTTTTTATACTTTTCTAAATCATTCTATTTTTCCAATTTCAACATTTGACTATAGAAGTTTCCGACACGATGGAGCATACCTTGATTATGATTTTGGATTTGTTTCGTTATGTTGAATGCCATGATGCATGATGTCCAAAAAAGTTTCTAGGAACCCAATGATTCAATCATATAGATATTTTAAGGGGAAGGTTAATTCCATCATTATCTATTGCTAAGTGTCACAATAGAGTGTTTTATA
This sequence comes from Centaurea solstitialis, assembly GCA_030169165.1. Taxonomy (NCBI): domain Eukaryota; kingdom Viridiplantae; phylum Streptophyta; class Magnoliopsida; order Asterales; family Asteraceae; genus Centaurea; species Centaurea solstitialis. The sequence continues at coordinate 81,766,207 of CM058044.1, forward strand.
AGACCTACGTTTATAAGATCAAACAAAGAAAACGTTCGATCTAAAACTGTTACAATTAGTTTATAGAACGTTTTTGGATGTTGTAACAAGTTCTTTAAAACATTTTCAAAATAAAGAGTTGTATTAGTTATTTCATAACATGCTTTTTGTGAAATGTCCTATAAATTCATCTTTATATAGAATATTTTTCAAATACTATCATATAAAATAGCTAATAGAAAACTTAATTTGAAAATGTGTTAAAAACTTGTTATGACACCTCAAAACGCCGTATAATTGTAACAATATTGAATAAGAATTTGTATTTTTTGATCCTATAAATTGAAGTCATAATTAATCCACTCTTTTAGGACGATTAAGTATCTTGGACATCTTATAAACACAGATTGATTTATTGAAGTGAATAATTAATAGTGATTTAGCATGCATAAATTTGTCTCTAAAGAAATATTAGGAGAATTGATCTCTCGATCGTAACTAGAGATAAGATATAGTACTCCATTTCATTATTAGAGATAACATGGCCAATGGCCATTTGCATGTTGATGTGTACCTCTTGATAGATGCCAACCTGGACCATGCACAAGGATTTTTCACCTATATAAACCCTTTCATTCCCCTTACTTCACTTCACATCCACCACCATCATATATCTTCAAGCATTTTGTACCTAAGGGAATTTCATTGCTTGATATAATATTAAAGATGGTTTCAAAGAGCAATGCTTCCCTAGCTCTCTTTCTAGCACTCAATCTTGTCTTTTTTGCCTGTGTGAGTGGGTGTGGCACTTGCGGCAGCCCGTCCCCTAAACCGAAACCAACACCAAGCCCAAGTCCAAAGCCAAAGCCGACTCCAAGTCCAAAGCCAGTTACTCCTAGTCCAAAGCCAAGTAAAGCTACCTGCCCTAAAGACACCTTGAAACTAGGTGTGTGTGCTGATCTGCTCGGTGGTTTGATCGGGGTTGTAGTAGGTTCCGAATCGTCTAAGCCATGTTGCACCCTACTCCAAGGGCTTGCTGACACCGATGCTGCGGTTTGTCTATGCACTGCTATTAAAGCCAATGTTTTGGGGATCAATCTTAACGTGCCTATCTCTCTCAGCTTGCTTCTTAATGCTTGTGGCAAGAAAGTCCCAAGTGGCTTCCAATGTTCCTAAATCAGGATATGCGAGCCATGTCTCTTTGATTTCGTTATCAAACTTCTTAAAGTATTTATCCTAAAGAGCTTAGTACTCAAGGCTCATGTGTGGTCACATCTCATTAATTAATACACTCCCTTCCTATTGATGAATATAGTACATCAGATTGTATGAAATTTGGCTTTATATTTGTAATTGTTAAGTTGAAGAAATAAAGATATATATAGCTTGTGTTATGTTGAATTTTTATTGTGAAAGCCACCGTAACTCGAGTGCTAACTATCTCACATTTTATATAGTATGTACGTGCATGTATATTCCAAATTCATCATGTCAATGATAATAGATGAACAAATATAAATAAGTATGTAAAATATTTGTTTATCTATTAATTAAAAATCACACACTACACATATAATATTCTTTTGGAGATCTTGTGCTGAAGTAGCGTGTCAAGTCGTCAACCTTGGTATAGGAACTAGGAGCAGAATTAGAACTCCACACACACTTATTTTTTAAAACTTACATATTTAATTAAAACTTAAAATAAAAATCATAAACAGTGACAGGTCCATATTTTGCAAACTAATTATTCATCTTCTTCCATACTTAACTATTTTTTAGAAAGGCGGGCATCCTTAACTAATAATAAGAGCTTCACACTTTAATTTACTTGGATCATAATCCTATATATGGCATTCAGTTTCTTCTTTCTTAATTATGACGAGCTTCAAAAGTAGTAGTTATACAAATTGTTCTTTTGACAAAGGGGTATACATCAATGGAAAGTCAAAACAAGATTGTTCTTTTGACAAATTAAGGGGGGTATACATCAATCAAAGAACGTTATATCATACTATTCTTTGATCTTTCTTCCTGCTAAAAAGCCAAAATACAATGTGATTTTCATCTCCTAGCCATTCCTCTCCCGAAATTGCGAAAATAGCCATCAGCTCCGTAATTTAAGACCGTAATTACAGAGTTGGACTAATTTTGTAAAAGAAACTAAAGATCAAAGGTTGGGTCCATAAGTGGTTCCTCAATTACGGTTCTGGCTCTTCAATTACGGACGTGGCTCCTCAATTATGGGCCCGACTCCTCAATTACAGGTCCGACTCCTCAATTAAGTCCCGTAATTGAGGAGCCACGTCCGTAATTACGGTCCTAAATTTCGGAGCTGATGGCTATTTTCGCAATTTCTGAAGAGAAATGGCTAATAAGTGAAAATTACATTGTATTTTGACTCTTTTGGCCAATTTCCCCGTAAAAATACCTTAAGGGGCAAGTTTCATTTCCATCCATGTGATTGATTGGACAATTAATGCTCAATCTTTTAGTGTTTAAATTTGAATGGACATGCATGATGCATAATAAGCCTCATGAATGATTTTAAGGAGGGGGGTTATACAATGATATGTGATGAAATACTTAGAATTAATCATCATAATTGACATTTTCTCTCCCGCGTTTCATTGATCAACATGACTCACTACAATAAGCTTGATTTCATAGGACACATAAAATGTCAAAGTGGTCAAATAGAATAAACTAATTGATTTCATACGTTGTAAGCTCTGTCTTTGCCTGCGTCTAGCGTCTTGCTAGGCCGGGATTGGTTTTAATAATAATTGCCGTTCAATTTTTTTTTTTTACAGAAGTTGACTTTACATAACCAAACACAAAACGTTTTATTTAAAAGTGTTACAATAGATAATTTATTGGATGCTTTTAGATGTTTTAACAAATTTTGTAAGAGATTTAAAATAAGATATCGTATTAGTAATTTTACGTAACTTTATTTGAGAAACTTTCTACAAACACAAGTATCTTGTAAAAAGTTAAGCTTTTAAGACATTTATCAAAAGTGTCATGTAAAATGGCTAACATAACAATTTTTTTAATGCGTCCAAACATCTTATCAAAACACAAAAAATGTTCATAAAATGATTTTAATCACTACTAAAAAAGGGTATTACCGACGGTCAAAACAGTTGGAAATCGGCTTTACCGACCGTTTTCCGACGAAACGATCGTCGCTAAAAACCTGGTCGGTAAAATTACCGATGGTTTTTACCAACTGCTTTCCGATAAATTTTACCGACTATTTTCCGACTGTATCATTTACCGACTACTTTCCGACAGATTACTGACAATTTTCCGATGAATTATTAAAAAAATAAATAATAAATAACAGTCGGAAATTTCCGACTACTTTTAGCAGTTGGTAATATCAAATTTTTTACTAGTGAATGTATTTAGACTGGACATGCACTTTATAGCTTAATCCTATAAAATTAAGTTTGTTGAGCATTTTATTAGAACGTTTTCAAGCGTCCTATAAAACCAATTTGATTGTAGTGAATCTCTATCATATATGTTCCATGAACTCTTTACTAAATCTTAATGATCATTTTGAGGATTAATTATCAATCTTAAATTAACGCATTTCGAATTTGGGGGAGATACCATGCATGCATGATGCATCTGACATATATAACAATGGGAACACATGATATCATTCTAAAGAATAAGGTAGCATGAGTTGTGAAATAATGAAAATTTCTACAATTATTCTCTTGTTTCCAAAATAAAATATCCAATTTAGGCAACTTGAAAACAAAGAGACAACAAACGGACCCAGTTCACGAAGATGGATCAGAACCACTTGCCTCACAAGATTCAAAAAAGGATAAGAACAAAATATTCTGAATATAGAAGAAAAATATATATGTACATCAATCATTAATCACCATAATTTTGTGTGGTGTCCCTAGCTTCTAAGAAATGTGTTGATCAATCCCATGAGACTTTAATCCATCCATGATATATACCAATTACTAGATATGACACAAATGGTGATTTACGGACACAAGTTTTTGGCTAATTAACAGATGGATTTAGGCATCAAAAGGTTAAAAAGCGAATTGATACTAAATAATTGCACTTCAAATTAAGAAATGTTTAGGAAAGATTAAAGATATGTGTGATCATATGTAGCATGGTTAACAAGAGGTGAAATTATAATATCTTTTTCTTTCTTTTCTTACAACTAAAGAAAATTCGGCAACACACAATAAAGTTACAAATTTAGCTTGTTCTTAATTTGTCTTCTTGTAAATAGTAATTGCTATCTTGAATTGGCTTCATTTTTTCTTAAGTCACTCAAATCATCATTGCTACAAATCTTGGAGTACACTCAACATCATTGATGGCTGTCTAATTTGAATTTAATTATTGAACCATATTATTATAGAAGAATAATTCTCCCACACGAATTATTTGAATGAGGAATAATAGTTGGATATTCACTATATACTAGCATCAACAAAAATTATATATATGATTTTGATTTAATTAGATCAAGCAATTGATCAACCTCAAGAACGTTATATCAATTGAATTTTTTGGTGTTAAACCTAACTAAGTAATTAATACCACAAAATTAATCTAAAACGATCATCTACCATCACAAGAAAATTATACACTACTAAAAAACAAGGGTATTATCAACGACAAAAACAGTCGGTATATACAAGAAAATTGGGTTTTAGAGAAGGATCTGGAAGGGTATCTAAAAGTAACTTTTAGAGAAGGAACTAAATGACAAATGTGAATGTACGTTTTTCCTACCTAAAACCCACTTAAAACATTCCCTAAAACCTTTTCCTACCGTTATATAAGGTTGTTGACGAAAGTAAAAACTTTTCTAAAACATTTAGAGAAGCATTTCAAACTTTTAGATACAAAAGAAAACCTTCTCTAAAACAGGGTTTACCGACGGTTTTCCGTCGCTAAAAATTTGGTCAGTAAAAGCTACCAACGGTTTTTCCGACTGTTCCATTTAGCGACGGCTTTTCTAACAACTAGTTAAAAATGAAAAAAGCAAACAGTCTGTAAATCATCGAAAAATATGAAAAAATTTCAACAATCGGTAATGGCCGTATGTAATATACAGTTTTTTGGTAGTGAGATGTTGACAATACCAAAAATAAAATGGTTCCTAGACTCATTAGACTGTTAACCATTGTTACTGGTTGAAATAGCTATTGATCCGGCTGCGTTTCGTTGGGTTTGAAAGGAACTCTACAATATTAATTTGGATCTACAGTAGCTAAAGATAAGTGCTCCATTATAAGATAACATGGCCAATGATCCATTTGCATGTTAAATGTGTGCCTGCTAATGCCAGCTATATAGCTGGACCATGCAGAAGTACCCATCTTGCACCTATATATACAAACACTTCAGTCCCATTGCTCCACACTCACAGCCATATATCCTCTTATATACCTAATCATAAAAGGATCTTAAATGTTTTTTTTTTAATATGGTTTCAAAGAGTAATGCTTCACTAGGTCTCTTTCTAGCACTCAATCTTCTCTTTTTTGCAATGGTGAGTGGGTGTGGGACTTGTGGTAGCCCAACCCCAAAACCGAAACCAAATCTGAAGCCAAGTAAGGCTACTTGCCCTAAAGATACCTTGAAACTAGGGGTGTGTGCCAATCTTCTTAGTGGGTTAGTTGGGCTTGAAGTTGGTTCCCCACCGGTTAAGCCATGTTGCACCCTCATCCAAGGCCTTACTGACATTGAGGCTGCGGTTTGCCTATGCACTGCTATTAAAGCTAATGTTTTGGGAATCAATCTTAATGTGCCTGTCTCTCTAAGCTTGCTTCTTAACGCTTGTGGCAAGAAAGTCCCTACTGGCTTCAAATGTGCCTAAGTCATATCATTAAAATATATGTGTGACATCTTTTGATTTTGTTATCAAAATTTCAATGTTCTTTCCTACGAGTTTAGGTGTGATGTGTGAAGGCTTATGTGGTCACATCTAATTTCTTTCCTTTGATGATGATATTGTATAATTATCAGATTGTATGAAATTCTTCTTTATATTTATGATGATTGGACAATTAAATTAAGATCATTTGCTTTATGTGTTAAATTTTAGTAGTACCATTGCAAATGTTTTAGACCGACTACATGATAATTCGGATCCTACTATGTATTTGTAACATTTGTGTACCATGGCCAAAACTCATACACTGGGATCAAGAAGTCACACACGCAATAGTAATTATTGAAAATTTGCTTTCAATTATTATGTATTTGCATGGAATGCATCACCGCCTTTTCTCAAAGTAGAAAGAGACGGTAACCATTTTATTTGGTATTTTCCAACCCTTATTATGTTTAATTATAGAAAATCTAAAAGGGTGTTGAGAGAGACACCCCACCCTACATTACCCTACCCTATATAGCCCTCAAATTAATAAACATTAAATGCTATTTTTTGACTTTTTTATTTAATGTTCAACTTCTTTTCTCTAACTTCTATGCTCTTTTCCTTTAACTATTAATTACATTGTAAAATTAATTTGGATTACATTCAAAAGTCATTTTTTTATAAATTAAACATTACATTAAAAACATATAAATTTAAAATCTAATAATAAGTTAATTTTACAAATTTGTTTTTATAGAAATGTAATACCTTTATAATGATGATTTTTAAATTATATATATATATATATTCCTATCCAACAATTTATATATATTAGATATTCGGTTTTCTAGCTAGTATACTAGTGTTACTTTTATTTCAGGCTTATAAGCTTATTATTTTAATTTCCTACATACATAACCTATGATTCACAATCTACAAGTTAGTTTTTTTTTATTCTATTATATACAAGCAAATTATAAATTTTTTTGAACGGCAAAAGGGAAATTTATTCCAACCACAAACAATATATTATTTCCTATAAGTAACAAGTAATGATGATTTTTTAATTAAATATAAATATGTATCCCTATCCAACAATCTATATATATTGGATATTCGATTTTCTGGGTAGTAGTGGTACTTTTATTTCGGGCTTATGAGCTTATTATTTAATTTTCCTACATAAATATATATAAAACCTATAATTCAATATCTACAAGTTAATTTTTTTATTGTATTATATACAAGCAAATTATATGCTAATATACATATTATCGAAATTAATAAAGTTATTCTACTTTATTTATTTGAATTTTATTTTATAATAATTATAATACATAAATTTTTATTAGTATTTATTAATAAAAAGGAAAAGAAACAAAAAAGAATAATATGAGAGAGAGAGAGAATAATATTAAATGATGGTTCAAACTTTTAGGTAAAATTTTGAAATATTAGGTAATAATTATTGTAGGGTAGGGAGTCTTGATCCATAGAGTAGGGTGTCTAAATCCATACCCAATCTAAAATAACTATTCTTGGATAACATTTACCACAAATATAATGGCTTTTTAGCTTTGAAACTTGCACATCGGTTATGATCCCATTTAAAACAGAATATGAACCACCAAAGCCAATTAAAACTTAATACTGTATTTATGAATTATATTAAAGTTAAAATAAAAGTCTGTATATAATATATACATAATATTTAATTAAAATTGATGGATTATCGATGGTTCTCCGTTTAAAAAATCAGATAATATAAAATAATATAATTAAAATAAATAGTCATCTATATTATTAGTATCTATGAATATTGATGATTTTCACTAAAAAAATGTTAAAGATTAATTGAAAAAATAAACGATGGTTAGTCGTTGAAATTTAACATTTTTTACTGATTTTATCAATAATTTTCATTATACAAACAAAATAGAAAAATCAATTTAAAAATGAAAGGTAATCGGTAACTTCAACAATGTTTAGCCTTTTAATTAATACGGATTAAAGATGACTTACATCAGCAGGGGAGTCGGTGTCTCTTTGACCCTTTGCCCAGTTTGTAGTAATAATGTTAGTAAAGAGATGGAGAATCATCGATCTTTCATTTAAACTACCCTTCAGCAAAAGAATTGTAGGCTTTGTTACATCAACTTGTGGATAGAGATCCCAACTTCCACATGTTTCGAAGAGATTATGGAGATACCTTCGAATACTATGGGGATATAAGATGACTAAAATGTTGTTCGTTATTTGTCTTGATGCCGCGTGGGTTGCGTGGAGGAGTCGGAAACTTGGAATATAAAGTCTGTCACAACAAGATTCGTGTTGCTAACAATGTTCAGATTTCTCTCGTATTGTGGGAGGGGGAATTTATGTTAAAAACCAAGTTAAAATAAAGTTTTGAAAACTTTGGTAAATTTTTGCTTCAAAAGCTATGTCATAGTATATGCTACAAGAGAAATGATAGAAATCTTTAAATTTGGAAAAAAAAAAAAATGAGAGAGAGAAGAGAAAATTAATTAAGAGTAAACTACAAATTTGGTCTCTGAGGTTTACCCAAAACAACGCGTTTGGTCCTTAAACTTTAATATCTACAAGGAATGTCCCCAATGTTCCATTTTTACAACAGGTTTCGTCCCTGCTCACTAACGTCGTTAGAAATTCAGTTAAGCAAGGGGTAATTTTGCCAAAGTAAAAGAAGAAGGGTCAAAAGAAAGAAGAAGGATTAAAAGAGGGTGGTTTCTGTTTTTAATCTATCCCTCTCTCTTCCTTGAATCAAAACCACCAGCACCATCACTCATCAAAACCCTCATGCTCAACAACAGCCATCAGTTGATCCCTTTCTGGGGAAGACAAAGACACCACACCACCCCACCTGCATACACCGCCGACGCTGCACCCCCACCACCGTTGCCGCCTTCACACCCCGCCACCGCCGCTTGCACACCCCGCCACCGCTGCCTGACACCCCGCCACCGTCGTCTGTACACAGAACCTCCGCCTGCACTTCTGTCGCCACCACCATCGTCAGCACACACCAGCGCTGCCGCCTGCACCCCTGTCGCCGCCGCCTGACACCTCGCCACCGTCGTCTGCACACACCACCTCCGCATGCACTTCTGTCGCCACCACCGTTTCAGATTTAAAGACGTTTCAAGGGTTACCATTTCAGATCTAACTCGAGGGTTTCAAATCAGGTTTGAGGATTTTGATTGTAGGTTTTGATTCAAAGGTATCATATCAAGATTGAAAGGGTTTTTTTCTAACAAAATTAGATTTGGTTTTGGATCTTCTAAGGTTTCAGATTTTTGTTTGAGGGCTTTTGATTCAAGGATTTTTTATTATGGCTTTTGATATGCAGATTTTTAGATCTTGGTCCGATTTGCAGATCTAGGTTTCGATTGGTGGTGGTGGTGGTTTGGTTGTGTGTAGATCTATGGAGATGGCGGTGATAGGTGTGGTGGTGGTAGTTTTGGTGGTGTCTAAATCTATGGAGATGGTGATGGGTGTGGTGGTGATAGTTTTGGTGGTAGCTGTGGTGGTTTTGGTGGTGGCGATTTAAAGGTGATGGCTTTGGTGGTGGTTGTGGTGGTGGTGGTGGACTGGTGGGTGTTTGGTGGTGGCTGTTTGGTGGTGGTTGTGGTTGTAGTGGTGTGGGTGTTGGTGGTTTTGGTGGTGGGTGTGTGGCTGTGGTGGTGGTGGTGGTGGTGGTGATGGGTAAGGGGTTAAAGATGAACAATACAATGAATAGAGAGAAAGTTACAATTTGATTCCTTTTCTTTTATTTTGGCAAAATTACCCCTTACTCTAACGACGTTAGTGAGTAGGGATGAAACGTGTTGCAAAAATGGAACGTTGGGGGCGTTCCTTGTAGATATTAAAGTTTAAGGACCAAACACGTTGTTTTGGTAAACCTCAGGGACCAAATTTATGGTTTACTCATTAATTAATTATTTCTCATTATTAGGAGAACTTGCAATGATGTTTAAAAGAGAAATAATATTTTATATAATAAATATTTAAAAATATAGTTAAATGTAGAATTATTAAAATAGAGTACTCATTGAAGTTGAATGTAGATTTTTAGTGATTTTAACTTTTGATACCTTTTCTTTAGACAGGAAGAAAGGGAGTTTTATTAAGGGAAACCTAGCGAGAAGCTAGATTAGTACAAGAGGTCATAGCGTTTATCGGATTACAAACTCAACTCTTCCAAGTGATAAATTTTCCACCTTTGGAACGACATCTAATCCAGTCATAAGCGAGAAACTAAACGTTCATAAAAAGCATGCTTTCCTTTAGAGTATAATAGCATAGTGATTGAAGATGTTCTAATTGTCTATTATGATTTTTGGATGCTTTTGTAAGCTAACTTTTTGCTAGTTTTTGTTCTTGTTTAATAAATTCGCTTAGTTATTGTTGTTCAATAAATTTGCTTCTAAATGTCCAAAAATTGGCTTACATCAAAAAACAATTAAAAAATTAATTAAAAACATAAAGGGTTGTCAAATATCAATCATAGTTAAAAATAATAGATTAAAAATGAAAGCCATTAGAGGATATAGATGGTTTCTAACGAATAATATTATGATGTAAAATTGTCGATGATTCACTGATCATATGCATCAGACAGTTTTCTCCAGATTGTTTCTTGCGTGTTCATGGATTTAATAGTAGTTTGAAAGGTTAATCTATTCGGGAACTTCTGGATTAGTTATCAATCATATCAACAATCATCCATCACTATTTCATTGGTAAATCATATTATGATTTCTATTTATATACTTGTCGGTGTCCTCTAGATCGCGATCTGTTGACATTTAAAAGCAGTCATTATCGGTAAAGTCTATTCATTTTAGTGGTTGGTGTGTACGAGATGCACGGGGAAAGAATCTTGTAGTTTTAATTAGTCTATGTATTATCGACAGCTCATATAGCTGCAACGTCAACGATCTCTTGTATTTTATTTTGTTAATATAAGACATCGGTAATTAATACGTCAAAAATGCTAAATTTTACTTAACTAACTATCAACCTCTTATATATAACCTTTTATTCACGGTGGATCAGGCAATCATGCATGCATCTAACAAATAAAGCCAATAGAAGCTCAATGGGAACACATTATATTATTTTAAAGAAGTACAACTTGTGAGTTAATGAATACAAGTTCCTAAATTTAGCTCTTCATCCTGAAAGAAAAAAAGAAACCCATTTATGGCCAACTTGGAAACAAAGAGACAACAAATGGACCCATTTCATAATAAGGAAGGACCACTTGGTTCACAAGATCACAAAAAGCATAAGAACAAAAGGAGAATTAAATTGATGTGAATTATAATACGAAAACCATGTACAGTTAATTAAAAGCAATATTATTATTAATTTGTGTGGCGCCCCTAGTTATTATATATAAGATGTGTTTGTTAATGGTGCCCGTGAACACTCTTAACTAATTAATTAAGACACCCAGCCTATATATACCAATTTCCAGATATGATGATCTACATTATTCAATGTTAATTTTCGCTTTCAAATGAAAATGGTCCTAAAAATTTATAAAAAGTTTGATCCACAAAAAATTATTTAGAAAATTAAATAGTAACGTACTCTAGATATGTGAACGTTGTTCCCATATGCAGTTTGGCTGGCATCAGTTGGATCTTTCCATCAAAAATATAAACATGAATTAAGAAATATTCTTTACATTCCTATTTTTCAAGAAACTCCAAGAACCACAATTAATACATTATGAATTTAACATGCTTTTGTCTTCTTGTATACTATCATGATCTTCCTAAATTTGGCTTTTAAATAAAAAAAAAAAAAAAAAAAAAAAACTTAAATCATCAAAATCTTTACTGAAAAACTTGATTCCGTTTAATTAATCAACATCATGGTTGATGTTTGTCTAATAATTCAAACCATGAAAACGATGAAAAGTTCACATCAAAATTTTCTATCATCCGTTTACCATTAAAAGAAAATAAAGAAAATTTATTACATTTTCGTATGGCCACCAAAAAGGGTGCTTTTCGAGCTATGGATTTTGTGGTGTTCAAGAGTCTAGTGAAAATGACAGTCTTAAGTTGAATTTTGAACCATAACATTGTCGTGAATTTAAAATTTTCCACTATAATTTGGCTATTCTTGCCAATTAACCACATTTGGATCTCATTTCTTTGTTTTGTTTCTATCGTGTGTCACATTCATCTATGGAATTTTACTTTATACTTGTGACTTTTTGAGCTGATTTCATTTTACTTTTTTCGTAACAATAAATTAGTACCGTTATCGCAAATCTCAATTTTTCTCTGTTGATGACCTTGTAGATCATTTCATTACGTATCTTCTTTATTTACAACTTTGATGAATCCTTATTAAACATAATTGCCATGTATAGATATACCGGTTTCAATGGCCTCTAACCTCCATTACGTTAACTAATTCAACTATTTTTCTAGCACAAAAATGTATTTGAGGTAATTGATCAAATACTATATTTTACTTGATAGCTATAAAGTATAACAAAATAATGTAGATTTTACTGTATCTCGTTGGAAATTAAAAACCGAGTCTTGATATTAATAGCCAAACTTTCTTCTATTTTCATGTACAATTTTAATCAATTTGCATGCTATTAGTAATAAATCCATTTTTAAGATAAGGACTCAAAGTGATCACCCACGACTTCTCTATGATTGTGTTAGACTAATGTATTGGAAATAGACACACTTATAAAGTTGTTGAATAGTTTCTTGTTTTATTTTTTTATAGTCTTGATATATATATGATCTTCATCAATTAATTTTGTGGAGCCTTATTTAATCCTTCATTTGAATCATAAAAAAAAAAAACTCATCTCATTACCAAAGTTTGATATATGTAAATCAACAACTAATAATTTAACCAATGTCAAAAACATCATTAATAACAAAAATAAAAAGGAATCTTGTGAGTTTAAAACAACATCGCAATTAATAATTTGTAAAGCAGCCAAGCAACTTAATTACATGCTTAAAACTACCCGTACGTGATTGATAAAACGATACCACCTTAAAACATTGTTTAAAATTTAAATCAAGTAAGCTAAGGTTGCGTCCAATTGTGTTGACCTAGCTAGCTAGTAATATAAAAAGGTAAAATCCAACCTCCAAACATCTATGATTATTTTGATGAGGTTAATTTTTATCCATTTCATCCGAATTAATAAGCAACAATCATATGGAAGAAAGTTAAACAAATATTTGAAGTACAATTTTCATTCCCACAAATATATATATAATTATTAAACAATTTATAATTGCAATGAAATTAAAATGCTATTGGTAAATGAAAGACCGAAACAGTAAACAATCTCACAAGTCACAATGAAATAAGAAAACAAATGCACAATACTGCATGCAGGTTAATTACATGCGAGCTTAACGTGGATTTAAGCACATTGGAAGTCCTTTGGAACTTTCTTGCTGCAAACATTGAGAAGCAAACTGAGAGAGAGTGGCACATTCAGATTGATCCCTAGAATGTTAGCCTTGATAGCAGTACAAAGGCAGACGGCAGCCTCAAGATCAACAAGCCCTTCGAGCAGGCTGCAGCATGGCTTAACTGGTGGGTTCCCAACCACAAGACCAAGTAAATTGCCAAGCACATTGGCGCACACACCTAATTTAAGGGCATCTCTCGGGCAGGTTCCACTGGATGGCTTTGGCTTGGGACTGGGGGGATTGGGGGTAGGAGTAGGGCAGGTGTTGCAACCACTGGCAATGGCAAAGAAGAGAAGGTTGAGTGCTAGGAAAAGAGCTAGTGGAGCATTGATCTTTGAAGCCATCTCTTCGATCGTAATTAATAAGCTAGGATATGATTGTATTGTGAAGGGATGAAATTAGAATTAGGAGTTGTGGGGTTTATATAGGGAAAAATGGCATAATTAATTAGTATTGTGTCACTCACATGAAAGTTCATTATAACTATTTAAAATTTCTTTTATTTTATATTCACTAATTGTAATTAATCGTACGTACTCCTTGGCCAAAAGAATAATATTAAAAAGGCTCTCAACATGTCAATTAATACTTCATTTTCATTTTCAAAGGTTAATACTACATTTTGTAACTCTAAATGTCCACCGATTCATAATCATCATAATCGTCGTCATCGTCATCATACCAAGTGTCCAAGTCAACGAAGGAATGGCAAAAAGTCTAACATGTATGTTTAGCATGGGTTCTACAAAAATACGATTCTTGAGGATCCCTAAAATTTTGGGAAGTCGACGTTGTTTATAGTATTTAATCAACGAGTGTATGGAACTATAGTTCACCTTAGTCCCTCACTAATTTTTACAAGAAAGACAAAATTAATATATCGTATTATCGCCTTTGTAATTTGTATATGTATCTTTATTATCTCATTTTTCATTATAACAAAACTCTTTAACGTAAAAGGACCCAACCAGCATGCGTATTCAGTGTATACCATCCAGTTAGTTGCACATATTTGGTAATTTAATAGGCAATACTTCAAGTGATTGAAACTCAAGTTCGTTAGATTATTATGTAAAACTCAAAACACATAAGCAAGTCAACTTGAGCATAAGTAAAGCAAGGTTTTACATTTACTTAAAGCAAGGTTCAATTCTAAATGGGCATGAGGTATGTTCCTGCGATGAGAAATCTAACTACAAAACTCCGGGATTACAACATCAATCAAGCCACTTGAGAGAGTTGCCAAACAAACTCATACCGTGAACAATCAAAAGTTGTAAGTTGAACATCGTACTCCGTAATTACATGTGATTTGATTGTTTTTCTTGTTGTGTTACTTTGACCAAGTTCGTGGTAGATTCTCACTCATGCCATATATATAATAGAGGGAAAAAGACAACGTTGCCTTTGCCATAATAAATGTGTTTGTTGATGTTCTTATAAGATAATCTACTCTAGAACGAATGGTTTTGTCCAATTACAAGTCGTTATTAAAATTCAGGTGTTTGAATAGGAACCTAGATAGATATATATATATCATCGTCTTCTATTAGTATTGTTTCTTAATCAGGAGAGTGTGGATCATGTCATGGCTTCTTGCTCAACCTCGAAGATGGTCAGTGCTTTCATGACAACGTGGATTAATTGGTGGCCAAGTAATGCCAACGCTTTAGAGGACTTGTGGAGGGCTGTCTGTTCGTGCGGGAAAAACAACAAGGAAAAGGAAGCCTGCAAGGTGATCGGAGCGGCATTTTTATGGCGCGTTTGGACTCTACGAAATGGCCTATTGTTTAAAGGAGATGTTTATAGAGACATGCAATTTTTAGCGTTTGATTGGATTAGATACCGCTCAAAAGTGCGTTCGGCTTTTAGTTGGGATAGTTGGTTGGGTAACCCGACTAACGCCATTTCCTTGTAACCCTCAAGCCCCTCGCTAGTTTTTAAGAAATTTCCGCTTTGCTATCCAAAAAAGAGTATTGTTTCTTAATCATCTATTTTGCTTAATAAATTAACTTAAAAATGATTGATAAATAAATAACTTATTAGAATATAATAAAATATATTTATTAATTTTGTTTTTTGTAAATCTCTATTCAAATTTTTTGTATATTGATTGAAAAAGTTTAGTTTTTAATTCTTTTTTTCTAGCTAATAAAAATAACCCTAATTGGAAACAATCAATTAAATTCATATTAGCAAGGAACTTAAATCAAGTAAACTACCATCAATTATTGAGTAGTTAATCAAGATCTCTAAACTCTATCCCGTGACTAATCCTTGGCTTATTGAGAAGAAAATTCTAATGCACATGATCACGTCGAACTATTTTGGATTCTTGTGGATTTTTAAATTTTAATAAGAAAACATCAATTTTATTCTCAAATTGCATTTATTTTTCTATCAAAAAATAAGGAAGATTTGCTAGAATTGTCTTCGTGGCTTTATATGAACTCAAATTCTACCAAAAGGTCTTTTAAAATTAAATAAGGTTGAATAAAAATAACAAGAATCTTTTGTGGACGGCCAATAAATAAAAAATGATTGTTCTTGCTTTTAATCAATTGTAATTTTGAACGTTTTATATCTCAAATTAGTTGATGGCTAATTATGTAAGGGTGGTGGTCGATTTGCATGTTGTTTTTTTGAACATCAAGAATTTTATTTTATTTAAAAAATTTCAAGAGTTGTCGATCTTACTGGGTAAGAGTTGCCGATCTTAATTAAAATGAGTAAGACTCTTGGTTCATGCTATCACTCTTACCGGGTAAGATTTTAGTCATTTTCATGTTCGTCAAGTAAGGTAAATTGACCCAGTAAACACTTACCGAGTAAGCGTCAAGTAAACGGCCTCTTAATAATTGGATTCTTGCAAAACACTTATTGACATCATATACCTTAATGATTTAAAATCGTAAAGACCAAGGACTTTTCTAGGTAAGAAACAAGGTAACGAACAAGAGTCTTATTACCCAACAAGTGTGGGAAATTAACCGCTCTTACCTTGTAAGTGTTTATCAGGTTTAAAATGCTTATTTAAGATGTTTATCAAAAATCTATTTTTATCGGTCGAGGATGTCGCACGATAAGGTAAATGGAGTTATTCAAGTCAGTCACTTGTCCGTAAGGCTATCAGTAGCGTCCTTGTGGGCTTGGCGGTAAGTTGGTTTCCTCAAACCGAGTAAACCGTTGTGTGGGTTTGTGTTTTAAATAAAAAATACTTTTTGACAACGGCTATGTTTTAAAAAAGAAATTATTTTCTTTCATTTTTTACACACTATATATATAACCTCTATCAATTTTTCACACCAACAACAATCCCAATTCCATTTCTCTCAACAATCTTAATTTCCATTAAATAATTAAATGTATTTAAATAAAATAATTAAAAAAAAAGAGTGAGCGAAAGGTACTTGAGAGAGTGGGCTTGTGAGGGCTTATAGTGGGTTTATTGTAAAACTGATGTGACAGAGTGAACTTTTTTTTTTTTGGAAGGGTTCATCTAGGCTTTGGCAATATAGAACAAATTGAAAATTCGGCCGTCTGAGACTAAGTCTGGCCACAAGATGTGCACGAGGGGATTCAAACCTGGGGCAAATGGGAACTGTGGGTTTATTGTAAAACTGATGTGACAGAGTGAACTTGTGGGCTTGATGGGCTGTCTTACCGATAGCCTAAGCATTTATCCGGTAAGAATCTAGTATACTGTCTTAAAACAACACTACTTTCTCTTCTTTTCATTTACTTCATTTTTTTCCCTATTTTTCTAGCATTAGTTTGGATCCAGAAGTGATTTGATTAAACGTTCCGAAATAATAGGTAAACAAGTGAAAATAAATTAACCCATGGAAATATAGCAACTTCCCAGCTCCAAGGGATTTTGTTATCAATTAATTTCTTTACAAAATTCCGAAAAGTTTGGAACTCCTCTCACCCACACACACCATGTAAATTTGGATTGAAATACTTTTGTCCAATTATTGCTCTCTTTCTCTTTCGAGTGTTATTGCATGAAACAACCATTAACGTAATTAACATTTATTAGAGATTAGTTTAGAATCCATGCCACATTGTGTATCTATCTAGAAGAAGGTAGCAATCGATCGATAGAGAAATAAAAATGCCGCCACAAAACAACACGCAAGAAACCATCGTTTGCTATGCGCCATTGATGATCACGTCCCATGGGATATGGCAAGGAGACAACCCTTTGGATTACTCCCTCCCTCTTTTCATTTTGCAATTAATCCTTGTTGTTATTACCACCCGCATTCTCGTTTTCCTATTGAAACCCTTTCGTCAACCTCGTGTCATATCCGAGATCCTTGTAAGAACGAACATTCCTTTTAACATGCTATAATTTATATATGTTTCAATATTCTTTCGATTAATTAATTGCGTTAGTTAATCAACATATGTATTGTACGTACAGGGTGGTGTGATATTAGGTCCATCGGTTATGGGACGAATGTCGGTCTTTGCCAACGCGGTATTCCCGTTAAGAAGCGTTATGGTCCTTGAAACAATGGCAAACATCGGCCTTCTCTACTTCCTCTTCCTAGTCGGAGTGGAAATGGACATTGCCGTGCTCCGCCGCACCGGCAAAAAAGCCATCATCATTGCGTTCGCGGGAATGATCCTCCCTTTCCTTATCGGCATCTCCTTCTCCTTCCTCTTGCACCAAAGAACGCAGTTCGTCAAACAAGGCGTTTTCATTTTGTTCCTCGGGGTAGCCTTGTCCGTCACCGCGTTCCCGGTGCTTGCAAGGCTCCTTGCCGAGCTCAAGTTGCTCAACACGGAGATCGGGCGGATCGCCATGTCGTCCGCCCTTGTGAACGATATGTGTGCATGGGTTCTTCTGGCGTTGGCCATCGCCTTAGGCGAAAACGAGACTATTGACTTGGCGACTCTATGGGTGGTTCTATCGATCACGGGGTTTATCGTCTTCTGCATTTATGTCGTCCGGCCGTTGATTTCTTGGATCATACAAAACACCCCGGAAGGCGAAAGTGTTAGCGAGTTCTACATTTGTATGATCTTGACCGGAGTTATGATTTCGGGATTCATAACGGATGCAATCGGTACCCACTCTGTTTTCGGTGCGTTTATTTTCGGGTTGGTGATTCCGAATGGACCATTGGGGCTTACACTCATTGAAAGACTGGAGGATTTCGTATCTGGGCTTTTGTTGCCGTTGTTCTTCGCGATGAGCGGGCTTAAAACGTCAATTGGGGCGATTGATGGGGCGTCAACATGGGGGATTTTGGCACTTGTGATATTTCTAGCCTGTGCAGGAAAAATCGCTGGAACTTTGCTCGTTGCTCTACTCTACCAGATGCCATTCTATGATGGAGTTGCACTTGGGTTGCTCATGAATAGCAAAGGCCTTGTTGAGATGATTGTCCTCAATGTTGGCAGGGATCAAAAGGTAATTTCCATCTCTCCTAATCCTAAATAATCTTTATTTCACTATCATCCTTCGCTTTTATTTCATTATTACATATTGTAGAAAGTAATGCATCCAGTTGTGGTCGATCAGGACACTCTTTGGATTTTCATAGGAATCTTAAAAAGATATGATTTACTAATAAAAACAAACACTAGATAATTTACTTCATTCCAAAAGTATTATAATCATTTCTTAGATTTCTCTATTTCTTTAGAAATTATACATCTTCCTGCTCCGCTACTGAAGCTAGAAAAAATGAGCTAAGGGTACTAAAAAAACTGTGTATTATTAATGACGGTTACTCATTGTTAAAAGCATTCAGAAAATTCTGATGGTTTTTTGATGGCTCGCCAATTGTTTGCTTTTTATTCTTTTGTATTTATTTTTTAATTAGTCCAAAAACCATCAAAAAAACAGACGGAAAATCATTAAAAAATTATCATAAAGTCGTTGGTAAATGGAACAGTTGGAAAAAGTCATCGGTAGCTTTTACGGACAAGCATTTTAGCGACGCTTGTTTCACGAAAAACCGTCGGTAAATTCTAAAACCACAACTATTGTGGCGTAGTGGTTAAGACTCCTGGGACGTGGTGGAATATTCCATCTGCTCACGATTCTACTAGGCAGGCATGCGTGTTGTGGCCACTAAATTAAGAATGGCTTATGACTTACGATTATAGTTTACCGGACTAATTCCGTCTACGAATTGCCCACGACACCTTTCCAAAAAAAAAATAACAACTAATAATAAACAAATTTTTGGTTTGAGCGATGCTTTTAATTTTAGAAAACTGGTTTTTATCTTCTGAAATATGAAACCATGAATGTGTGCAGGTGTTGGATGACAAATCTTTTGCAATTATGGTGGTTGTGGCATTGGTGATGACGGCGATTATAACTCCGGCTGTAACGATAATCTACAAACCGGCGAGAAGATCTTCGCCCTACAAACGTAGAACCATCCTAAAAACCAAACCGGATGATGACCTCCGAACCCTGGTTTGCGTCCACACACCAAGAAACGTTCCCACCATCATCAACCTTCTTGAGGCCACCAACCCAACCAAGAAGTCTGCACTCTGCGTCAACGTCCTCCACCTCGTCGAGCTCACCGGCCGAGCATCCGCCATGCTCATCGTCCACGACAGTCGAAAGTCCGGCCGGCCCGCGGCCAACAGAACACAAGCCCAATCCGACCACATCCTTAACGCTTTCGAAAGCTTCGAACAAAACGTCGAAAATGTATCAGTTCAACCATTAACGGCAGTCTCCCCGTACTCCACCATCCACGAGGACATTTGTAGGGTTGCAGAAGACAAACGTGTAGCTTTCCTTATCCTCCCTTTTCATAAACAGCAAACGGTGGACGGCGGGATGGAAGCTACTAACCCTGCTTATCGTGTGATTAATCAAAACGTTTTGGCAAATGCCCCTTGCTCGGTGGGAATCCTGGTGGACCGTGGCTTCGGCGGGAACACCAGGGTCGCCGGAAACCAGATGTCACACCATATTGCGGTGGTGTTCATCGGTGGACCGGACGACCGAGAAGCGTTGGCATTCGCATGGCGGATGTCGAGCCATCCAGGGAGCACACTCACCGTGATGAGATTCGTCTCCGGAACGGGTAACTCCGGCGGGATAGAAAACGACCCCGGGGTTCTGACGGTGGTGACGGATAGCGATAGACAGAAGCAAGAGGACGAAGAGTTTATTAGCCACTTTAAGACGCTAATTGCGAACGAAGAGTCGGTTGGTTACACAGAACAAGTGGTGAATAACGGGGAGGAAACGGTGGCTGCGATACGATCGGTTGATTCTAGTTTATATGATTTGTTTATAGTAGGAAGGGGTCAAGGAGTAGTATCTCCGTTGACCGCCGGGTTGACCGACTGGAGTGAGTGCCCGGAGTTAGGAGCCATAGGCGACTTATTAGCATCCTCAGATTTTTCAGCTACGGCTTCTGTACTAGTGGTTCAGCAGTATGTCGGGTCGGATCTAGCGGATTTCTCCTTATCACCGGATAGTCCGGATGACCAACATAATGAAGGCTTCATGAATCGTACCCCCCCAAAGATGAACTCTCCCACCACTTCAAGACGGAATAATAATACGTAATTAAATTATTATGTTATGTTGTTAATTAATTATTAATTAATCAAGTAGCTAGCTAGCTCGAGTATATATACTAGTACTTAAGTTGGTAGGATTTAATTAAAGTAAGAAGATTTTGTAAAATGATCATTAAAATTACAAATTAATATAACACGAGGGGGAGCACACACAAATTTATTCTGGAATCATATCGTCTATGATTCGTTACACGTATGAATTATAATCAAATAACTTCTTAATACATTCAACTAAAGTATAAAACTTTGATAAATCCAAGAAGATAAATTGACATATTGTATTCTCTAAGAGCACTGGAAGCCTTTTGGGACCTTCTTTCCACAGTAGTTAAGCAAGAGGCTGAGTGACACTGGCACGTTGAGGTTGATGCCCAAGATATTAGCTTTAATGGCGGTGCAAAGGCAGACGGCAGCTTCAAGGTCGGCAAGGCCGCCGATAAGGGTGCAGCAAGGCGTCTTTGGTGGGGTTCCCACGACTAGGTGGACAAGGTCATTGAGCAAGTTAGCACAGACACCCAACTTGAGAGTGTCCTTTGGGCAAGTTGGTGGCTTGGATGGAGTAGGAGGGGGTTTGACTGATGGAGTTGGAGGAGGTTTGACTGATGGAGTAGGAGGCTTTGGTGATGGAGTAGGAGGCTTTGGGGATGGTGGGCAGGGTGGTGGTGGGCAGCTAGGTGGTGGTGGGCAGGCCTTTGGCTTTGGGGCATGAGTGGAAGATACCAAAGTGAAGAAGAGAAGGTTCAAGGTAAGGAGAAGAGCTGTAGTTGCCAAACCCCTAGCCATTTTTAGCTAATTAAGTGGTTTTAGCTCTTGAGAAAGTAGCTAAGATAGTTTGTTTTGTAGGAATATAGGCAAGGGTCATACGGTATTTATAGATAGATAGATGGAGATCAATATTCTTCCTTCTTGTTTATATTTGAACACCAACTTACAAACTCTATGATTAAAAAAAATAATAATAATAATAAATAAATAAACTTCATAATATCTTTCTCGATCTTATGTACTACTACTTTCACGGGAAATTGGCCATGGTGTCCAACCCATCATTGACTTCCTACACATGCACGTACTCTCTATTTTTACCTCATACCAACATATGTCCGATAAAGAATAAAATTACAAAAAAAAAAAAAAATCACTCGTCGCTATAGTCAGGTCTGCTAAATGCTACAGCCAGATTAAACGGTCCACCAGCTCATTTAAATGATTAAACTTGGTTTTTTATTTACTTATATATATGATGTGTTGAAAGGTAGAGAGCATGGTTAGGAAACCAATAAGGGATTGGGCTTTGGGCACTAATGGACTTTCACACCATATATTATTATATTAATTTATTAACTAAATTTCAATTTTCAACTAATAAAATGAGAGAAGTAGATAGCTGTATAGATTTATTTGCTTAATGTAATTGTATATTTCATATTTGTATTTACTAGAAATCATATTATAAAACAATTGTGGCTGTCATATGTACATATTTTTATAGGTATCCTAGACCACATTGGGCACATATTAATCCTCGGCAATTTTGGGCCGAAGCCCGACTGCTAAAGCATGCAGCCCGGGGTCGAAGTCCCCGTACCTCCAGAATGCGTCCTCCAAGGCTCGAACTCGGGTTCACCACTATGTAGTGCCCAAGCTTTACCACTAGGCTAACACTCCTTTGTTTACATATTTTTATACTTAGAGAAACATATTTACAGAGAAGATTGGAAATTTTTTATTTTTTTTGGAGAACTACAAGAAGGATTAAAAGGTATATATTATTAATCAGGGAAAGGATGTAAAGAGAAGCTTGTAAGTGGTCTTCTTATTTTGTTTTAATTTATTTTATAATAACTTTTATATTTATGGATTTTTTATTTAAAAGAGGCAGTGATATTTCTATTCTTTTAATCATATTTGTCGGATCATCTTAACTTAATAATTTAAATGGATTTTTCGATTGTTTCTCCTTTTGTGGTTCTCTATCAATCTTGTCTATTTATAATTATTTAACTTATACATGCCTATACTATGTGTGTATCTATGCATATATCTACGTATGAAAATGATATAAATTTCATCCCAAAATGGTAAAGAAGACAAAAAAAAAAAGTCCCCGGAAGTTTAAGTTTGTCAAAGTTCTTTTAGGGATAAATATATCATTAATTTTGCTTCACAAAACATACACAAAGATCACGACTTTTAGATCCATAAGAACGTACACAAAATGGAAGATAACGAAAAGGAAAGTAACAGATAAAAGACATATAGATACTGTATAAGTCAATCATAGCTTCTTTTTGAACGACAAGGCAAAAATTATAGCAACTAAGAACGATAATCATATCATTTTTCATTAAGCTTATGTCACCCACTATATATTTCGTTTTCAAAACAAGATTTTTTTAAAAAGCTAGTTAGGATACAGCGGAAGGAATTGCCCCACTTATAAATGTATACAAATTTAAAATTTTGATTGTGCGAAATACTTAATAATAAAGTTCTGAAATTGATATAAACTTCACAATCATATAGTATAACTTTTTCCAACAGAATTTAATATGATTATTATTTTTACTATGATTAGTAACCAACGTCGTAAATTACAAAAAGAAAAGAATTTTGTTCATTCTGAAATTGACAAAGGAAAAGAAAACCTTTTCAAGAAAAAGAAAAATCCTTTCCGAAGAAAAAGTCCTTTCCAAAAAGAAAAAGAAAACCATAATTTTATTAATTTATTCCTGTAAAATGACTAAACCACAATAAAAATATGAACGAAAATAAATAGAGGTAGCACAAGATAATCAGTAAGAAAATTATAGAGAGCCATGTGGACAGATTGTACATGTTTAGAATTACATGGATATGTATGTGCAAGCTGTCAGATAAGCCTCTATTACATTACATGGTTTCGACTTTATAATTTTTCCCAACTTGATATTTTGTTGGTACCAGATAATTACAATATTAATTAATTTATTTAAACCATTTTATTTGAAAGGCATTTCACTGTTCTTAACAATGAATACATAAAAAAAGATGTATATAACTGATAACCATGAATTTTCATAGTTATTTACTTCTCTTTTTAATTAAATTTTAGTACAAAAATAGCCACTTTTGCATCTTTATTTTATCTTTTAGTTAAAAATAAAGTTCTGAGCCTTAACAAGCATATGTTAGTATTTTAGAGTGTATTACGTGTTTTGGAGTATGTTTTGTAGAAAATTTGTGCTCACTGAAGGCGCTGACGAGGGTAAATTCGGAAATTCAAAAAAAATGACATCTTGTGGGGCATCTTAGTGCATGGACCAGCTCTTGCTTGCTGGAAATCACATGAGGAAAGAAGACAATGATTTCATAGGAGAAAAGGCAACAAAAGAAAAAGAAAAGATGCCTTGTACCATTTATTCCTTTTTATTACCCAAAGGATAATAATAGGGCATCTTGTGGCATCATGTAAACAAAAGGACCAGCCTTTTTCTCCATTATAAAAGAGTGATATTGGCTCAAAGGCTTAATCATCCCATCCATGATCCATTATCCCATCTTTGGATCATCATCTACTTAGTTTTTTCTTCCATCTCTTAGTTTTTAACTTAGTTTTTAGAAGTAACTTTTGTTTCAAGTAGTTATCTAGCTTAGTGTAATTTTTATTTTCCAGCCTAGAAGTAATTTTAATTTCCGAAAAGTAGTTTTAACTTTTATTTTCGAAGTTTGTAGTTTAGCTACTGGAACAGTAGTGCCCACTCCTGTCGGCACTGCAGACTTTAAATTAAATCTAGTAATCTTTTAAGTATGTCGTTTTTCAACTTTATTATTATAGTTTTCTTACTTTATTAATTATGCACTAGTAAGTAATTAGGGATGTAGGAAGAAAAAGTACCCGGAGTTTATAAACAATGCTTGAATAGTTTTCGTCTTTTTAAACTTAAAATTATTTTGTTCATTTAAAGTTCGAATATGACCCAATGATGCAAACGAGCTGATCACTTGAATGTGTCTAACGTCTAGTCTTAACTCAGAGATGGGTAAGGCGTCGTGACACCGAGCTTGAATGATACTAGGGGATTCGAGAGAGTTCTTACGACACTAACGAGAGTTGGGTCAGTAAAGTGGACACTCCCCACCAACAGGAGCGGGCAAGCTACCTAGTGTGTCCACCGAGGCCACTTAGAGCAATTGCTTAAGCACAAGCCTATAAAATCCGAGAGGGTTCACCGGGGAGTGGCCACTGACTTAATAATTTAGTTTTTAAAACGCAAAATTCCACTAGGAAGTGTGAGTGTGAGATAGGACCGGGTCTTTCGTGAATAGAGAGTGTCCACTGTCCCACAGCATTATGATCACCAACTAGGCCAAGTATTTCTTATAAAGTCAGGGGGAAAAATTATTCCTACGTCCCTATCTTTTAAACCTTAGAAAATCCTTTTTTAATTAATCTTTGTCATTCAAAACTTTTCAAAAACCAAACCAACTTATTTCTTCCTCTATTTTCGAAACAAGTAAAAAGGAGCACATGAGAACCGTATTGTCTTGTACTGCCCACTGTGGCCTGTTTGCAAGCCACTGTGAATTACACGTGTTAGATCCCACTGCAATAATTCTTGATAAAGTAACAAACACTTGTAACCGGTGAGTAGTTGCACTGCCCACTGTGGCATGTTCGCAACCCACTGTTGAATACACGCGTGTATTGTGGCTCTGTCTAGGTTTATGCTTACCAATAACCAATGAATGTCTAGCCTAGCAGTGGTACGTAACATCCTTGCGCTTGCCTTGAAAGATAGGTTGGCGCGGGTTCAAGCCCCGCTTGTTGCAAAAAAGGCCAAAGGCCTTATAGACCTCTTCTGCGGTATCCAGCTCTTGACCGGCCTTCGGGTCGGTTCATGGGCTAGTCCATGGGTTGGCCTTCGGGTCGACTCATGGGCGCGGGGGATTAGTCGGTGTCCGTATGGATCTGGATACACCCGGAACGTATGTGTGAGTTAAATTGCCGTTCAAATAAAAAGATAGTATTATATATATAGAGATGCATGCATGGATGGTGAGGTATTGGGTAGTTAACAAAGATACATTGATAATCAATTTTATTTTAATTTTATATGAAAATTTGAAAATGCAACAAGTTTTATGTGAATTTGGAGAAAGTTGAGTGATAACTTCTTATATCTTTTTTTTGAACGACAAAGAGAACTACTCGAGGAGGGAGGTTTCTAAGACCATTTGCGCTTGGTAGTTAACTTTGTTTTTATAGCAAAAAGGCAAGCAAGAAGGCAATTTATTAAAAATGCTAGCGAGAAGCTCTAGCATAACAGTTCAAATACAGGAGAGAAGAGCTTAACCAATCATCTCAATTAAAATACCTATTATCTTTAGAATGCACTCTAAGCCAATGAAAGGCGGTGAACTAGATTTGATTTACAATTTCCTTCCCCCTCATAACTAGGCCTGTAAACGAACCGAACGTTCATGAACCGTTCGTGAATTTGTTCGGTGGGAAGTTCGTTTATGTTCGTTCGTTTAATAAATGAACGAATATGAACAAGATTTTACGTTCGCTTAAATAAACGAACGAACACGAACAACGTCCTTGTTCGTTCAATTATGTTCGTGAACGTTCGATTATGTTCGTTCGTTTAGGTTCGTGAACCGTTCATTCGTTTACGTTCGTGAACTGTTCGTTTATGTTCGTTTATTTATATTACCATATATAATTATTTATAAACTATATATTTTTTATTAAGTGATTTAATTCTTTAACTATGTTATAAGTAAAGTTAAAATAAATACCACACAACCTCTTCTCGACTACAACCCTAGCCGCTACCCCCATTTTCCAACTTTAGTGTCTACAACTCAACTCTCTCCTCTCACGTTCATAGCCTCTTCCTCTCACGTTCACAGTCTCTGTCTCTTGACTCGACGACTGCAACTCTCCTCTCACGTTCACTAAAAAAAATCACTAGCAACATTTCCTTCGTTTATGTTTGTTTGTGTTCGTTTACGTTCGTGAACCGTTCGTTTAAGAGTTTAATGAACAAACACAAACGAACACGAACATCCTCATGTGCTAAACGAACGAACACGAACACAATTTTTCGTTCGGTTAAGCGTTCGTGTTCGTGTTCGTGTTCGTTTAAACTTAAACAAACGAACATGAACAAGCTCCGTTCGTGTTCGTTCGGTTCGTTTACAGGCCTACTCATAACCTTGTTGTTAAAAAGTTTTACATTGTGTTGCAACCACATAGTCCCGAGAAACGAAACACCAATTACCTCAGCGACCTTCTGCACCTTAAAATAAGATGCATGTCTTCACAACTGTCCAAAAATCGGCCACAGAATCTAGCCTGATTGGTCAGTCGTTCCACCATTGTTTCAAAAAGAGCACCTACCTCATGGGTTGTCGAACAATGGACAAACATAGAGTCGATGTCATCTGGAAAAGATACACATCCCCGTTTGATGAGATTGTTCTTAGTAGCCAACCGATTTCTCATCGTCCTCCACACATGAATGTTGACCATTCTAGGAAGCCAGTTGTTCCAGTAGGTTTCTGAAGTTGTGGCCTTCAGAAACTTGTTGTCGATAAGCTTCCTTAAAGAAGAGACCGAGTAATTAACTAACTAAAGAACAATTCTTATATGTATGGGAGGTTACTAAACATCAAGGGACTAGGAACATACATGGGCGATAAGGCATCAACATGAGTTGCTATACAAAAGGTTAAATTGAACAGATGCACAACCCTAGTAACCATCAATCATTGGATCGATCTAACAAGCAATGCTAGATGAAAGTTTATTGGTAATAGTGGGTTTTGAAGCCAACTATGTTTTCTAACTAATCCCTAGATGATCATGAATTGTTTGGGTTTCTCACAGATAACACCTCCATAGCCACAAGAGAAAGGATTTGCCATATGATTTTAACTACTTTTATCCCGTAGCTTGTAAGAGCATCTCCAAAAAAATAGAGTACTAAAAGTTAAAAAAAATTAAAAAAATTACATACAACTCTAATAACTACATTATTTAAGCAATTATAGTATTAAATTATCCAATACAACTAGTGAATCATATTCAACTTTATTCGCTATAAACTTTATAGGGTTCTTACCAATTGCCAAAGCAAAGTTTGTAATATGCACAAATACAACCATAAAAGTTACTAATACTTATACACGAACTTAACTATTTAGGAAGTTAGAATCGTTAATTAAAAAAGTGCAAGTTTTTAAAGTTGGTTTTCATAAGTCTTCAATTTGAATCAAGCCAGTAACTTAGGATTTTCCTAGATATCCTTCATGATCTATGGAACAAATCGAGGTATGTATAAATTAATTTTGATACCTATAACAGGGCCGTAACAATCTTTTTGGAGGCCCTGTATGATTACTAAAACCATAGATCGTCTAAAATAAGTAATAAACAAAATAAAGTATCAAATTTCATGTCATGTTAAAACTCTTGGGAATTAAAACAACAAAGATGTATAAAATGACAAAGTGAAAAACATATCAAATAATCGTTTTTGTTTTTGATCCACAAAAATTCTGAAACTATATAGTAGCTTTTGATTCCAAAAGAAATTAGATTCATTGAAGTGGTTATATATATTTGGTGTTCCCAATGCAAGCAAAATTGGGCCCCAAAATTCTGGAGGTCCAGTTCAAAAACCAAGATTTAACATGTCAATCCACGGCCCTGACCTATAATATTCCAAAAAAAACAAAAACAAAGTACAAATGACATTTTCTTTTTGCTCTGTGAGAGTTGTAAATACTTTCTTCCGGAAATGATTTCTTGGATTTTTAAATTCAATTATGATTTACATTATTTTTATCATATATGTGCAAAAGTATCCTTTTCGACATTAAATTGAAATTAATGCACAACATGAAGCCTATTTATTTTCAATAATATAGATAAAATATTTTTTCTGGTAACAACAACAAGTTGGTACGATTTTTTTTTAAAAAGATTATGTTAGTGATCAACAACGTCCAAAAATATAAAGAGGATCGAAGCTCTCCATAAATTAAATTAAATTAAATGGTGGGACAAATAATGGTTATATCTCTACACGTTTTGGGAACCTTCACGTTCTTGGGGGTTGTCTTATAGCGTAGCTACACTCCAAATAATCATGCATGCATGTACACCATGCATAAGATGTGGTACGTCCTGTGACACCAAGGATACAATTTGTGACAGATGTAACAAAGTTATGTAAGATCCACAAAATAAAAAGTAAACCTCAAGACAAATGTTAACTTAAAAGAAATAAATGTAAAAATTTATTCTTAATTCAAGCTCGAATTTTTTTTGTTCCCAATAAAAATTGTGTGGCAGTTACTTCTTTATAACGAGACTAAAACACGTTTGATAAAACTATTTCGATTTTTCATAAAAGTATGACATAGATATTGTAATCGAAAGAACATGCATGCATGGAAATCATCTTTTTTTTGGTTTTAAATCTTTAGCTTTAAAACAATCACATATACTAGGGATACACATATAAAACATGTTTTAAATCTTTAGCTTTTGTTTTATGCTCATATTTTTTTGAGAGAATTCTGTTGATAATCTTATAAACTTCATTAATTACATATACATCTTTGTAAACTTTGAATTAGAAATATATATTATTATAAAACCTATAAAATTACATATATACCCAAATACTTATTTTAATAATACTTTATTTATTTAAAACCTAAAGACATTATCTTAAATTGATTTATTATTGCTAAAATAACTAAAAAGTTAGTAATTATTATTATTATAAATAATAATAACAATTTTTAGTGATTATTATTAAAAATATTAATAATAATTCTTAGTAGTTATTATTAAATTGATTGGTTATTAAAAAAACTTAATAACTGTTATTAGTTATTAAATTTAATAATTTTGTAAGGGAGCTTGAGCCTTGGCGTGTAGATATTTTTGACATGACTAATTAAAGTCGCATCATGGGTGCTCTAGACATTGGATGCTTTCGTGAAACAAAGGTTTACACTACATGAAAGTAGCTTCACGTATGAGTGTCTAGCATTTTCCACAATTCATGTTCTCTTGCTTTTTCAAAATAATTTTAGGTTCTTTCTCAAATTTCATCACTAAAACACCAGCAAAATTGTCTTAGGACAGTGTCATTGTGTAGGAACTCAATCCAAAGTTCGGTAAGGTTTACGGATCAATTTTGTTGATTTATGTAATTTTCATTAATTTGTAAAAGAATCTTTTATTTTTTGTAATTTTTTTAAATTAATATATACATAATCATTGTTTATAGTTGATAGATTACTCCTACCACCTACCTCATGTATATATAGAGAGATCAAAGTAAAAATACATAATCGATGTCATCTCATAACTACTATAATATGACAACAACTAATGAAGGTTACACCTCATTATAAATATAAGGAGAGGGAATGTGTAGAATGTTATTGATTTTGGATTAAATATTATTAATGAAGACCCGTAGAATAATTTGCTACAAAAATCATATTTAATTGAAACATAATTTAAAGGATACAAGATGCAAAACCATGTGAAAAAAATACCCGTGACGCCCCACATGGATATCTCTATGATTTCTCGATCATTTCTTAATAAAAGTTATTAAATGTCTATTTCTCACTCAACTTTCAGTTCAGATATTACTATATTATAAGGGTTTTATCATTTAAATATTTTTTATCTGGTATATATGTTTTATTTACGGTGTGTGAAAATGTTTTGTCCTTATTGATACTTTACTCTATGATATGACAAACAAAATTTGACATTTATGGTAGCTATACACTCAAGCAAATTAATTAGAATTCCCTTAACATAACTTTCAATAATGACGAGTTTCAACTTTTTCACTTGCAAAGTCAATATATTATTTTATAACATTTACCCATTTAATATATTTAGTAAATAAGTAACTAGGCTTTGTCGTCGTTTGATGAGCCGGTTTGTGGACTTTCCTGTTTAAACATGTATCTGAACATATTTTATATTTCAGTTCATTTTGGCTTAGTTGATTGACACGTTTCATTTTTATTAAAAAAAAGATAATCCCACTATTTAATTAATATTCTTAAAAAAAACAAGATAAACAATATTGAATTATTAAAAAAATTTAATATTAGGCTAGTCTCATGCTAGGTCCCGGCCTTTTTCATAATAATGTTGCCGTTTCAAAAAAAACATAGTCATGTTAAAAAGCAAAATTAGGTAGGAAAGCTATATAGTTGTAATCGCTTTCTTTGTATCCTAGACAATTTGTAATTTAGCACCTTGTTTTTGTTGTTCAAAGAAAAACATAAATTTGTTTTTGTTGTTCCAAGAAAAATATAAAAACAAAACCGATATAACAAAAAGTCCAAAAACCATAGGAATTTGATCTCGTCTCTACATTAATCCATACATATGCTAGGAGTATTTTTAAAGAAGCATTTAGTTAAGGTTGAAAGATTGATCTTAGGGCTGGTTGGCTAGCCAAATTAACTAACATGGCCTAAATAATTTGCAATTAATTAAAAGTGGACATATATACACAATTTCCATCTATAAATACCTTGACACACTAGAACTATTCCACATCCCAACACTAGCTAGTTTTCCTTATCCCAAACATCAAGTAAGCTAGCTAGCAGTTTGACATAATGGGTTCTAAATCATTGGCAACAACTGCTTTTCTCCTTGCTCTCAACCTTATCTTCTTCACTCTTGTAAGTTCAACTGAATGCCCACCACCAGCTGGTCCACCACCATCAAAACATCATCATCACCATCATCACAAAGCCGCTACTTGCCCTAAAGACACCCTCAAGTTAGGTGTTTGTGCTAACTTGCTCAACGACTTGGTTCACCTAGTCGTTGGTACGCCACCAAAGACTCCTTGCTGCAGCCTCCTCGATGGCCTTGTTGATCTTGAGGCTGCTGTTTGCCTTTGCACTGCCATTAAAGCTAATGTCTTGGGTATCAACCTTAATGTGCCTGTTTCTTTGAGCTTGTTGCTTAACTACTGTGGAAAGAAGGTCCCAAAGGGCTTCCAATGTGCATAAATCTAGCTATGCATGCATCTGATCAATCTTCCATTGTTTATTTATTTCATTTCTCAAAAGTTGCTTCATTTTAATTTCTCTGTGTGATCTCATCCCTCTAGCCTCTTTGGTGTGTACTTTTTTTTCTTTGATTTGAGTGTTGTATTTCGTTAAAAAAAAATATTGATTTGAGTACGAAGGCTCCTCAATAATTTCTCTTTGTATTTTAGATCCTGTCACAATGTGACTTGGGTTGTATTGTATTATGTGCATTCTTGTAAGATTTACCTACATAATAATATAAAGGTTCGAATTTTGGTGCATATATGTGTGTATAGCCTAATTAATTGTGTATAGTATTAATTTTGACACCATTATCATTTGTGCAGATGTCTGAAAAACGTCTTCTAATTAATAACATATGTATTTGCCATTAATTAAACATTTTATAAAAACAAAACATATACAGAATAAATTGGACATGATGCTATTTGCTTTTAGTCACCTCCTTGGCTCCTTGCTATAATAAAGAATGAAGTGACCTCATAAAGTCTTGTGAAGATATATGATGGTTGTTCAAAAACCTAATCTCTTAATAATTTCACGACAAAGGAAATGAAAAGGACAATTCATGAATGAAGGCTTGTCTATTTCTAAGTACAGCTTATCAAAATATTGTAAATGTGTCATGAATTGTACCTTTTATTGACAAAAACTTCAGAAAAAGGTATTCAATTTTTTTGTATATATAGTTGTAATGATTTTCAAGATCTATAAATTTCATGGGAAGTGAAAATGGCATTATTATTCTTTATGAAAAAATTGAATCCATTAATTTGAGAAATGTGAAACAACAATTCAGGCAAGAGAACTAATTAAGGGATCATGTTTTTGCGTACGTAATGTTCATCAGCTAGGAAGTGGAGGCGCATCAGAACCAATGGTGGAATATAAGGCCAACAGCTTTGAACTCGTTGTAAGACCTTTTGCGAGCGGTGCAACAAATACTATATCTAAGTTTTTCAAAAGTATGTTGAGCCAGAAAGATTGGTTGAAATTCTCAGTCACCTTTGTTCATAACATGTACCTTCTAGCGCTTTGTTAGTTCTTCGTTACAATATATTTCGTTCTCTTGTTGTCCAAAAAAATTACGTTAGTATGTCATGACAAAGACAATAAATTAAAAGAATTTAGGCTATGTTTAGTTGTGTAAAAGTGTTTTCATTTTCATAAAAAACATTTTCAAAAACTGGATTGGAGTTTTCATTTTCAGTTTTTTATGAAAATTTTAGAAAACTTGTTTACTTGAAATGATGGAGTTTCATTTTCCATTTTTAGAAAATTAGAAAACTCGTTTAGTTGAGCATTTTTCATCTCTTTTCATTTTTCATTTTTTCAATACTTGGCGGCAGTGATGGGGGGGCCTCGGCGGCAACGGCGGTGGTGGGGGTGGCCTCGATGGCGACGGCGGTGGCCACGGCGGTGGTGGCGGTGGCCTCGACGGCGACGACGGGGGACTCGGCGGCGACGGTGGTGGCGGCGATGGCCTAGTAGACGACGGCGGTCGCGGCGGTAGCCACGACGGTGGTGGCGACGGCCTCGAAGGGGACGACGGTGGCCTCGACGGCGACCACGGTGGGGGCGGTTGCCTCGTAGACGACGGGGGTGGCGGCGGTAGCCACGACGGTGGTGGCGATGGCCTCGAAGGGGACGGCGGGGGCCTCGACGGCGATGGCGGTGGCCTCGGCGTCGACGGCGATGACGTCGGCTGCAATGGCGGTGGCCTCAGCGGCGACGGTGGCGACATCGGGGGTTGCGGTGGCAAAAATGGGGGTGGCGATGGTGACGGTAACAGTGGTGGTGGCGGTGGGGCGATGGTTGCAGCGGTGGTGGGAGGGTGGTTGCAGCGGCGGCGGTGGGGCGGTGGAGGGAGGGTGGTTGTGGCGGCGGCGGTGGGGCAGTGGTGGCAGCGATGGTTGCGGCGGCGGCGGTGGGTGGCGACGTCGAGAAGGGAACGGTGGTCGCGACGGGCGGCAGGGTTAGCGGTGGTGGTGGCGGTAGTGGTGACTGGCGATGGCGGGGGTGGCGGCGAGGGTGACGGTGGTGGTGGGGGCCGGCGACGAGAGAATTGGAAAACTATAAAAATTAGTTTTCTAATTCAAGTGTAAATTTTGTTTTCTTGGAAATTTGTTTCTAAACTGAATCAAGTAAACAAGTTTTTTCATTTTTCATTTTTTACAAAAAAACTTTCTAAAAAACATAAATATTTTCCACAACTAAATAGTCCCTTAATATTTTTTAAAATAGAAACGTCCACAAAAGCAAAAAAAAAAAAAAAAACTTTTATCTATTTAAATAATTAAATTCATAAACCTTTTTTTTCTCCTTAAACATTTTTTTAAACGGAAAAATTTATGGAACTCTTAAAAAGTTGGACAACGTACTAATATATTTTTTATCCAAAAAAAATATATACAACCAACTAGGAAGATTATAAAGTAAAAAAAAAAAAAACAATTTTATCGTTCTTAAACCGTAGAGACATTAAAAATCCATGCACCTAATGATATCTCTTCAGCTTGTCATCTCTTGTTGCCCCGTCTTTGTCCATTCTTCGTATGGCTCATCATGGCCTTTGGCCTCTTCTTGATCTATTTTTGTGTCTGTGGAATCCACTAATACAACAATTTAACCATGTATGATGTATGTATCACTACAAAATAAATGACTTTTACTCACATAAATCACTCATGAAATTTTCCATTTATGATTATTGACGAATCACCCACAAAACATTAATGGTTTAGCTAGAATTGGATTTTTTTTTTATAAATCACCCATTAATTATCAAGAAACCCTGAAAATCAGTAATTGATTTGACTTTACCACCAACAATTTAACCACTCATATTTGTGACGGTTTTGAGACGAATCACACATTTATCGACTAAGTCACCAAGAAAAAATTCGTAGGTAAAAGTTTTTCATTTAGTAGTATATAATTAGATCTAAAAACATAGAGCACAGAAAAAGGATGATCGATGGCAAGGCCAAAAATGATGATGGGTTGGGTACACTACTAAAAAAACTATGTATTGTCGACTGCTAAAAGCAGTCAGAATTTACCGTCTACTTTCTAACAGTTTACTGATTGTGTCTTTTTTTAGTTAGTCGTAGGAAAACCGTCACAATCTTTTACCGACCAACTTTTTATTAATGTTTGTTTTCGTCGAAAAACCTATTAGAATATGTGGAACCCCATGATTAATCTCCAAAAGAGCCCTTGAGGAGAGAAGGGGGGTTCCAACATATATAGTGAATATTTGGTCCAAGTCTAGCCGATGTGGGACTCTAACACGCCCCCTCCAACGAGGCTAGATGGAGGGCTGAGAAGGGCGGAGCGGCGAGGAGAGTGCCGGCTTAGGAGAGTGCCGACGTATCAGTCCCTAGAGTGGTAGACCTTGGCTCTGATACCATATTAGAATATGTGGAACCCCATGATTAATCTCCAAAAGAGCCCTTGAGGAGAGAAGGGGGTTCCAACATATATAGTGAATATTTGGTCCAAGTCTAGCCGATGTGGGACTCTAACAAAACCATTGGTAAAGCTTGTTTCCAACGGCTTACCGACTGTTTTAGCCATCGGTAATATCCTTGGTTTTAGTAGTGGTAGTGATATGATATAAAACGGAAGATGATGGGGGTAACAAGGGATGGCAAGGGTACACCAATGATCTTAAATGCGAAGGTTTTGAATGACATTGAATTGAATTTGAAAACACTAAATTATATTTAAGATTTTTTTTCCTTTAAAACTTATCTAGTCGGTTAAATAAAACATTTTGGGGTTAAAAAGATATACAAGTAACTAGTTTTTAAAAAATTGATGTCATTTATTCTATTAAAAATATTTAAGAAATTAATTATCCAAAACTGGAAAATTCATTTTTTTTTTCAGTAAAAAGGGATTTAAGATTAATCAATCAAAATAGGAAAGCAATACCTAGGAGGGAAGAATTTTTTGAAAGACATCTTTACATTGAGAACCTTTCTTTTACATCTGTTTTTAAATAGTAATTCCTTATATCTTCTTCTTTTTTCCTTTTGCTAGCTTCTGGCTAGCTTTTATTGCATTATTGTTTCCAAAAAATATGAAAATAGAAAAGTTCACCGAATTCTTTTTCTTTTTATATAACTTTTCCATTTCTAAAACAAACCTTTTTCCAGAAGTAAATTTATGTATTTTGATGGAAAAAGAAGGTTGCTATAGAATACAACCAAAAATCGTGAGTCATGCATACTTTCCATCAACCATGACCAAACGGGAATCAACTATCCATTCAAAAACATATGCTTAAGTGTTGGGTCACTTTTAAGAAAAGGATAAAAATGTACGATCCTTGCAATTATTTTATCTGGTATTAATTATTACTTTAAAATGTTACATTTTTACATATATACTACAAAGTATATAGACGGGTATTTTAGACAGAAAATTCCATTAAGAATGGACAATTATGAGGGTCCTTTAACGAAATTTATCGTCAGTCAAATTTTGGTCGAGGAATTATCGATAAACAAATCCGTTAAAATAGTCAATTTTCTAGTATTGACATGAAAAGAAGTACAAATTTGATTTGATAATACATTAACAAAATCCTTTAATGAAAAAATATGCATTTAAATTAATAGACCAATTAATAATAATAGAATAAACTCATAACAACTTTAGTAATTAAACAACGCTAATCAAGTTGGACATGCTTTAGATCTTATTAAGAATTGTTCTCGACATATATAAACAGACATGATATTTTTTGTAGATGTATGCTAAACTTTTGCATTTGTTAATGAGGTAAATAAATCAACTTTTATGATGAGATGCGAAGAAGAAGAATAAATGTGAAATGATAAATTTTTCATTCAGACAAAAGAGGAAATGTAAGGGGGATAATTATCAAGTGTTTAAAATGTGAGTCATAGGCTGAAGTATACGCGACTAAAATTAAAAGTGGATGTTTTTGCCATTTGGGAAAACTTTTAAATTTGTAAGCAATTAGAAAGGTCATTTATGGAGTTTTTTATGATGTTAGGTTTTTTAAAGTGACACATCATCAATTTAAACTGGTTAATAGATTTAGGATGAGGCTATTTACATCCTTTAACCCAAGGTTTTGAAAATTGGACCAGTTATCAAATCGGTTGTCTTATTGGTTCTCTAGTTCAACCGGTCGAACCGGCCAAACCATTTTAAAAATCGAACCCGATGACATCATAATTATTTTAAAAAGATACTAAAAAGTTGTAGATAAGTCTGGAAACACTTTCAACATAAAAAAATGCAACATTCAGGAAATACATCATTTAAACACCAACGAAAAGCTAATAATGTCACTTCACACCAAACATCAAAATAAGAACCTAGAGAAGTTTGGGTTCTTATAAGAACCTCCTTTAAAACATCTTAAATTGAGGTTCTTATAAGAACCTCCTTTTTACACTTTTTGTTGACACATCATCTCAAACTCACTAAAAAATCTATAATGGTTGTTCTTATAAGAACCTTCTTTTTTGTAGATTTCATTGATTTTTCAACATTAATTATAATTATCAAGTCAAAAAAAAAAAAACAAGAAAATTTCACTTCTCACTTATTTAAAAACCTAAAGATGTTGGGATTCTTATAAGAACTCTTCACAATGGTGGTTCTTATATGCCACTACACTTTTTACTTATAAGAACCTAAGATTGGAGATGCTCTAAGCTACAACACTTTTTGCTTATATAAGAATATTGCTTTGGAGATGCTCTAATAACAATAAAATATAATAGATTTTATATATTTTATTTTAATTTATACATTTTATATGATTAGTTACAAATTTGATTGAATTAATCATTGTTCAAGTCTCAAGGTAGTTAACATCCTTAAATTTGGATGCAAATAATAACTCATAAATTTAATACCAATGAGGCAATGAGAGCAAGTGAGATGTAGGAGTGAGCAGGAAACCGAACCGAAAACCAAAAAAACCGAAAAAAACCAAACCGAACAAAATCCATTGGTTTTGGTTTTGGAATTTTCAAAAACCGAAAATTTCAGTTTGGTTCGGTTTTAACCTTAGGAACCGAACCGTATAAACCGAACCGAACCGAATGTAAAAAACCGAACCAAACCGATTACAAAAAACCGAACCGAACCACTTTTAAGCCTAGTTTTCTAATTTATACTTTTCTAGTATCCCGCCAACTCCTTTTTTTCTATCTTTTGATTTTTACCAAAGTAACCACTCTTCTTCCTCCTTCCAGACTAGCTGCTGCAGCCACCATTCACATTCACCAACTCCAACTCCACATTCACCATTCACATTCACATTCACACATATATATAGATTAATCTGGTTAATGTCTATGTTAATATATACAAATGTCTCCCTAAAGATTACAAAAGGTCAGATGGTTCATCGTGATCAATGGTGATATATAAACGGCAAGTATTCTTTTATCCCAAAATTATGTTGGTAGGCAAAATATGGGTTAAAAAACTAGATTGAGTTATTACTGGAAGTTTTTGAAAGTTAATATTTAGTTATATATCTCTTGATATATAACAAATTATCAATCATGTTTTTGATGAGGAAACTAGTAGTCATCTAAGGTTGGCTGATCAATCGGAGCTTACAAATCACATTTTTATGAATTTTGGATTTTGGTTTTTAACCAAAAACCGAAAACCAAATCAAAAACCAAAAAACCGAACTAAAAACCGAAAACCGAAAACCGAAAAAAACGAAAAACCGACTGGTTTTGGTTTTTTAAAAACCGAAAATTTCGGTTTGGTTTCAGTTTTACCCCAAAACCGAACCAAACCGAACCGTGCACATCCTAGTAAGATGGCAAATCGCTCCATCCGCATAGAGCGGTCAATGCCTCTCAAAAGTGGGCCCCTAGAAATCTTATCATTTACTTTTATTATAGTTACGGTTTCATTTATTTATAAAATTTATTTATTTAATTTATTTAATTAATGAAAATTTAATAAATTAATAAAATTTTTAGTTTTTACTTACATAAATTAAATACAGCTGTTAACTACATAATTTAATTACTAAAAAACCCAACTACACCTTTAAATGAATGCGGAAATGCATGATTGTTCAGTATATCATTAACTTTGAGTAGAATTTGGTTTAACATAATTGAGAACAGTTTACTGAAGATTGATGTGGATTTATTAAAATAATTTTTTAGTATTGTAACTTTTAATTATTATGATTTTATTATTGTAACTTTTAGTTATTAAAACTATATTTTAACCATTATAATTATGTATCTTTATTGTATAAACTATAGACCAGTTCACAATTAAGAGTGAAGGGTTTGTAACGCATTTTGGAGGTATGGGGGCTTCGACCCCGAGCTGCATGTTTTAGCAGTCGGGCTTCGGCCCAAAATTGCCGAGGATTAGTCTGGGCCCAATATGGTCTGGGATACTTCTTCCAAAAAAAATGAACAAGAAAGAGAAAACGGATGTGACAAATTGATGAGGTATATGATTAGGGATGCTCTTACTTAGGGGGGGGGGGGGGGAGTTTTGACTATCGAATATAACCCTCTTTTTAGGAAATTTGACTACAAATATGTTGGACTGTGAGAATAATGGCGATGATTTGAAGTTATTTGTCGGGTGTTGCCCTTAATTTGCCTGCATATACATGCATGTGAGTTTTCATAAGACTTCAAACTTAGATGCATATTTACATACAAATTATTTAATCATGATGATTATTGTCCTGATAACACGACAAACATTGTTTTTAACCATTACAAGCGGTCATTTTTAAAGCTTAAATGT
The DNA here is from genome assembly GCA_030169165.1 of Centaurea solstitialis. Taxonomy (NCBI): domain Eukaryota; kingdom Viridiplantae; phylum Streptophyta; class Magnoliopsida; order Asterales; family Asteraceae; genus Centaurea; species Centaurea solstitialis. The sequence continues at coordinate 81,806,032 of CM058044.1, forward strand.
ACACCTATCAACTATGATATATATTATAGTTGTCATTTTTATTTAAGACCTTGACTTAGTAACATGCTTCTAATTTGATGTCGGCCACACTAGTGATAAATTAATTATAGAATTTTGTAGAGTTGATGCACCTTTAAATGTGTTCGATACTTTTAAGGGGAATTCAATTGTTTTGACCGATTTAAGTTTTTTAATTGATTTTGATGGGCTCTTTTAGCTCTTTAGATTAATTTAGATGAACTTTTTTAGTTTTTATTTTATTTCCTAATATCAGCAAATACCATCAACAGTTTAGCCGGTACAAGAGACTCACACTCCTTCCTAGGTCCACCCTTTGAATAAACATACAAAAGACAGATGTAGATCATCAGAAAAAACAAAATAGTTACATTAAAATAGTTAACAGCCATCATTAAATTTTTTTTTTATCACTAATAAGTAAACCCGTGACTATGAGAACCTTCAATAATGCCAAGTGCTTGCTCACCGATTTATTTTATATTTTCAATAAAATCCATTTGATTCGGCCGGATACAACCATTCGCAATGGTAAGCTATTTTTATTTATTTAATTAGGTCGTTAATTCACACACATGATTTATTTATTCGGATAATCATGTAAACCTAAATCAAGTTAGGATTCGTTTACTAAACACTTACTCGGATAATCCTTACCAAGTCATATTTCTTTACCGGAAGTATATGACAAGAATCAAGAATCTTATCTCAGTAAGGATGAAAACAAGGATGATAGTCTTATGCGGTAAGTGATGGTCGTTGTCTCTTACCATGGTTAGCTCTTACTGGGTAAATTTTGCATACGATACCACTTTTGTGGACTAAAATCACTACAAAAAATCCAGCCTATAGCGACGACAAAAGTTGGTAATGCTCAAAATCGCGTGACTAAAGACTATTTGCGACGACCGTTGTTACTATTGAGTTTATCACATAATGATCGTACCTGTAGCTACGTGCAGCGACGACTTTTCATCGCAATAAGTTTAATAAACCACTATTTTTTATACTTTTAGCGACGATTTCATGTAGTCGCTGTAGAGAGTATTTCTTGTAGTGAATCTTATCCAGTAAGTAGGTGATAGTGATGCATTTTGTTGGTAATTAAGCACTTACTCGGGTAAGCATTTGGTAAACGGGGCTTAATCAATAAAAAAAAGAGTGAATTATATTTGTGTCCATGTTCTATACTTTTTTTGGAACGACAATAATATTAAAAAAAAGTGTGTGTGTGTGTTGGGGGGGGGGGGGGGGGGGAGGGGACTAGCAAGACGCTAGCCCTAAGAAAACAAGTTCAAAGAGAGGATTACAATGCCAATTTATCCAATCAAAACATCTACCCCTTCGCCCCTCTCGAATAACACCAAAGAAAGACAACGATTGAATGAAATTCACCGTCTCAAATGATTAAAATCCTTACGGTTGAAAGTGGCGTCATTCTTGTCTTTCCACATAGCCCAAATATAAGCCTGCCATGTTAACTGTTGCGTACTTAGCCCCTTGAACTGATCACCAATGTACGCTTCATCATGAACATCTGTGACCTTGGAGCAGTTCGTAGGAAGCAAAATTCCCAGGTGTTGACAACTCGTCTCACCTCTATTGCTTTCCTATAGGTAGTAAAAATGTGATCAGGTGTCTCACTCGTCTCATTGCACATCACGCAAGTATCATCAATAGGAATGTAACCTCTTTAAGGTCATGTTGATTCACTAGGCAACCACAAATGTAAAACTTATGACTTTAGGTTATAACTTAGTATCAAGCTTTAAAGGTAATTAATTACTTTCTACAAGACAATCATTTGCATCACAAGAATATTAATATGATTTATGTTAGCAATATCATTTTGTTGTATGGTACTACTATAGTAAAAGTTTATTAACATTTACTACTTTTATCAAAGTTATACTTATACATATCATTATGTAAAACGAAACATTATCTTTGTCTTAGATGGATACATTATCAACATTTTGTAATTTAATATTTGAAAAAGATATAGATAGAATCATAATGCCAATTTTCAACACGGCAAGAACAAAAATGATTGCGACCATGTACATGATTTGACTCATTATGATCAAACTTGATATTTTGAAGTATATAAACTCAAAACAATTCTTTTAAGTAATTGATCAATCATTAAAAAGAAAATCAACAATCGACATTGCTTTTCCTTTAAGTCTCCGATAACGATCGAATATATATATCAACACATATATAATACTTCCTTTGTTTAATTAGCTCATTTGCCTCAACTAATTAACATCGCCCGTGGTTACAGTTTGTAGACAAAATCAACGACATATGAATAAGGACGATACAAGCTTACACATGCATGCAAGGCCCACCCGCCAAAAATCAAATGATGAGATTCATTAGCAGACTTTATGGTTTGTATTCTACCTTTCTTTTTCATGGGATTTCTTGGACTTTGTTTTGGAGGTGGGGTAATCAACAAGCAAGTTGTGCTAAAATTATTCAAAGAGTATTCTACATATTCATTAATTAATTTAAACCAATAATGATATAACATGTAAATAAAAAGAAAATATTATAGTTTTTTTTTAAGGGTATACGAGGCTTTGCCCCGACTAATCCTGACAAGGTTCATCGACAGCTAAAGGATGCTGCCCTGAATTAATCCCCAGTGGCCACAATCTGGAAGCGCCTGGATTCGAACCTGGGGCAGAAGGGTTAACTAGCCACTTCCTCCACATGCTTTAACCAGTACGCTAGAGCCTTGTGGTTTAAATGTTATAGTTTTAGGATATATAAAGCATGTTGAGCAATTATATGTGATATATAATATTTGTAATTTGTATGTTAATAAAAAGGATAGATATGATGTTAAAAGAAAATTTGTTTGTAGGTAGCGATAGGGGGGAAGAGTTGAATGAAGAGAAAGAAACAATCAAAGGGCAGTCTGCACTGCACGTATGGTCGTAAGAATTAATGAAGTTGTCTGACTGCAAATGGCTACTAAATTGACAACACGCAACAGATCGACATGCAATTGCGACTGCTATCTTGATTTTTGTTTCAAAATATATAACCATGATAATAACGAACGAACTTATCATCTTTTCATATAGAGAAATATTAATTATTCCAAAAATTCAAAAATTTACGAGATTCGTGAGAATTATCTTACGAATTTGTTTAGTACGATTTCTTCTTATCTAGAGTACATGTGAATAAATTAACTAGTTTATACGTGAATCACTTAAAAAATGTTTAATATATGAATTACACAAGTTCATCCCTAATCCATCGCTAATTAATGGGGTGTGTTTGGTTTTGGAATATCTTCCAGTTTTCCAAGGAAACTAAAATTTAGAAAATGCATTTGTTTCATTCCGTTTTCAAAAGTTTTTCAAGAAAAATGAAAATTCTTTGTTTTCTAAATTTTATGTAAAAGTAGAAAATTGAGTTTAGTAGTTTTTTAAAAATTTCTAAATGCATTTTGATAATTATTTAATGGAACATGGAAATTATATATACTATTTTAACCAAATGCGTTTTCTAAAAAATTTCATTGAAAACTTTAAATGAAAACTCAACTCCATTTTCTGAAAATGTTTGTTGAGAAAACGAAAGTTTATAGCTAAAAAGAAGCACTCTAATTATACAAATTAGGAATTGAAGCAAAGAAATTGCATTTTCATATAATTTGCACTTAAGTCGATATTTAAAAGAAAATTAATAGGTGAGACCCATTTAAGAAACTTTAATTGTTTCAAGTTTCAAAATTGTGATGAGTATTGTGATATGAAGAAGTTTATAGAATATAGAAATGGGTTTAGATGTTCGATTTCATCAAAAACAATAGTTCCATTCCATGTGTGTGTTTTTCTTGTAGATTCGCCTTATAAATTAAGCAAACATTAAAATGAACTTTATAATTAAAATTATTGTTTACAGAAAATCTTATAAAACTGGTTTGATATTTTATATATATATATATATATATATATATATATTCCTACATCCATTTCTATTACGCTTGAAAAATAAAAATAAAAAGTTAGAAGAGGACCAGAGCAGTTGGATTTCATGCAAGTAGTCGTAGCTTGAAGACAATGATGTATGATTTGGAGCAAGAGTTTAATTATTGGTACAATATATTTTATTTTTAGGATGGATTATTGTTAGGTTAGAAATAAAATAGCTCAACTTTTTGAACGGCTGTTGTTTAAATTATAAAATAGCACATGCTTAATTATGATTTGACGGACCAATTGAAGCACTAAAACCTAGCTACCATCCATATTTAGCATTTTTCCAACAAAAATATCTTCTTAATTAATTAAACAATGATTAGTTTTAGCCAAAAGAAAATCCCGATAGAATTGAACTTTGTCGACTTAGAAATGCATGAAATAGTTTTGCATGGGGGCAAAGATGTGGTCCACTCCAGCCTTGGAAATTAGAGCTTATGGTATGTATCACACCGTGACATTCGGGTAATGTCATATATAACTATATATTTGCCATTTTAGTCAATTTGATTAAATTCCCTATGACAAAATTTTGATAAAGTATGATAGCTACATTTAATATTTGTATTCCTTTTACATGGTTATCTTAATAGTTTTGTTTTGTAAACAGCTATCGAGTTTAAGTTTCAGACAAGTTGGAGATAAGATATTATATACATGTATGTGATGACTATGTGACGTTGAAATTCGTACATTTTGTTAGGATCTGAAAAGTAAACTTAATTAATTAATGGCAAAGTTGGTCTAAAGGATGCAAGACTCCAATAGAGCCCAAGTTCAAACCAAATGAATTGTTCAAATCGTTACTAACACCCTCGCCCTCGTTTTTTCCCTTGACATATGCTCTATCTCGCAAAACAACTTGCACATATACGAGACCTTAGATTTTGGCTTTAAACATCCCGATGCATCTTACCAAGTGTCCGCGAGGATATGAAAACTAAGGTCTAATGTAATGGATGGTTGTATCCAGAGAAGCAGTTGAGTCTTTCAATCTCATTTCCAATAAGCAAGAGCCAAAGTGGGGCCAATGATGGGCTTCTTTCAATGTAAAAACAATCAGGCTTTAAGACCTGAAATGAACTTGTTAGGTCCAGGATTTTTGGGTTGGGCTTTTTCTCCCTTTTTTTTGTGAAAAAAGGTTTCATGGAGTAGCTTCAAAATAATAAAAATTTCAATCTTTATCTTGAAGACCTTATCAAACATCTCAAACTCAACTCACTGTTTTGTCTCATAAATTATTGTACAAAGATTGGTATTTGAAATTTGAGATCCACAGACTTGGTCTCAACATGGCCCAAGAACTCCTGGTACACAAAAAAAGAAAAAGCCTTTTAACTGATCCAGCTCAGAACGAAAAAATAGGTTGATATACTTTAAACCAAAGTCAGGCCTTAACTTTGTCACCTCATTTTTATAAATTTATTAATTTTAATCAAATTCAATTGTTTAACACTTTCAACAGTTTTTTTCATAACCGTCAATTTAGGAAAACTCATTTTTCAAATACCAAAATATAGATGTAATCACTGGTGACTTGGGTGCCGTTTGTTTTTTAAGATAGGTTGAAGTTTGAATTTTGATTCTACTTTCGATTTTTAAGAGATGGTGTTGAAATCTGAAGTCTAAAATCTGAATCAATGAAACTATTTGTTTTTGTAAGTTGACAAATATCTAAATAAGTATAATTGTCTATTTTATTCTTGAAAATTCAAATTAAATACGTCAATTAAAAATAAACATTAATGATTAAAGGACAAAACAAAATTAAAGAAACGAAAGAAGGATGCTGACATATATATTTGTGAGGTTGTGAAGATTTAATCATATTTCACACACCAAAGCCACGAATTAAGCGAGTCAAGATATTCTGGCAAGCCAAGACATAGATCTACAATCTTCATGTTTTAAGTTATTGCAAACTTGATACAGGCCAGAATAAAGGTGAACACGACCGGGCCATACAGACGCGAGCTCGCGCCGCGAAGGTCTCCTCTCGTGCCGTGAGCCGACTTACGACGACATAACACGGAGTATGAAAACCCCTCGCGCCGCGAGATGCTGCAACCTCGCCAGAACCGATTTTGCTTATTTTCTCAGTTATCTAGTTTCCATATTATCTAAGATTATTATTTAAAATTATTATTATTTATTTATCCTTCTTCCTTATCAAGTTAGGACTATCATTATCCTAGATTTAAGATTATTTAGTTTTCTTAGTTATCTCTTTTTGTTTAGGTTATAAATAGGGATTATTGCTTTCATTTGTGATCAGATTTGAATTAATATAATTCTTCTCATTTGTGAGTTTTAGAGATTATTCTCTAGTTTTCCGAGTTCTACGTTGTTAGACTCGTTATCCTTTCGAATTTGACCCTTGTCGATCCGTTCCACGTTTTCCCACTGCGTCAAAACTCGGGGCATCTAAGCTAAAACTGACGTTGAAATCGAAAGAATGGTGTTAGACAAAAAATAGACTATCACTCTACTTATAAAAGGACATTGAGGGTTAAGAGGCTTTGAAAAAGAAAAAAACGATCTGAATTTATGTCTAACGAAATCATAAGTGGTCATTATGATCTGAAATTGAAAAGCCAAAAAAGACCTTGGTGTGCAAAAGGCCATTCTCTTGATCCTTGGACTTATACTTTTCGGTCCTTCAGTTAACGAATAACAACTTTTTTTTTGGACAGCAAGAAAGGAGTATTTTATTAAGAAACTAGCGAGAGGCTAGAGCCATACAGGAAGATAAAGCTACAAGAGGATTACGACACCAATTTTCCCAATTGTCACGAATAACAACTACTTAGATAGCCACAAGTGTTTGGACTGATCTTAAACTATTTCAATTAGACAAGCAATTTCAAAAAAAAAGGTACAATTTTTATAGAGTTTACTTCACGAAAGTGTATCCAACTTGTCACGAAAAGTTATCGCATGTATGTAATGTACTTCAAATTTTACTATTTGGCATATCAGAGTTTAAGAAATGGTCATTGTATGTATATATCCAACTTTATCAAAACTCATCATTTAATGTATCCAACTTGTCATGAAAGTGTATCAAAATTGTCATGAAATACATTAAATGGTAGGTTTTGATAGTTTGATACGCCAAATGGTAAAAATGAAAATACAGTACATACAATAACTTTTCGTGACAAGTTGGATACATTTTCGTAAACTAAACCCTTTTTTTTATCAAAGGTTAGAAATACTTGTTAAAGTTTATCTATGTTGTTACTCAAACTCTCTTTCAACTTGTAAACATCAAAGAAATTATGTGTAAATCATTAACTTCATAATATAGTACAAACTAATTAATTAATATATTTATAAAAGATATTAGTTTATAAATACATATAATGATACAATATTATTACAAAATACAAATATTTTGTAGTTTAAAACACAAAACAATTCAAAAGGTACAAATAGCTTCAAATGCATAAAAAAGAAAGATCATGTATATATATAAAATAGTATCTTATCAAGTTCAAATGCCCAAGTGACTTTGCACTTCCAAAATGGCTAAAGCAGATTTTTTAAGTTGTCGAGACTCGTCTTCAGTAAGATGCAAATTCGTCACACCCAAAACCCCACTCCTCCCTAACTGTGTTGGCAAGCTAAGAAACACTTCACCATCAATCCCATACAACCCTTTGGCTAGCACCGAAACCGGGTGGACCCGATGTTGGTCCCTTAATATTGTTCGAGCTAAGTTAGTGACAGAGTATCCAATGGCCCATGACGTATAACCCTTCAAAGCTATTACTTCGTATGCCCCTTGCACAACTTCTTTGTGGATCTTCTCAAGTGTTTGCTTTTCATACGAAATTTGTTGTCTCTCTAAGAAGCTAAGTATCGGCACCCCTCCTACACTTATGCTCGACCATAGTGCCACCGATGTATCTCCATGCTCTCCCATGATATACGCCTTACATAAATATACGACACATCTAGGTTAAATATAATAATTAAACGAAGTGCTTTGATTTAAAAACAAAATTTTACTTAAAAAACATGAAAAGTCTTCATTTATTTTTTCCGTGTTAATCACAAAAAAAAAGTAAGAAGGAAATACATTTTTTCCAAAATAATGGACTATCGACTTGATCATAACTTCATGATTAATTAAAAAATCTCATAGTTTTTATTTATGAATTAATCAATTATGTAAAAGTAAAAACAAAATTAAGATATGAACTAAAATTTAATTATCTAAAGATGCTTCGTTTAAGAATTACGATCGTTGGAGATTGTGATTGGCAAACTATATACTTGTGATTGGCAAATTATATAGTTGATAAACTAGCTTATGAATAAATTATGTTTGGTAAAAACTAGCTTATAAATATGTAAAATGATCAAAAATGATATCTTCAAGTATAATAGTTATTACTAATAGGGGTATAATTGGAAAAGGAAAAAAAAACTACAAAAAACAACTAGCGTTTTAACAAGCTAACTTAGTACTCATCTAGAGATGTAGAAACTAACCTGTACATCTTGGGCATTGACATCAAGATGATCTGCGATGAGAAACCGAAACCGAGAAGAATCCAGATTTGTGCCCGACCCAATAACCCGATTTGAAGGAAGCCCAGATAGTTTCCATGCAACGTAAGTCAACACGTCCACCGGATTCGACACAATCAGCAGAACAGCCTCCGGCGAACCGGCTGCCAACGGAGGAATTATCTTGGAGAACAAACCCAAGTTCCTCTGCACCAAATTCAGCCGAGACTCTCCGGGTATCTGTCGGGCACCGGCGGTGACGATAAGAAGATCGGAACCGAGGGTGCTGGAGTAGTCAACGGAGGCGGAAATGGTGGTGCGAGGGAGGAATGCAGCGGCATGCTGGAGGTCTAGCATCTCACCGCGGAGCTTATCGGCATTAACGTCTACGAGCGCGAGCTCGTCGGCAAGGTCTTGGGTGAGGATGGTCTGGGCAATGGCCATACCGACGTTTCCTATCCCGATGACGGAGATCTTGGTGTTGCGGTTGGTGGGTGGGGGTGGAGATGCACCATGGATGGGCCTGAAGAAAGATTGAGCTATGTCTAACCCACCTGGACCAAGATTAGTAGATGAAGCACTTTTCTGCATTTCTTTTTCTTTTTCTTTAATTTGAAATGGATTTTGTGATGGATTTAATTGACAGGGACAAGAAGGTGTTGGTATTTATAGAAGCAAGAAGACTTTCTTTTTGGATCCCACATTCCACAAGATACCAATAAATTATATTCTAACCAAAAGTTAACCATTTTTTTTTAATTTAATCTTGGTTTAATATTTTTTCTATAAGCTAACTTAGAGTAACGTTTCTTGTCATTTTCTTCTATTACTTTTTGTGGGAAAGGTTCAAACGAGAAGCATGTCAGTTTAAGAAAACGTGAGGAGCAATCTCAGCCACTCATCTCGTGGTTACGGTAAACGTGATCACGGAGGACTGACGCGATTCATGGGAGGGTGAAGATTATTAAAGGGGGAGACCAGTCAAAGCCGCCTTTGTTGACCGGATGAGTGACTGAGATTGTTTTTTACGTTTTCTTAAATTGATATGTTTCTCGTTTGAACCTCCCTCTACTTTTTGTTTTATATATTTCAACAAGCTAGTTTAAAGCTGGTATTTATATTGCCTAATTTATTAACTACGAGTTGGCTCATCATATCATTTTATATATAATTTTTATGGTAACACATAGCTCATCAATTAGTTTGTTAAAATAGGATTGAATTTCCATTGACAAATATTCAACATCCATAATTCAATTCAAAACCACAACTTGTTTGAAAGCAATATATGTATTAAGATGCTTCTAAAAGTAAATAAGTCTTGATTAAAGAAAATAAAGCAGCGTTGATCTTGAATGTTGAAGAATTGGAAACCATGGGTAGCTCATTGTAAATCTCAGTGGTAGCCAATACCCTTAATTAAGAATCCCAATATTCTTCACCTAATTCCATGCCATCCCAAAATTCTTGATGATATCTTATCACACCTTTTTAGATTTGCTTATCATAACAATTAATATATTATTTACAAATATCACTTTGCGTTTTTATATTTAATATAGCTAATTAACCATAGTTTATCAAATATTGTGGATTAATTTTTCACATGCTTTTCTATACATTAAAAAGAAATCATATAACGAATAACATACTAATATACATATAACATGTATTCTTGCATAGGAATTGAAATGGTAAAAGGTATATAGCAAGACCCCCCCTACACAAAATCTTATGTTTGAAAGTTTATCCCGTCTAGAAGGCTCATGCTCTAGAAAACTCAACCAAAGAATGTCCCCTTTTATTAATTATTCTTCTTAATTTCAAAAATTAAATAAAAATATTAATTAATTCAATTACAAATATATCATTTCAGGCTGAATGAGACACGTGTGACATTCTCAACTATTTTTACAGTTACAACGAAAGATGAATTTTCATTTGATCCCGCATTTACTAACTAATATATAAGTATGTTTGTTTTCTGATGGACCAATAAGATATTAAAAACATAGGAGACAAAGAAATAAGGTTAGATATTAGATAAATTATAATCTTAAATGAATATTTAATTTAAAAGTAAAAACACTTAAATATTCATAATAAAGTTCAAAGTTTATAATTATTTATATACTGTAAAACAGTGAGCCATATCTAAAAGCAACCTACAAAACAGGGATTCATTTTGATGACATTTTATTTTCATCTACAAGTCCAAATTTATAATGGAAACATCACTTGACTATAAAATATCCAATGAATATTTAACTATAGAATTAATTAAAAAGGAACTAGGATCATTTTATTTAACACGTTGTTTGACGGGTAAAACATAAAAATGTAAGTTATAATGGTCTAAAAAATTAAAAATAATATGTTGAATAAAGAATATAAGAAAACCAATAGGAGGGGGAAAGAAGACGATATGGGGTGAGAGTTTATTGGAGTTGCAATCAACAAGGTCATTATGCATGATGTCAATTTTCAAAATTCAAGATTAAATTGTGATTAAGTTTTTCTTTTCATTTCATTGACAAAAAAAAAACCCTCTAGAACAAATATATTTAATATATAAATTTAAACCGAAAGAAAATATCATCATTTTACCATGTTTTAACATTATTTTAGTTGAATATGATGTAGACAACAGTTACTTAAAGGTATGGAACACATATATGACAATTTGGTAACTAAATAGCTCGCTAAGTTAATTAACAACATACATGGTCCTGGTTCTTGATCTTTATTGCATCTCGAAAGCATCTGTACTTTACTTTGGTCTTTCGGTTCATGTGATCAAGACTACGTTATAATTTGTGCTAATGGGGATTGCATTCATTGGTGAAATTGACTCAACTAGCCAAAATACTCACCAAAATTTTACCCACGTCTTTAAGAAAAATCAGTCTTTAAGAAAAAGTGGACAATATTCATTTCGTTAAGTTTTTTTTTTCCAGTTAGGTCTGTAAGATGTACGAAGATAGTAACATTGATGTAAAATAGGGAGACAAATTGCTAGAAGATCAATTTTATGGAGTAAGATGACTAGTTGAGTCAAAAAAAAAAATTATGATTGGTTGTAATATACTATATCCATACATCAACATCAAAATAATCTTAACCATAAGGCTTGTGGCGTAGCGGTAAAACCTGTGGAGAATGTGGATGGTATCCCATTCACCCCAGGTTCGAATGCCCTCATGCGCATCTTGTAGCCAGGCTTAGTCTCAGAAGGCCGAATTTTCAGTTTCTGTTCTAAATTGCCAAGGATGTAGTCTAGGCAAAGTCTAGATGAACCTTATCCCAAAAAAAAACATCAAAATGATCTTTTACATTTTCAAAATAATAAAGTTAAGATTAAAAAAATGTACAGATAACAACACACATAAAAATGGGAGAAAATTATGCAAGTTCTTTTGCAAGCATTTTTGTCCAAGATTGCTAATTTTTGCATGTGGTGTTTATTTTGCCATTTTACAAGAAACCAAATAGTTTACCCATCTTTTTTCATGTGATGTCTTGAAATCTATGAACAAAAGCATTCTTCCTAAGATCGATCACAGAGAAGGGACAGAAAGAGATAATAAAATCAAAGGCATATGGATGGATTTATTAACAAACATGATGTCTTGTAGATTATATACAAACATTTGTATCATCATCTTCTTGGGAACTTGTTAAATAAAGGAGAAGTAGTTATGATGGATTGGCAAATAGAAGCCAAGAATGGCAAAAGAAACAAACTACTGCTCCCCAAATGTGTTCTCTCCGCTGTAAGTAACATAAAGAAAACCATCTTCGTCTTTCTTTTCTTCGTATATTGCAGACATGATTGCCCCTACAACGACAACAGCAATCACATATTATAGCTTAGCTTAATTAATTAATTCATGGAATATACAAATGGAATTCATTGAAATGTAAATTACCTGTTGGTGGCAAGGCGTTGTCAACGAATATAAATATTGCCTTCTCTGCACTTAGCTTAATCCTTTTACGAATTACATACACAAATTGACCTACTGTCAAGTCAGCTGGAACAAGGTACCTGCAAATTAAATTCCAACATTCATCTCAACTCTCTACAATATAACAGTATGAAATGTATACTTGTATGCAATGCTGACAACCGTTTCCATGAAAATCACTGGTACCATTGGTGTAAGTTCATTTCAGACAATTTAAATTAGTTCAAAACAGGGGATTGGTTAAAGCTTGCAATCGTTATCCACAACAAGGTCTCTAAGTTGAACATGATACTTAAGAAATTGACAAGTAGTAAGTTTGACAATTGACACTCATTCATCAAATATGAGAATGTAGAGATACAAAATGACCAAGGAAGAAAAAGATGATAAGTATATATATTACGTACTTTTTCTTATCAATATTGGGAACATCACTTCTGTCTGCCTTCTCTACAATCACCTACAAATGACCAAAGTAAAGGTCAATTGAAACTTATACCACCAAGTTTACTTGAAAAACTATATAATAAACATGAACTCCATTTCAAAGAAGAATTTAAAGAGAATTGTAAAAAAGACATGTAATGAGAGAAGAGATCAATCTAGGTTAACTTTTGAGTTCCACAAGCTATAAGTTCAGTTTGACCTTAAAAGTCAAAAATATATCTTTATGGCTTGAGTGCAAAATCCCATTTGAAAGACATAAGATGTCCAAGAGATAGCTCAATAGTTCCACATTAAGCCCCAATTTCCCAAGAACTTGTAAAAATATCCCAAGAACAATCAACTTGGAGCAAATTAGTGAGAAAAGCTATTACAGCATGAAAAATGCATCAACTTGTTGAATCTCATGCTAATTGCATCAACTTGTTGAATCTCATGCTAAATGCAATAAGTAGTTATCGGTTTTCTAGAGAAAGATCAATACTCACCGGAATTCTATCAGGGTATTTCTCTCTAATTCTAGCAGCCTCGGCACGCCTCTTCTCTGAAACAAATCAACACGTAAAACACAAGCTCAATGACGTTTAACTTAATCCACCAGCATATGAAAAAGGACAGCCCTGATACACCAACATATGCAAGGCCACGGGTGGACCTACTAAGGACCCTCTTTTCCCCCGCTCACTTGAGTATCGCAAAACAAAAAATTAGGCACCTTGAGGGTACACACCCGCTTAATTTTGAGCGGTGGCCTGACATATCTAGAACCAACTTTGTAACAGAAAGGAACGGGCGGTATGGTCTTAGTTGGCCAAATTAAGGCTCTCCTTATAGGAGGTCATGGGTTTGATTCCGAACTGTAGCAAAAATGAAATTTTTTGGTTCACAATTGGAGAGTGAATAGTTCCTATTCTCACTCTCATCTCTTTTAATGTTAAATGACTTTAATTAACAAATAAAATATTCTATCAATTATCTCCATTTCAAAATCTGTTTCCATGCCTGTTTTGTTGATTAACTGCATTCTCACGTCCTCCTTGAAAAAATGATCACGTTCTTGATCATTAACTTTCCCCCAAAAATATGAGTTTGTTTGTATTTTGTAATTCGTTTTTAGTTATTGATTTTATCGACCTTAAAGGCACGCCCACTCAAGAAAAGTGTTGGGTCGAGGCTGGGTGGAAGTCTTTGTGCACAAAGTTCCCTTGTATTTTCACAAACTACAAGCTCATTAACCACAACCCACCAAAAAAGGGGTTGACCATGTACACCAAGGCTTCTCAGCTTCTCAACAATTGGCAAGAAAGTCTTTGCTTAGGTTGCATTGTCACAAAGAAACTGTTCCATTTGACTCAAACCCATCATCTTTCCATGGAAAAGGGGGCAAGGCCTAAAAACTATGGATATAAACTAGAAATACATACCAAGATCATGCTCTTGCTTGAATGAACTCTTGGCCATTTCACTGCAGTTCAAATGAAATTTAAAAGAGGATAAATTTTCTTTTGCTTGATGATGATCAAGTCTAACCCACATATAATCAATAGTCAAAAGTTTTAAAAGTTAACTGCTTTGGAAGAAGATCAAGTCACTCACATCACCTAAACATGATCCATCCACAAACAACCATCATAATTGATAGTTTTTCACTGGTTAATCAACATAACCCTAATAGCAAACTTCAATAACTCAATAACAAGTTCAGAAAAAATCAAATCAATAATTCTGATCACAAACCTAAAAAATGATGAGCTTCGTTTCCTCAAAATCATCGCAACAAAAACAAACAAAGATGAACAACAATAAATGAAAAGCAGCAATTGAAGAAACGATCATCAAAATAATTGAATTCAACTAACCTTTCGATTAAGCAAAACCCGATTCAATTCAATTGGGGTCTGAAGTATGCCTTTTGCTTTGTTATTCAACTCCCAAACAAAGCGTATGTGTGTGTATAAAAGGGCGAAAACTTGAGGGGAGGGCTAAAGTTGCATTTTACTCCAAACTATTCATATTATTTCATAGTAAACCCGTGTTTTATTAAATTGTCACATTTTGGTCCTCTTTTAGTTCTTTCGTTTGACAAATATTAAACGAGGGAGATGACACATAACATGCCACGGCCATGGCCGAAACCATGGACACGTGGTTGGCACATGTTATCCGTTCCCTTTGTTTAAAGTTTGGGCCACTTTTTAAAAGGTTAATAATATAAGATTATCGTTTTTATAGTAAAAAATATATAAATAGATCACGATAAGTTTTTAGGCATACAGATTTGCTTAAATTGAATGAGACATACAAAAAAGCAAACTATGATCATGTACATTTTAATTGCATAACAAAAATACTTAGGACATTAGTTATCTTTTAATATGAGATCATTAAAGATAGATATGATAAGAGGGAAAATATAATCCTCAAAATAACAAATTAATTTATACCTGAAAAATAATAGATTTTAAACGTTAACACAAAATATAACCATTTTCCAAAGACCGGTCGAAGAGTTTTGATAGTGGCACGTATTACCGTTCCTCCGTATCATGAAAAATTCATGATAAGTTAAAGATTTTCCATGATAATTTGTGTTGCGTTAAATGAATTGACTTTGAATTTTTCATGATAATTTGAAGATTTTCAATTCAAATAGTACGGTGTTTTAATTGCAAAACTACATAAAAGTTTAAGTGCCCATGTACCATCAATCAAGTATGACATTATGTATACTTGTGTGCAATCATTGACTTGTAAGTTTATCAATGATTGTATTTATTTCCGACAATAAAATAAGGAATACGTAACAATACCCTTTTTGATATGATATCATGGTAAATGTATTTATTTCAATTCTAATGTTTAATTGATTGTTTAAGCAACAATTCAAACATCTCTTTTAAATATAAATGTCTTGAAATAATTGGTTTTTCTAAACTCTATATCACTAGTTTCATCGTTAGGATGAGACAATTTCCTAAAAATGTTGAAACAATGTCCAAACTCCAAAGCTTGAAAATGTCAATTATTGGTTAAAGAAAGCTTGATCAATCCCCATCATTTAGATTTTGTTATCGCATATTCGCATGCTTAATAAAAAGTTGGTAAAAGACAATTACGCCATGTTCTCGAGTTTTTTTTAATGAAGGAAAGGAAATGATTTCTAAGGAAACTAAGAAAAGGATGTTTTCGAGTTTTTTTAAAGGAAGGCAAGGATTTGGAGGAGAGATGGATAACCCGATCAAGCAAACTTAACTTTGAAGCATAATGTCTGTTAAACAATTGCAGAAAGAGGTTTCAAAAAACTAGACTTAGGTTTTACTGTTTTAGTATTTTTGTCTTGTTTTTATTAATCGGTTAATTTAAAAGCACGGACGGCGTCACTAGACCTAGCAAAAATTGATATGACACGATAACCCGACATGAACTCGGTTCGAGTTAAACGGGTAATACATTTCAACCGGTTTAAGTACAAAGGTTGACACGACATGACACCGAAACGGATAAAGTCAGGGTCATAAATGTCAACGCAAAAATGACCAGAATAACCCGTTTATATATTTATATATATAATAAGTTTTCTTTGTATTTTTTTTAGCTATTCACGATTTACCTTTTGGGAATTCGGGTTAGATAAATGACAACCCAAAAACATTTAAAAGTCTAAAACTGTAAGGTCAAAATCAAAATAAACATATAGATTATAGATGGGTTAAATGGATTGAAGAGGTTAAAGGGATTCAATGGGTTGTATCGGGTTAGACGGGTCGAGTTCATGTTGGGATTTTCTGACCCGTTTATTGAAGGAGTCGTGTTCAGGTTAGGCACTTTCAACCTGTTTAACTTTGAACCCAACATGACACGTTTGCCAGGTTTAGGTGTTATGGAGACATTCAAGCAATTGTATAACAAGATCATACAAATACAAATGCAACATCATCATATAACTTGAGATCCTTGGTCTTTCATTTCACATTGGCTTGAAGTTCCTAATGTTATAATCAAATCAAAACCCATGAAGCACACTTACAATATCTAGAATGACCCAAATTGGGTTTGATTCTAAAAAAACACAAGTAGCAGATAGGAGGATCACCACTGCACCAGCAAGGTAATTGTAAAATATGGCAGGGCCTGAATGATAAGATACTTTGAAGCATTCAGCCATTCTAGCTTTCACCAATTTGCCAAACAACAATCTCCGATGCAGAGACTATTTCAAAATGGAAGCAATAAAGAGTAAACTGAGTCAGACCTCGAAGGTTATTTTGGTATTTTCATCACATGTATTGACTTGGGCCATTCAGATTTATGATTGTAAGTTACACGGTTTAACAGCCAAAAAATGGGTTAAAATCCTACAAAAATGAGGATGCAAATCCACATCAAGACCTAAATTTTGTATGAAATAAGGTTTTAATATCCAGCTCCCAATAAATATGAACTCAAACAAACAACATGTGAATATAGCATCAAATTCATCTGAAAACAATACAAATTTAGATGATATTCAACTTGTCCAATTTCCATTCACTAAGCAGCTATTTAAAAGAGCAAAATCACAATTCAATTATGGGCATTCATTGGAACCCTAATTTTGAGTAAATCCCCATTAGTTTTGGGGAAACAATTATAGTAATAAAAAGAGAAAATTGAATTGGGTACCAGTACCATACCATACCATGATGATGAAATCAATCAATCAATCATCTTGGTCTTTGTTTTTGGGTTTTCGATAATTCTCTTCATAATGCTTGGCCATCACAAGACCTGTCTTATAGAGCTTGTGGATGTTGGGGACGTTGTAGTTCTGAGCAACGTAGATCCCGAAAGCTGTTCCGATTAAGAACGAGAAGCTGCTTTTGATGATTCCCATCCGCCAGATTTACAATCAACTCAAATTGGTTTACTCTCTCTAATTTTTCATTCCAAAAACAAGATTCGTGTCTTTCTGGAACTTTCCTCCCCAAATCCCCCTTCCCCTTGCAAATCAATTGAGGGCAACGATTCAAAAAAACAAAAACCTATTAGGAAAAAAGGTCATTAATTATATATTGGAGTAAATTACAAAAACAGTCCTTATGGTTGCTTTGTACAAGATTTTTCTAGAAAATGTTAGAATACTTGTACTAGAAGGATTATACGACTAAAATACGGTTGGAATTAACACAATACTGATGCTAATTTACATTTCACCATTTTATAAGATTATTATGAGCAAATACATACAAACCTTATAGTGTACATAACATTATAAATAGACTCTAGAATCCACTTATTAGGTTATAATGGCCCAAAACAAAAAAGCCCAATACTTAGCCCAGCGAGTGGGCCTACACATTCAAAACCATTTTCTCCCATACTCCCCCCATTAGATTACATTAGATTAGATTATTATCTCCTCTTTCTTTAACTCCAAGATCAAAGACAGATAGAGACTTTTTGCATTGATGTAGTTTAATTACGGAATACAGACCTGGATTGATGTTATCACCAATAGCTAAGCTATTAATGAAGACGTAAATTGGTAGTCTAGCAATCATGTAACGGAAATTGGCATGATCTTGAAAAGCAAATTTGAACAGTTTGTGTGTTGATGTAGATTGGTGGGAAAAATTGTCGACATGGTTTAGTGATTTATTTATCAAACACCAACATTGACTTTAATGAATTAGATAAAGCATGTTTATTCAAAGTAATATATGATTCATGAATTAAGCAAAAAGGAAGGAAGTTGTATGTCCTCTAAATTGGGCCAAAGACTCAAAGGTATGTGGGTGTGGCACCACTATCAATGGTTGCAACTTATTGATTAAAGACCCTCTCCATTTGTCCACTTCAATGTCACTAGTGTTTGCCTAAATTTAGATAGATATGTACTTTTTGGAGTATGATCAACGAATAGTTATACTTTGTCAAAAAGAATGACAAAAAAAAAAAGTTAAAAAGAAAGTGTTATTGTGTTTGATATGGTCTTTAATTTCTTAATTTGATAGTTTTGTGTTCCACGAAAAATGAATATATTATGTTTTTGATCTTCAACTTCACAAAATTAAAGATAATATACCAAGCATAACTGTTGGTGTAGGTTTGTGTTTAAGCAAATGTTCCTATAGAATAGTTTTAGTAAAAATAGTGTCATTTGATAGAAAACAATAGTTTTGATGGATTTCAAGAACAGATAAATGAAAAACAAAAAATAAACAAATATTAGTATTGTTCAATGAAATCATAGTTTACACACATTTAAAGTTCAAGACATTGTTGGATTAAAGAATCAAAATCATATTGTATGCAACCAAACTCAAGAGAAGTTTTCAAGATGCAAACCTAGAGTTGGATACATCAATTACCAATAGAAATCGAAAAAATACAAGAAAAAAATTCTTATAATAAACATAGAAAGTAACTCAAACAATATGGAATAAAAAGAGAAGCAACACAATTCTCCAACCACTTCATTGAGTTGATTTTCACACATTTATACTTATTCAACTTTCACTTAATTTGTATTATTCGCAAATTTTTTTGGATTCATTAATGTTTTATTAGAGATATATAAATAGAATTTTTTTAATTAATATAAAAACTTAGATATATTTATAACAATATAAGTTTTTATTATCTACCAATATAATTCATCAAGGCCTTGAGGGCATGGGTTTTAATGAATGTTTACATATTTTTCGAAGGCAACATTTTCTTTGTTCACTCTATTTTGTGTGTTTTGTCGTTTTGGAGTAAATTATTTTGGTAGCCATTTGAGTAAATCGAAACCACCTCCTAGCCATCCTCTTCCTCCGTTTACTAGAATAACCATCAAAGTCGCCCCACCGGAAGTCACCCGGGGCGACTTGAGCTTTTCGGACGAGTGAAACCCACTTTCCGGCCATTTCCATCATTTTCGGGCCAAAATCCAAAGAAGTGGCTCCAAGGAGAGTCTCACGGGGCAACTTTCATGTCCTTATGAAAACTGCCGGCCATCATCTTCTACTTCATGTTTTCTCATATGCCGCCCATATGCTTATGAAAACTGCCGCCCTATACAAGAAATCCATATGGTCTTTAATCAGCTAGAAACCTTATCTCCATCCCATATGAAACCTTATCTCCATCCCATATGCTTATGAAATCTTATCTCCATCCCTCTTATCTACAAGAAATCCATTCGGTTGTGGTAATGGTTTATTTAAAGGTAATTGCCGGTGAGAAACAAAGTTGCCGAAACCTTTCATGTTTACAAGTAATGGTTTATTCAATATGATAGCATTGATGTTTCCAATTTCGCCGGAAAATCATAAGTCGCCCCGGGGCGTCTCCTTGTGGGGCGACTCCGGTCGATTTTCGCCGGAAACTTGGTTTTTTGGCCGGAAAACATGAAAACTCGTCGGAAAAGCACAAGTCGCCCCGGGCGACTTCCGGTGGGGAGACTTTGATGGTTATTCTAGTGAACGGAGGGAGAGGGTGGCTAGGAGGTGGTTTCGATTTACTCAAATGGCTAACAAAATAATTTACTCTTTGTTTTGGGGTAGGGCCATTAGGACACCCAATTTGTAGGCAAACAAAGATGATGTGGAAATGAAAAGATCAAAAATTTATTGTGTAAAACATCAAGTTTCTATTAATTTAAATCTTGTAAGATTATTAGAATCTTTTTTGTTTTTCAAGATTCTTATAATTAGTCAATATATATATATATATATATAAACTAGTTTAGACACGTATGATTAAAAAGATCTAACTTCTCTTTGTAGAAATAGCAAAAAGATCTAACTTCTCTTTGTAGAAATAGCAGATAAAGCACATTATCTTATTCGATCTTAATTTAGACTAATAAAGCTAAATATTATTCTATACAATAAAAGGTATAAAGAATATACATATTTGTTTATAAAAATTAATATTAGAATTGTTATACTTTATCATTCTTAATCGATTTAAATAATTACAGAAAATCTTAATTCATTTCATACAAGAAAGTGGAATATAATTTAATCATTGATATACATTCATTTTTCAACAAATAATGATTAAATAAACAAAAATGTTATATATTTTTAACAAACATGATATATTTTTAACAAACATGATATATTTTGTCATTAACGTATTCATTAAATGAACCTTCATGGTTCGGATGGAGTCATAGAACTATACTTTTGCTTCTTAATATCTAAATTAAATATGGTAAAGTTATCCAACTAAACTTGTTTAAGTAATTAAAATGATCTTAATGTACAAACAATGTTGATTGTCAATCATAATATGATAATTGCATATCCTTTTTATGATGGTTCATTCTATAGCTGAAAACATGATTAATTATATCTAATATTAAAAATATTCATTTGTAATTGTATATCTTTTTTCAATATATTTTTTTATGTTGAAGACGAGGAATTTTGTTCATAGTTATCCTAAATGAGCATCAATATGTTGTAATGTTTACAATAACAAGTATTAATACATAATCAAATTATAGTCAAATCATTTTCTTTTTTAATTAAAATAATATCGATAGATAAAATATAAATTTCAATATTCAGTTAAATAATAAAATAAATAACTACTACAATAAATACATGACATAAACTTCTATAATTTATTGTAATAGGTATCCATATTTTTTTGGGAGACAATGTGTTCATAGCATTTTGTGAGAGTGCATTAAAGTTTTTGTGCTTTAAAATGAATTCGAATTATACAAGATACCTTGCTCTTAATAGAAAAGAAACAAATTCATATTCAAAAGTTGTCAAACAACACATGTAACCATATAAAAAGTGACGTTTAAATAATTATACGACCAAATAAACGTCAAGAATAAAACACGAAATGATGATACAAGAGAAAGTATTTGTAATTATCTTTTTGTTTATGAAATATAATTGCTATAATAAGATATGTTGAGTGCTATTATTGTTAGAGATCTCAACGTGTAAAATTCCAATTACTTGCATGTTTGAGACATTATTTTCGTGTGGGAAAATTGTGAATTGACATTTACAACACAAATAATATACATCCTTTATATATTGCACTTTTTACACGTATTTGAGGAGTTGTTTAATTCATTAGTGCAATATGTGAATGTAAAGATCGTGTGAGAATTTGAGTTTAATATGAGAAGCGTATATGAACCGTTGATCACTTTTAATCTTTTGTCTTCCCATGAATTGTGTTTTGAAAGAGAATTGGTTTGTTACATCCTCTCCTAATATGCATTCACTTTTCAAGTTATCCTTAACTTCTCATCGAAACTCAACCCTTTAACAAATATTTATCAAATAACTAGTTATTATTTGTTAATTGGTTGAAAGATATTTTAGCTTCGAATTGTTTATTTATATGCAAAAATTGTATCAGCATATCATCTACCATATCATTTTTTCGTGCCAACCCTTTAACTAGAGTCATTAATTGGACATCGCAACAAATATAGCTCATCAACTTAAATCAATATCATCTTTATCTATCGTAAATGTTTATGATTTTTTCTTTATTGTTAGACAAAGAAGCACAATATTAAACGTCATTTGATTTCTTAAGAAACAAGTATTGCTTATATAAATAATTTATGTTATAAATGTAAGACTTGATAAAGTTTACCAAGGTTGATCAATGTTAACATGTTTGAAAAACATCATTACATCCATTAGAAGTGGGTCGGCTAAAAATGACCTAGCTAACAATCTTTCAAAAAAAAATTATGGACCCAGGTTTGATAAAAACGTAACTATGTCAGCCAAATTTTTTTTTCGTTATATTATTATCCTTTTTACGAATTTGTTATCTTTTTTTGTCCTTTTTAGGTAACTCCGTTTTTAACGAGCTTATTTTTAAAAGTGAAAAAATATAGCTAAGAGGTCAATACAGAGGTGGAAGTATGGCTAGTACGGTCAATTTTCCTGATGTTAATTCATAACCGGGAAAATCAAGTTTAATTTTAACAATGAAAAACAAAAATAACAACACCTTGAAGTAGACACACCATCACACATAACCCTTCTTCTACAAGACTAAGTAGAATGGGTTACTGAAACATCACATCATGAAAGTAACTTGATATTCGACAAACGGTTCTAAAAATTTTAAAAGGTAAAATCATGATTTGGTTGATCAACAACGTTTATCATAATCAACCTTTATTGCATTTTTCCCACCTAAATTATAATCATTCACATATATACATAACTTATACGCATAAAGACAATAAATTGTGTCAGAATAATACTTATGATGAAAATGATGCGAACACTTTTAAATTTACATAAAAGTTGTCAGACAATAAATTTTACATAATCCATGGTATCTTTTTTCCATAAGCTAGTTTTTGTCAAACATAATTTATTTAGAGCATCTCCAATAACTATGTTAAAATAGAGATTTTGGGATTTTTAGGAAAAAATTGCTCTAATTATGGTATAGTGTATGCTAAATAGAAAAAAGAAGAGAGAGAGAACATATAATCTCTATATTTGGAGGAATGCTAAAACTCCTCTATATAAGAGAGAGAAATAATATTTTATTAAATATATTAATTATTTTTAATATAATTAATGGTATAATTGTTAAAATAGAGTAGTTCTTAGACTATCCGCAATGAGAGGTACCTGATGGCATCAGCAACACCGCTGTGGATGTATCGGGTAGGAAGCAATTGGCTTCCCCTTGCCGATTGTTTAGATGACACCCACCCACCCCATCGAAACCCCTCACCCTCTCTCTCTATCCATCTCTTATTTTTCTCTCTCTCTCTCTCTCTCTCTCTCTCTCTCTCTCTTGTTTTATTTTTAATTAGATGATATTGGATAAACCATTGTTGAAGGATTGAGTTAGATTGGATTGATTTGAGTAAGATAATGAAAAAAAGAAATTATAACATAGCTCTTAAAGATGCTTTTATAAACGAACTTATCAATTATAAATTAGCTTATTAGCAAACAACTAGCCTGTACGTTGTGAACCACCCTCTAGTTTATGAGATACAATGTTAGAGCGGCCGTGTAAAGAAGTGAGCTAGAAAGCGAGTGCAGGGTGTATGTAGTATCCAAAGCCTTTTTACCGCCGTAGTTTTTATATTAATAAAATAATGATTAATTATAACAACAAAGGGTTTTTTATTAGGGAGTTTTGTCGTTCCGCCGTCCTTTCTTCGTCTACATTGACCCACGCGCTCATCCTTCAAAATGTAGTAGTTCTAGAACGTTGACAGCACATTGACTATCCTGGCCCCACCTTCCCCTTTATTTATTTACATATTTCATTTCATTTCATTTATTTACAAATTCTTGTACACGTGTCGTCTATCATTTCATTCTTCTAGTATTATTTTTTACAACCATCCTTCTTTATCATCATCATCCTCCTCTATCATCTTCTGTTGCACTGTAATTTAAACCGATTTCTATAATTTACCTATAAATCATCTTAAGCTACTTCCCTAAGATTGAGTTAAATAAATGACAACCAATCTCAAGGTAGTAAATGAGAAGGTATAACAATATAAATTTAATTAATTTATTTACCATAATTAGTTAAAGTGATTATAACCAAAAGATAACTTACAAAACACATGCCATGTTTTATAATTCAACACTAGTTAGTCCAAAATTATCATGATAAATAATAAAATTTTGAATCTACAAATTTAATCTAAGGTTTATCCTTAATGTTTTTAGTTCAACCAAAAACAAAAATTATCGTCAATAACGTGTAGTTTGGTTGGTAATGTGTGAATGGTGGTAAGTTTATACAATATCAAATGCTTTTAGGTTCGAGTTCAAGGCTCCCGCCTCCATAGCCAGAACTGCTGAGTGGGTCAGGAATTTCTATCTCACATTATGAAATTGACAGTCGATTATGGGTTGTCTTCACGTTTACGATTAGATTTTAGTTTTTATTTGAATCTATCCCTACAAAATAATATAAATATATAGTATTAGTGACAAGTATATATGATTTCAAATATCGACAATTAATATACTTACGATTTATTAAAACTTACAATTTTTACATATATTTTTTGTGTTTTTTTTATTTACCAAAAGGGTGCTTAAGGGTTATCTGCACTCATCAAAAGTTATCTTTCTCAAACCCAATAGAGATTAGTCGAGATAATGGTGGCGGATCATGAATGGAATCAAATATAATCAATATATTATCCGTCATGTTTTCATCGTTAATAATACACATGACATACACATTTAAGATCTTCGTTGAACAATGTTTATGTAAACTAGTAACAAATTAGAATCACTTATATGCCATGATGGTATTAAAAAAATAATACTTCTATTGAGTATGTATATTTTAAATCAAATGAATAATTATCATAGACAATTAAGAATATGTCCATAAGTCCATAGGAGGTTGATACATTAACAAAGTCAATCAATTTTGCCGAACTAAATTTAGCATGTTTGGTCAAATTTGCAGGATCATTATATTAAAAAGACCAACAATTTGAATATCAAAACTTCATTTAAGATATTAGTATTTTATTTGATACATTAATGACTTCATACATAATTATGTTCAACGAAAATAAGAGAGGATAACTTAGATCTTTAAGATATTAGTATTTTATTTGATTTAAAAAAAGAGTTTGCTTCAAATTTAATGCCGATAATGATTTTATTATAATCAAAAATGATATTTAAATTCTTATATACTTAATTATTGATAAATAATAATGGCAGTTTTTTTGAAATATAAAAGAAAACAAAGTATTATCTATAAAAAATCAGATATATATTTATGAGATAATGTAAATAAAATATTCAAGTAAAAGAAAGAGGGGGGGAGAGGATATAGAGTATTCCGATATTTACTAGGGAGGAGAATAGAAAAGTGAAAGAGGGACAAAGTTGTTTTTATTTTTGTTTATTAATTTTATGATGTACGCATCCCTCCATTCCATGGCTTAACGCTCAACTGAATCCACCCCCAAAATCATACAACTGGAATTGAAATTGGAATTAGAAGCCAGCAATAGCAATGGAGATGGAGGTCAAATGGTGATGTAGTGGATGAAGATAAAAGGTTAGCTTTGTCTCTTTTCTCTCTCTTGCAACCTCATTTTCACTCCAAATCTCATATTTCAAACCCAAGATTTCCATTTCCATTTCTTCAATCTTTATTTCTTTTTCTTTTGGGTTTCTGTTTATGTTTAATAATTACAACTTTCAAGATTTCTTCTTCTTGGTATGTTGTTAATCTCCTTCCCTTGGGTTGGGTGGGTGAGTTTCTAATTTGTTTATTCAATGCTTGAGAACTTTAAAAAAATGTCCATTTTTGGACCCAAGATTTCTTGCTTTCCTGTTTCTTCTCATTTCCTTTATTTTATATTTTGTTGGGGTTGGGGCTTGAGCTTTAGTTTAAACATCTCGTGCTTTAGATCTTAAAGAAGGCGTAAAATAAGTTCATTTTTGGATTAAAACCACCCAAGATTTCTTGAAACTTGTTCTGATGTTGGTTTTATTTTTTCTTGGTGTTTAATGCTTCTTTTTTCTGTTTTATTAACTCACTTATGCTTTTAATCTTGAGTAAAAAATTGTCCAGTTTTGCACATAAAAAAATCCAAGATTTCTTGAAACTTGCTGCTTGTAATGTTTTCCTTTCTTTTTTTGGGTTTCAAATCTTCAAACCCCCCAAAAATATTCATTTTTGGAACAGAAAGAACCAAGATTTCTTTGAACCTGTTCTTCTTATGTTGGCATTTTTTTTTGGGTGGAGGATTTAATGTTTTGCTGGTTAAAATTAGGCTCTTTTTGAGGTCAGTTAAAAAAAGATTGAAGAAAACCAACCCCACATAAAGATTTGAAGGTTATTGTTGATTATTATTGATGTTTGTAAATAGATGAGAGGAATGGCACATGAAGTTGCAGTCTTCCCAGCTCCTATTTCTTTAGAAGAATCCAAAGAAGGCAGCTTTGGTAGCAATGAACCTATCTCCGTTCTCGACTCACGCCGGAGCCCTAGCCCTAGCCCTTCAACCTCTCTTTCCTCCTCTTTTGGCGGCGCAGCCACTCTAGGTCTATCATCAGACAACATCCAACATAAATGGACAGAATATTCTCTTCCCCAGCACCAGGAAATGGGTGGTTGCCGGAAAGATGAGTGGTCGGAGCTACAGCCCATCTCTGCAGACTTTGAGCTATTTACACAGAAAAGATTTGGGGTTGTTGGATTGGATGATTGGGAAAGATTGCTGTCTGAATCTCAGGAGGAGCAGAATCAGAATCAGGATCAGTCCCTTCTCCGGTGGATCTCCGGTGGTGACCTTGATGACACCTCCTTTACCCTCAAACAGCTCCTCTTGCAGGGCAGCAACCAGATTGACCAAAATGCCCCCCCTCCCACCACCCTTTTCAAAAACTCACCACCTCAATTCCCCTTCCTTTACCCACCTCAAAATTTCAACTCACAAATGGTCATAAACCCACCCTCAGTGCCACCGCCGGTTCGGGTTCAATTTCAAAAAGCTCCGGCTTTCGACCAGAGTCATGAATCTTTACTCAAGAAACAGAACCAGCAACTGTCACTCCACCAACAGAGGTCAATGATGGCGGCTGTCGCAAAGCAAGAACCGCTATCACCGCCAGCTGCACCGCCCCACCACCACCACCAGGAACAGCTTATCTGTGACCAGCTCTATGCCGCGGCTGAGCTAATGCTATCCGGAAACTTCTCCCATGCGCAAGGGATATTGGCGCGGCTCAATCACCAGCTTCCTTCGGGCATGGCACTCGCTCCATATAAGCCTATCGTAAGGTCTGGTTTCTATTTCAAACAAGCTCTGCAAATGCAGATTGATTCTCTCGTTTCGAAATATAATCCCACTTCCCTCCCTCAGAGGGTCCTTCCGACACCCTCCAATGGCGTCTTCAAGATGTGTGCTTATAAAGTTCTCTCTGAAGTTTCTCCGATTATACAGTTTATGAACTTCACCTCAAATCAAACGCTACTCGAAGCCCTTGATGACGCCGATCACATCCACATTATCGATTTCGATATCGGATTTGGGGCTCAATGGGCTTCTTTCATACAAGAGCTTCCGAGAAGAAAGAACGTCAACGGTGGTACCGGTGGTTGTTCGTTGAAGATAACCGCGTTTGCTTCACCTTCGACCCACCACCCGGTTGAACTCGGCCTCATGCACGAAAGCCTCTCGCAGTTTGCTCAAGAGATCGGGATCTCCTTCGAGCTTGAAGTCGTGAACTTTGATTCTTTCGATCCCAATTCGTTTTCGGTTTCCGGGAACGCGGCGGTCGGTGTGAACTTCCCGATCTGGTCGACTTCGACCCACTTGGCTGCCATTCCCTCACTTCTACACTTCATAAAACGGCTTTCTCCGAGGATAGTGGTGTCGCTCGATCGAGGGTGTGAAAGGACGGATCTGAGCTTCCCACAGTATCTGATGGAGGGCGTTAGATACTACGAGGCTCTACTGGAATCCATTGATGCTGCTAGCGTTCCTTTGTACACGGCTAACAAGATCGAAAGGTTTTTATTGCAGGGGGAAATCGAGAGCATGGTGATGGGGAAGGTGGAGTTTCCGGAGCCGATGGTGCATTGGAAGACGCTGTTTGCGGCTGGGGGTTATGCGGCGGTGGGTTTAAGCAATTTTGCAGAAGCTCAAGCTGACTGTGTTGTGAAGAGGAGTGGAGTTAGGGGGTTTGGGGTAGAGAAGAGGCATGGGTCGCTTGTGCTTTGCTGGCACAAGTGTGAACTCATGGTGGCTTCAGCTTGGAAGTGCTGCTGCTGATGGAATTCTGTAGAGGTTTTAACTAACCTTCAACTACTATATACCTCCCATGTCCATGGATGTTTTTATTATTAGAGATTTTAATGAATAATATTCAAACCGAGCTTACTTCTTATTTGTTGTCTAGTAATCATGATTAGTTGTGAATCTGCATTATTTATAAGTATTCTTATTATGAAGGAGAAAAAAGTCTAAGATAAGAAGGGGTAAGAATAGGTTTGGACCGTTGATCACTTTTAATCTTATCTCACCCGAGAATTGTGCTTTTGATTTGGAGTGTCTAATTAATTTTGATTTTTGATTAAGATTGATCTAAAGGTTACTAGAACCTAACCGTATGTGTTAATACTCGTGCTGATCTTGTATTTAACCATACACTGAAGGATAACAATAACGGAGCACATTGAGGTTTCTTTGAACCAAACGGGTAGATTTTATTTCAATATCCGTCAAGCAAATGCATAGTTGGGATTTGATTCAAATTCTATAAGATTTGAATCATATGAAATCATTGTATATATGAAGCAAGTACTCCTTAATTTTGACGGTTGTATTTATAGTATAGGTTTTCTTGGTGAAGGTACTTGAATGACATTTTAAGGTTGAAAATGGGAAGTCATTATTGTACCTTGTGCATCAAGAAGCTGTACCTGTTGAAGGGACATGCAAACTTGAAAATTAGACAGGTGACCTTGGAAATCAATGAGGGATGCACAATTATTTTCAACTTGTACTTGTGGTTTTTCCAATTTTATATAAATAAAGCCATAATAGATTCAAGTAAAAGTTTGTTGCATCTATAGTTTCTGGATTTGTAAATTGCGAATCTGGGCTGTTTACTTGTTCTAACTGGGTTAGTACTAACTCGGTTAGAAGTGCTGACCCAGATAAGTACTGACTTTGGTAAGCATTATTTGGGTTAGAATGTTTACCAAAGTGTTTTTGGTAAGTGCTTACTGAGCAAAAAATTACCATTTTAACCTTTTATAGTTATCTGCTAAAAAATATAATAATTCAATGTTTTTAAATAATTAAATTTTATAAGACAAAATAATTTATAACTTTAAACTAGTTGTTCACTTTTAAAGTACAATAATTCCCATTGGCAATATATATGGGGGTTGCTATATGCACCCAAAAAGTGCATCGGGAATTGAAAAAGTAGCATCGGGAATTGAAAAAGTAGCATTTGACGTTGACATGTGTGTGTATGACGCATTCACTTTTTGGGTGCATTTAGTAAAAAGTCGGGTGTATTTAGCAATTGCCTATATATCTTTTAATAGAACAAAAATTAAATTTTAAATAATTAATTACTTATAACGTTAACAATAATATATTATTGAAATTTGAAACCCTAATCCCTTTATCTCGTCTTCAATCAGCCGCCCACCCTCACCCTATCTCTTTCTCATCTCTTCTCAATTCTCCTCCTTCTACCACACCGCCACCACCTCACCACCAAATTCGAAGCCGCCGCCACCACCAAATGCAGAACGCTAGGGATGGCAACGGGGCGGGTTTGGGGCGGGGATTAGTCCCCCCGTCCCCGTCCCCGTTTAAAATATCCGTCCCCATCCCCGCTTAAATACCCGCGGGGATTTAAACGGGGATCCCCGTCGGGGAAACGGGGATACCCGCGGGTAAACGGGGATACCCGTTTACTGTAAATGGGGGCTTATATGGGTATTTTTCCCCGCGGGGATACCCATCCCCGTTAAATTTTTGCGACGAGTTTTAGCCTTTTAGACAACAAATATACCAAAATTATACAACATTCGAACACAAACAATCCGAATAAAACAAGTCCAAAATCCAAAATTCAAATAAAGCCGGCTGCCGTGAGTCATGACTCATGAGACGGTGAGACAGACAGAGAGTCGTGAGAGTGAGAAGTGGAGAAGAAGGAGGCGTGAAACGTGAATTATTGAATTAGGGATTTAGGGTTAGAATAGATAATTAGATGGAGACTATTTATATTTTTCATTTAAAATTAATTATATAATATATATGTAATGTATAGAGGAAAGTTCAAATGTGAACCACTTTTTGGTTGTGAACGTGAGGACAACCGAGAGAGCGACACGTGGCGGCTTTGAGTGTGATCCCCCTCTTTAATTCAATGCCCTCCCATGAATCGTGCCTAGTCATCCGCCGTGGACTTGACGTGGCGCCTAGTCATCCGCCACATGTCGCGCTCTCGGTTGTCCTCACGTTCACAACCAAAAAGTGGTTCACATTTGAACCCACCCCGTAATGTATATATATATATATATATATATAAAATAATAGTATCGGGTATCGGGTATCGGGGACGGGTATCGGGTATCGGGTAATCGGGGCGGGGATCACCATACCCGTCCCCGTCCCCGTCCCCGTCAAAAATTAATCGGATTTCCCCGTCCCCGTCTCCATCCCCGTTTATCGTCCCCAAACCCGCCCCGTTTAAGTCGGGTTTCGGATTTCCCCGTCGGATTCGGATTTTTTTGCCATCCCTACAGAACGCCACCACCACCTCCCCACCACCAATGTCGAAGCTGCCACCACCACTCCGCCAGCACCAATGCCCAACGCCACCACCACCACCCCTCCACCAACGTTGAACGCCGCCGCCGCCACCATCGAGACACCACCAATGCTAAACGTCGCCCCCACCACCCAGCCATCACCAACGTCGAACGCCGGTCGCCGGCGCCACCACTAACGTCGAACGCCAAAGAGGATTCTTGAATGGAAGGGTAGACAATGGAAACTCAAAAACTGACTCGGGTCAGCAAGAATTTTTTGCTGACTTGGTAAGATCTCGGTCAGCGTCTCAGTCAGTTTTCGGTCAGATTTGGGATTTGGTAAACACTCTGACTGCTGACCGAGTCAGATTTGCTGACCGAACCAGGCCTGGTCAGCGGCAAGTAAACAGCCCCTACCTAAAAGACATAGAAAAATCTTTTTTTTTAATGGCAAAAAGAGTTAGAGAGGATACTATTTGATCACTTCTTTGTAAAAAGAAAGATAACTTTTTTTAATCCAGATCCATAAACCTTTTTATATTTTTTCATAAATGTTAATCGATCAAATGTTCGGTTTTTATGCCTTTTAGTTAGATCCGTGGTATTTGGATAAACATAAAAGAAGAATAAATAAGAGAACAATTGAAATGTATATACATTAGCTATTTGAATCATTTTCTATTTTTGTTATCATGAAGTATAATCTAGTTTATTAAATAAATTTCTATGTACATGTTAACTAGTATTTTTACATCGCTAGAGTTCTAATTTTCCATTCGAGTAGGACATTCTTTTAATTATATGTCTTTGTTAGAGAGATCCACGTCTCCAAGATTGAACATACCTTTCTAGCAAAAACGATGACATCATTGTTGTTGAAAACAACATACCGTTCTAGCAAAAACGATGACATCATTGTTGTTGAAAACATGCTCTTATACAAAGACTTATGATAGCCACCTCATAATTTGTATTAACATAATCATCTTGAGATGGACATAAAGAATAATACAAAGTTAATAATTTTTTTTTTGGCAAAACTATAAATATAATCATACACACATGTATAGATTAATTATTAAAAACGGTGTATATGAATCCCTTCTTTTTAATTATATGATCCATTCTTTTCATCATGACAATATTGTGATAAGCATTAATTTATCAGCTATAATAAGATATCAAAACGGTTATGAGTTACTTTTTCCAACAACATGATAGTATTAACCAATTTATTTGTCAAAGCTATAGATTAAAATTGATATGTTTTTCCACCATTCAATAGTTCAACTCCAACCAATCGCTGTATTACATTTAGAATTGATGGTAACTCCAATAATGATCAAATTATGTAACACACACATATAAACTTTTATAAGGCAATATAAATTGATCATAGTATTTCTGTTCTTCTTTTTTACTCTATAGATATATCGAGACTAGGCGAACTACATATGTTTGATTAGGGATACCTTGAAGAAGAAATGGAACTTAGCGGATCTGTCTGCCACTCATCGATGTGTACCAACTGTCCCGGATTTAAATCTTGAATCTTTGTGATGTTGAGAATTCTTAGAATCTCTTCCGTTTCTCCAAAAAGAAGAAGCGCATGCCGAATATTCTGCTCTCTTTCCTCAATCCCACTTTCATGGCATTCTTTGGAGATCACGTGTTGGAGGTTAGTGAAAGAAGCTGCATATATTTTACCGATCATGATCGATAACTTTTCAAATAATCTTTCGCTGCTTTCATACGTTTCGATCTCGGCTGACAACAGAATGGTTTCACATATTCTGTACATAGAATTTGCAGCCAGCATTCTGATACACCATCGAGATGGCTCCTCCTTCTGAAACCACTCCTTCGAATGGATCAGATGCTCCTGTGCATATTCCGTGAATCTTTTCTTTGAAATATCAGAAAGCGATTTGATGGTTTCTGTAATCCCGTTTCCTTCAAGTCCCATCTCGCAAAGATCCACATCAAACCATTTGTGATCTAGTTCGACTCCTGACCAAACTAGTTCTTCTGCCTTTCTTACATTTTTCAGGTTTATCTTCTCATCTAGATTGTTTTCGATCTCCCTGACGTACTTAAGCCTTCGTGTACACTGCTAACGAGCTGCTTCATTGATTCTTGATCGATGGAGGGAAGTGAAAGTGCGATGCTTGCTAACGTCACAACTGGGAGACCCCAACAGTTGGGAGGTTCTGGAAAACCCAACGATGGAATACAATCGTTATCAAACTCTCCAACTCCTCTAAATGCCGATAAATAATCAACTTTCTCAAGAAGTTTTATGAGATTCTTCGGCTTCTGGTTTTCACCAAGTTTTATCCAGTGATCAGTGGCGTCAATGTTGTTTTTCATGATCAGGTCCACCAGTTGTTCTTCTCCACCAAGATGAATAACAAAACGACTTAGATTTGTGTGTGATCTACCCGACTCTGAGTCGTTACTAGAATTAGAAATACTGTTTGTGCATCTAATGAGCCTCTTGAAATCCAAGAACCTACCGACAAAGAAGATGGAAACGAACCTAATGATCTGACAAGAAAAAACAATCCATTTCTGCAATCTGATAAGCGATCTAAAAGTTCGATACTTTGCTCTATGAACCAACTTTCTTCCATGGTGACCAAACAATTTGAAGTCCAATGGCTTCAACTGCCACACAATTAGCTTCTTTATCCAGTAAATCTCCACACTCAGCTCTCGATTTCGAGCTTGTTTTGCTTTGTGTGAAGAGCTGAAATTGATAGCCATGAACCATCTAACAGCAGGTGCAACTGTACCTATTCCCACTGCTATCGTTTGACTTATGAGCACCATTGTAGTTGACCACTTGTAATCAGATTCACCATTGCAGAATGTAAGAGACCAAGGCATCAAGTAGGACCTCAAGATTGCTTCTGCTAAGATCAGAGTGTTTACAAGACAAAATGCACCTGAAGCTGTGCATGGTGCTGACCTTCCGATCACAAATTGAGGACTAGATGAATAAGCCAAGATCCAATATTTTCTTAAATCCTCCCTAATTCCTTGGGTTGTTACCAATGAGCTAGTATTCTTTGTAAAGCACTCGATATTCGTTAGTTTTAGTTTCTGGGCATACTTTACATCCAAATAAGACTTTATGGCTGGAATACCCAAAGACAAACAACATGCAATTGCAAGTAAAATAAGCATGATCAGCAGGATGAAAGCATGTTCTATTCAGAAAACGAAGATAACACCGGTGCCCATCTGTATGCAGACGTTGGAGATGACCGTGATAACAAGAATAGCTAAAGCTACGATACTGATTAATATGTTGTTTTTTTGACTTATGGTATGACTTTGAATAGAGATTGCTGACCTTTTATTAGTTAAAATCATGATGGTTGATCATTACATGCCTATGATTATGATTATGAACATACATATCAAACCATCTTCTTCTGTTTGCTATTCAGACTAGCTTACGTGTTTATCTAGCCAAACCCAAAATTATTGTAAAAACTTACACTTTAACCCCCCATCTGTTCTTGTTTTAAAAGAGGCATCAGAATTGTGCACATCCACATATAAAAGGGTAGGATTCTAGTTGAAAGTGAAACAAGGGTTCCAAGGGTTTGATGTAATAAATTTTGTATAATTGAGAATGCCTACCAACTGTTCGACAAAATGTCTGAGCGAACAACAAAGAGAGTTTTGAGTGATTTCTCTTTTAAATTAACAGTTGCTTCATCATTGTTTGCATAATCATCACAAATGGCAACTTCCATGTTACAATCATAACTGGTGAAACAAAGAGTTTTTCTAGTACATTTTCTTTCAGAAATTATGCATATTAATTACAAAGCCTATATAGAACTAAATAAGAGAAACAGAAACTGGAATTTATATCCAAAGCCTCATTGAACAACGCCACTCATCAATGTATGCCATCTGATGCAGGTCCAAGCCACTAGGGAGTTCTCTTTCCGAAAGGATCTTCAAAATCTCTTCTGTTTCACCAACAAGACAAGCTGCGGTTCGTACACTTTCTTCTCTCTTTTCAATGGCACTGCTATAACACTTCATAGATATGACATGAGGTAAGTTCATGAAACAAGCACACAATATATCAGCTATCATTTTCGTTAATTGCTCGAAAAGATTTTCATTTGATACACGTTCACTTTCTTGGTGGTCGAGCATTATGGTTTCACATATTCTGTACATGGAGTTCGCAGCTATCGCGTTGATTGACCAGCTGTTAGAAATCTCTTGGTCTCCATTTGAAGTTCTCTCTTCCATAACAATGGATTTCGCTTTATCACTTAGCCATCGAAGAGTACTCTCATTAGATTTCGCCAATTTGTTCTTGAGACTATACTCTAGCCACGTATCTCGAAGCTCAACCCCACGCCACACAACGTCGCTTGCTTTTCTGATGACCGTCAAATCTCCTTTGCAGTGCAAGGTTTTCTCTACATGTTTAACATACGAGAGACCCCTTTTCACGCTGTTTAATAAGCGATCTGCTTCATTTTTTTGGATGTCGGGTAGTGCTAGGGCGATGCTGGTCAAGGTTGTGACCGTTAAACTCCAACCGTTCGGGGGTTCTTCGGAATGCAAGTGTGGAACTTGATCATTATCGAAATCTACCACCCCGTTGAAGTCTCTAGATCTCTCTAGAAGCTCCATTAGATTTCTTGGCTTTCGCTTTCTTGCTGTCTCGACAAATTTCTTAATACCAGTGGTGATGTTGTTTAGTGTTCGGTCCGTAAGTTCCACCCCATCATGAAACTGCAAAGCGTAACGTCTTAGAGGTTCAGATTGTGGCGTGCATGTGTTGGCATGGTGAACGGCTAGATCGATAGACTCATTCATACACTTCCATTTTACTAGCCTGAAGCCAAAATAGCAGTAGAATAACAGGATCACGAAGAAATTTGCTAGGAGTCGGATTGTTTTGCTAAGTACTGCGATTGCTTTAACGAGCACGATGCAGAAATCGAGAAAATGATTCTTCAGCTCATGGACGGACTTTCTAAACATGCGCCCCCCAATCGGCAAGTCATCCAAAGGGCTGATTTGTTTCCACTGCACCAACCGTTGAGTCCAGTAGCTCTCGATCCGATACACTTGCAGGTAGTTCTCGCTCCATTTGCAAGAAATCTTGAAACTGAAGGCTGCTAGCAACCTGAATATTGGAGCCACGCTACCCAAAACCACACCGGTAAACTGGATGATCAAGATTATGATGATCGAATCCTTGTAAACAGAATCACAATTGCGGACGTTATCGTATGCCAACGTCGTTTGTGCAGAGAACATCAGAAAGACGTCGACTATGACACAAATCACCCCACAAGCACAGCAGGCCTCGGAACAAGCCATCACGAATTGGGGACTACTTGTGATGGCCATGAGCCAGTATTTCGTAATTTCGTCCTCCAGTTTCTCGATCTTTTCCTTTCTAGTCTGGTCTGAATTGTTTCCGGAACCTTCTATCTCTCTATGCATCTCCTGGTATTTCATTTCTAGAACTTTCCTAGAGGTCGAAACCGTAAGAGCAGAACAAATCATTATCATTAACATAAGAAGCATGGACCAAAGGGTTACAAGAAAGAGTGGTGCGAAGGCAGGAGCGATCATATCTGTACTAATCTCGATACAAAGATTGACAAAAATGGTGATGACCATGATGGCCAAGGCTAGCATGTTCATCATAAGCTCGGTGTCCTCCATGACTCCAAGAGAAGGCATGAAGCTAGCCAACATGGTGCACGCAAAAACCGTGCTGCTAAACTTTGCGAGCTGATCGAGTCGGCCGTACATGGGGTTATTTAGATCGACCGGCAACTTCATAGATACGGCTATCATCATAAGAGAAGTCGCATTGAGAGCGAAGTATTTGCAAGGAAACCATAGTTTACTTCGCGTGAAACTTTGTAAAGTATCAACGGTTATTCCGGTGGTACAAATCAAAGATGCTACAGCAATGTAGAAGCCGATCATCGGCATGGGTTGGTTGAACCGATTTTCGAGATTCTGCCGGTTAAGCGTGTCGCCGGAGGTGGAGGAATGGTCATAAATGGTTTTTGCCATGGCTTCTTGATGTGGTATGTTGGTTGAAAGTAAGCTTCTGTGCAAAGGAAAGGGGGACTTTCAATTGATAGAATGATTATTTGTGGAAGAAAATGATCATCATTTTAAGCTTGTTAATTAGTCTACCGAAATGACTAGGTTTCTAGTAATTTCTTTGACTTTTAGTTCCTTTGATTTTTATAATTTTATGACTTCTAAACCATCTAATGATTGATTGTTAGTGTTTTTTTGTCTTTTACACTAGTTTAAACAAAATAAAATCTGGGTTCATTAAAACTGTAGTAAATTAAACATAAATTGACCAAAAATCTACAGACATGTTGGTCAATCATGGGTAATCAAAGTATTGCGAGGACGTGTTTGGTATTTTCCATAAGTATTGGGGGTAAGTTTGAAATTATAATAGAAAAGGGGAAAAGGTATTTTTACAAAACCTAGCCTACCGGAGTGAGTGAGTGATTTCCGTTAATTTTGGTCGGAAAGAAAGGAAGAGAAATGGGAACGAGAACAAACTTGTACAAGAACCCTTCTTATACATACAACAAAGATTTCGATCTCAACTCTGTTTTGCAAAACCTAAAAGGTAACAAAATTTCAACTTTAAATCTTCAGTTTTTGATGACTTCTTTTTTGTGTCTTATTTTTCTGATCAAATCTCATAATAGCTTATAATGCTGCCACCGGAAATCCCATTCGACCGGAGGACAAACCAGTCTCCAGCAATGAAAAAGTCGTCTTACAATCCAACCGCCGCAAACGACGGAGGATTTCGTCGCCTAAGGATCATAAAACACATGAAAGTGATGGTCCCATGTCTCACCATGATTATATTCTTAAAATGAGGTAATTATATGTTGTTATCTATTGTTCTTTTTTAAATAATAATAAAAAAAGATCTTTAGTCTATATGCTAAACCATAGGGCTGTTATTTGTTTGCCTATGACACAGGAAGGAAGCTAATTCAACTCAAGCCTTTGAAGAATTAACTACTAATGTCTTGGTATTTGCATTTTTCTTTATGCATTCCTAAACTTTTCTTCATTCTGCAATAGAATTTTCAATCCATTTCTATTAAATTAATGATGCAGGAGGGTTCAGCCTCTGGTGGAAGATTAGTGGGTTATGATAGTAAGTTCACTCATGATCAAGATATATCTATAACGGCTGCTAAATCTTGCTGTTTTATAATAATGCTTTGGAAGTCATGGATAATGAATTTCAGACAAGTTGTAAATGCAAAAAAATTGTATTTATATAACCTTGGTAATCGACATACATACAGGTGATAATAGTACTTCCTCCCATTCCCAAGGTGAAGAGGATCAGGAGCCTCACATATCTGGTTTGATTCCGGATATCACTGGTTGGTTCTCGTGTCTCTGTTGTATGTATGTATAGATATATATTTGCAAATGTTAAGCTACTGTGTTTAGCGGTGAAACTGTTTCAAGATTTTAACTAATATTGATCTCAAAAGGCTAGAGCACTCCTTTTTCTTTGTATATTTTAATAAGTCAATTTGTTGTCAATGATATATGTTTGCTTGGATTTTGTTATATTACAACTTCATTTTAGGAAATATAAACAGTGCTAATCAAGTAAAAGAAAGAAGCAAGCAGCGGTTTCCTGTTCCTGGAGAGCCTGCATGTGTGATCTGTGGCAAATATGGGGAATATATATGCGATGAGGTGGGTTGTCTGGAGAACCCAGTATGTTATTCATGTTCACTTTTATACATGCCATGCTAAAGCTAAGAAGATTTAATGTGGTCCTCCTGCTTGTTTTGCAGACTGATGATGATATCTGCAGCATCGACTGCAAAGCCGAGCTTTTGGAGAATCTCAAGAATTCTCAGGTGGCATTCTTGATAAGTTATTGTTATCTTCTTCTTTATGAATTAACATCAGATCTAGCTCTTTCTAAATTCATAATTAATGAATTGTTACCGTTACTGCTTAGTCCATTAGAAACAAAATAATTAGTATCTAGGGCATGTCTTATTTTTAGATTATATTAAACCTTTTAATAATTTTGTAGAGGCCTCCAAGCAACCAGCGTTTAGTTGAAGTGTCATCTGGACCTAAATTCCCGTTACAAATTGTTGAAAGTGGAGGGGACACTTGGGATTTCAATCGTCATCGCTGGTCAACAAAGAGATCTAGCCTATGTACTTATGAATGGTATGTCAGTTTTCAACCTACACGAAACACTTACCTTTCTTGTCATTTTTTAGTACCCCATGGTGTGCTTGTATGTGTCACACTGCTTTGAATTACCTAAATGTTACTATTGTATGTTTATTATATTAGTTGGAAATGTAACAAGGCCGGTCATCTTGCTGAAGATTGTTTAGTGAAAACGTCAATTCCTCAATCTCTCTCCTCTGATCTCCAGGTACCGTTTCTACCTTTGTTGAGATCTTGAATCTAAGATTTACACTATCCTTCTGGGAGCTAAAGCACATGATCACATTTGAGCTCGTTAAATTGCTTATTTTCTATGCAGGCGTCATCATCTACACAGAGATCAAGTGCTATACCCAAAGATCTTCTTGAACTATACAAAAGGTTAATTAGATATTCCATCTTTACTGGCTCGTCTATTTGACTGATCACTTGCTTCAATTTTGTTTCGTGAAGTTGTTTGCTAGTCATAGCTTAAGACATATTTTCACTGTATCTTGTTATTCTTTACACGTAGATGCCATCAAATCAGCAAGAAGTCCACAGAAGCCAAGTGCAATGCCTGCCATAGGTTATCTACTTTGGCCATGTGCCTTGATTGTGGCATTGCATTTTGTGATAGGTAAGCGCAACTCTCATTTTTTGAGACAAACTCCTACCACCACATTCTTATGATGTACCTTGAAACTTAAACCAAAAGTGAAAAGTCGACACTTCTTTTTGAGTAGATAAAGATTGAACAAAATCGTTGCTTTCCAGTGCAGGACATTTGGTTGAGCATATCCAAACACACCCTTCCCATAGGAAGTACTATTCTTATAAGCTTAATCGTCTTGTGAGTATTTTTTTTCACATGCAAATTGTGATTTTCTTGCTACTGTGTTTGTTGAAGTTTCCCTGGTTAACTAACTTTCTTACTGAATTGAACCGTTGAAATATGATTTCTGTTTTAGTTAGGTTTTCATTATTCACATGGTTTTCTTGTTCTACGATTTCTGGATTTTGATGAATAAGTTGGTGAGTGGCATAGGTTAAGTGCTGTAAGTCATGCTGCAAGGTGACTGATATCAAGGATCTTCTTGCTTGTCACTTCTGTTTTGATAAAGCCTTCGACAAGTTTTATGACATGTGCACTGCAACCTGGTATATTGTTATCTTCATCAAAATATGCAACTGCCGTTTCATCCTAATCTTCAATATTATGTCAAGAAAAGTCTTGTCTACTCATATATAGCCCGTGTTCTAAAATCTGGAATTTAGGAAAGCAGCTGGACTTTCAATCGTGGCTGGCTCCATTTGTTGTGAAGATCACTTTGCTTGGTATGGCTACGATGTTTTTCTTAAAAAAAAAAAAGAATTTGTCAACTTAAAATTATTACTCCTTGTCAACTCTAGTTTCTGAGATTGAAATCTATAGGCATAGGATGAATTGCTTGAATGCGGGCGTTGAAGATGGTGCCTATATCTTCCAGAAGCACATGCAGAAAGAGAAGCGATCCCAGTTAAGCGATTTCATATTCTAGAAAAGAGCATGTTTGGGATGAAAACATGTATTTTCATTTCAGGAGAAAGTTTGTATACTTATTTTGTTAGGAATTTTAAGACTAAAATTACTTATCCATTGTAATCATTGAGAAACATCTTATATTGTTGATTTTAGAGATATATTTGTTGAATTTCTTGTTGGATGGTTGGTAGAAATGAGAAAGACTTTTTCTTTCTTTGTACATAGGAATCTTTATCTTGTAGTAAATCAACATTCCACCAAAATAAGTGGACCATAAATCAACAAAATGATACAAACTCGATGAATTACCAGATTATCAGGTATTTAAAATGTAGATCTATTATCAGTTATTTAAAATGTTGAGATCCTACATCGGAAATTTGTTATAAAAGTATAAACATTTAAAGTGTTTTTCTAACAAATTCATCCAAATCAATATTGAGTTACGTTTTGCTTTTATTGTTGTTAAAAGATTAGAGTAAATAACCATGTTTTTTTTGTCTATATGGTTTGTTAAAAATTGCATTTTTTTGTCCTTGTGTTTAGAATTTTCTAATTCATTACTATCTTTGTTTTTAAGATTTACAATATGATGTTATTTCTGTTCATGTTGTTTATATTTCTTTATTATTTTGGTCTGTTGCACTTAACAAATAGAAACTAGTCCATAGGAATGGAAATACAATCAATAAAAAACTACAAAGATAAAAGTTATAAATTTTTAAACCACAAGGACTAAAGTTGAAATTGTTAAAATACAGGTAATATATAATAATATACTATACCCGGAAGGGAAGGGAAGAAAGGCGGTATTTGTTTAGTTTAGAATTGCAATTTCCCTGATCGAATCGTATCTTGTTGGAATTGGAAACCCTAATTCAAGATAATCCATCATCGTCTTAGATACAACAACACAGATCGATCAGAAGCGATGGGAGGCCACGGAGGTCTAAATATTCTCCCTCAGAAGCGATGGAACGTTTACAATTTCGACAACCGAGAAAAAGTCCGCAAGGATGAAGAAGCCGCTGCCAAAGAAGAACAACTCAAGCGCGAACAATCTCGCAAGCGCGATACCGAGTTCCGCCTCGAACAGCTACGCCAAGCCCGCGGCTTGGCATCGGCTTCAGCTGAATGCCAATCCACCGCTGTTGCAGTCGAATCACCACCAAAATCCCAACCTGAAGCGGAAGCAGAAGCAGAGCCAAAATCGAAACACATTAACTTGTTTGAAGGAATTAGAATATTCGATCCAGTTGAGATCAAGAGTGAATCAGGGGATGATAAAAGGAAGGGGCATAAGAGGATGAAGAAAGAACCGGAGGCGCCTAAGGTGATGTTACCAGAGGATGAGAAGTATCGGTTAGGGTACGGAGTGGCTGGAAAAGGCGTAAAGCTACCTTGGTACATGGAAAAACGCCCAGATGATGATAAAGATAAGGATGATGATGATGATGATGATTGTGATTTGGAGAGAGTAAGTAAGAGCAGCAGCAGAAAGAAGAAGAGTGTGGAGGAACTTAGGGAAGAGCGATTGAAGCGAGAAGGTAGAGAAAAGGAAAGGGAACGAGCTTTGCTGGCCAGACGACCATTGAATGATAATAGAGGTCGATATTCAAGGAGGTAAGAGGTTCCTTCTTC
The DNA here is from genome assembly GCA_030169165.1 of Centaurea solstitialis. NCBI lineage: Eukaryota > Viridiplantae > Streptophyta > Magnoliopsida > Asterales > Asteraceae > Centaurea > Centaurea solstitialis. Next base: position 81,848,667 of record CM058044.1, read on the forward strand.
TGGTGTTGGTGTTGGTGTTGTTTGATAAGATGATCAATAACAATGTGCTTATTTTCTTCATATAATACCAAGTCAATTCAATTCAAGACATCACCTTTAGATTGAATTTCAGATTTTATGGCTACTTTGATCATTGTCATGCTACTTATGTTAATTGAACTAGTTTGTTTACACCACCATAGGAATGCCAATTGAAATGACATAATCTCAATGTTTTCATTTGATTTCATTCTTCATACCTGGCCCGGCCAAAATACAGGTTAAGCGGCTGTGTGTTTTGCTCTGAGTAATGTCATTCAGAGCAATCTCAATGGTAGTCTTTTGGCAATTTTCTCTGAGCCCCTAAATCATTCCAATGCTCCCTCTCTAGTTTGAAGGCGAGCAAGCTCTGTAGATGCTCTATCGGTTTCTATTTTTCTTTCATCTCTCCTATCAACGAGATTAAAGGCATGTGAAATTCGTTCCCTCAACCTTCCTTCCAATCTACAATGTGGTGTTTGTGTATCAGTCGTCAATAGGGTTGTTTACTCACAAAGGGAATTTTACAACTTTTTTTCATCATCTGCAAAACTATATGTTATGTAGAAAACAAAAGAACAAGGCTTTGCACATTGATCCTCACAGTTTGTTTCAAAATATATTTGAAAGAGAGAATGGTTTACGTCAAAATTCCAATTGCAATCTCTCTTTGCTTATCTCCCATCTTTCTGTTGTACAACTGAACAAAAACCAGGTATGTATGCTTTAGTCGAGATTTGGGTCGATCTTGTTCTTCTCTTTTCATCAAACCTGTTGTTCTGCAATCGAACAAAAATTAGGTATGGTTTGGTAGATGCTTTGAGTTCTCGATTCTGCAGTTTTGTCAAGCATAAGACATTGATTGATCTAAAACGCTGCTAAATAATAGTATTAGGCGAAGGAGCGCATGAGAGCTTGAGTTCAATGTGTCTGTGAGAAGCGGATCTGAACTGTTGATCACTTTTACTGTGCATCCATTTTTCATCCAACAGTTGATAGCCGCTTTTGACGCTTCTTATGTTAACCTCAACTTCCCCTTATGTATGATATATCCAAGGATTCACTAATTGCCAAATGGATATTACAGATAATGAAACAGTGCAAGTATTTTCCATCTCCTAAGTGTTATCATCTGAATACTAAACTCGATCCAAAAATAATTAACAAACGATTCAAATAGAAGCAAAATATAAACAAAAATGATAGACATATAGGTTGGAAGAAAACAGAATGGACAGAATGCAGACAACAAAATAGAGGGAGCTGGAGTGTTTGTTGCCTTTATTGAAACTGCTGAATCTATATGAGAAAAAAAGAAAAAGTAGATTTTGCTATTATCATCATAGAGTACATCATGTTTTCAACAACTAATTTTGTGCTTGTAATTTTTATTTGCAAGATAATGATGACACACGGTAGTTGTATTTCCTTCATTAGATTTGTCAAGTGATATGAGCAACATAATCTATTAGATAAATGAAAATACAACAAGCAGATAAATGAAAATCACTATCAGATAACATAAAAGAATACCTTGGCCTGGACTGCTCTTGAGATAACGCACAACCCTCAATGCCACATCCCAATGATCATGACGAGACTCGTGTAAAATTTTTTATAAGATATGAGTTGCATAACCCAAATCTGGTCGAGTAAAAGCGAGATAAATAAGGCGTCCCACCAACCTCCTATATTGCTCAATGTTCGTTAATAAAGGGCTAGTAAAAAATGAGGCAGTTGATGATGTTGCTCCATTGGAAAGCTTGCTGGTTTAGCGCCAAGTAAAGCCTCAATGATGATGTCAAGGGTATATTTACATTGACAAAGATAATTACCATCAGCGTTTCGAGCAACCTTGATACCAAGGAAATACTTCAACATGCCAAGATCTTTCATATGAAAGCATCGACTCAAATACTTATTGAAAGAGGAAAGAGCAACAAAATCATTCCCTGAAATAATAATATCGTCCATGTAAACAAGAATATTCATATGCACATAAATAATAAGACCGTCCTAGTTGTAAAGTAAACAAGGAATAATCAGAGTATGACTGTCGGTAACAATATCGCTTCAAAGAGTTTGATAATTTCGAAAACCAACATCTAGGGGTCTCCTTTAACTCATAGAGACTTTCAAAAAAGTGCTTTTAGTGAAGTCTGATAAACCAACCACATCCCCCTTAAAGAGTAAAAGTTTGTTCTTAGATTTGAGGTGTTTGATCAGATGCTAGCTTGAAGGAGGTGTGCCATGGCAATGAGCGTATTAAGATTATAGAATACTTATGTTTGATTTCATAGGAGAAAATAGGTTATAAATGAAACTTTTTTGTTTTGATTTCATGTGATGAATCAACGTATACATAAACATTATGTGTGGATTTTATAAGGTGAAATATGACATTTAAAAAATTATGGTTTATTTCGTGAGATGAAATAAAGTTAGTATGTGTTTGACTTAGTGAAATTGTGTGTTTCAATTGGTGAATTTGTGTATTTGATAACTCTCAAACATTAAGAGTTATTTATATCCTTTTTCTAGTTTTTTGTTCTTCCATACACCCATTTTGTTCCCTTTCTCTTCATTTGGTCTATAATGTTTGCAAAATGTGTTAAAACGAGGTTTTTTGGCCCCACGTTGCATGGGAAAGGGGACGTTATAAAAATATAACGAAATAAATTAGCAAAAAACGACTGAAATGTAACATAAATCGATACAACAACTATGGTGCAAACCAACGATTCATTTATTAACCTAGAAAAAAATCTCATAAGAAAATATAAAATTGAAGTCGGGTTAAATGTAGATTTTGGTGTAGTCAATATCTCTAGTTAATTATACCGATTGAAATTAGGATTAAGTCTTCGAAATAAATAACGATTACGTCTTCGAAATAAATAACTATGAAGTCTTCAGAATTAAGACGCATTCTTTTACAATTAAGTCTTTAGACATTTTCTGAAATACTATATAACAGTATGAATTATAGATATTAAAAATACTTTTTACGTAGTATATGTTATATAAAACTCATAATTAAATTCAAAAATATTTAATATTGGGTTCATTTCGAATGTTTCGAAAGAGATTATTATAATGGTGTAAGTTGTTAAAATTAACGTATTTTTGACATATTTTAGTCAAATATACGATTATATGTATTAATCTACGTTAAAAGAATAAAAAAAAAAGGTATATATTAAATAACTATATAACTTTAAGGTGTAAAATGTGAGTTCATAATAATTAAATATCCAAAAGTGTGTTAGGGAAGATTATGGGGGGTTAATTTGCAAAAGGGATGTGAGATTGTGAGGGAAAATACAAATGATGTTATCATGGCACGTGTCTTGTGGGACCAGCGAGTACATTTACAATAAAGTAAAAACTTGGTAAATGTTAAGGTTTACATTACCCAATGGTTCGAGTTGCTTCGTTTTGGGCATTGTCTTGCCCACAATGGGCACAAATCGAATTCAAATAACACCCCAACGGGTTTGGGTATTACCCAGCTGGTTCAAGAGGTACAAGGTGGGGTCCAACTGACGTGTTTATGAGTTGGATGGCGGTGCTTTGTGTGGTTAAGATTTCTTCAATGATTGCTTCAAAATTTCATAGGTTTTACCCATCAAAATATGGATCTTTTTTCTCCTATAAATGAATGTGCATTGAAGGCTCCCAAGGATCATCAAGCTTCCATCACCAACCTACTTCCTTCATTTTATCTTTTTACTTTGCTTTGTAGAAATCTTCTAACTTATTATTTAACTTGAAGATTACTAGTTAGTTTATTGCTTTCATTTCCAGCATTTTACTTTAGGTATTTACTTTCACGTATTTTAGTTTCTCGTACTTTAAATTCTCGTCTAGTGTAATTTTAATTAAAATGCAAGTTATCGTTAGTTATTTCTTTTCTGTTATTATGTCTTTTATTTTCATTATGAGCTAACCCTATTGGGTGTGGGTGTGAGTTGATTTGAGAATAGTAGGTAACACTTTGGGTGTTGCCGTAATTACTAGCTCGTAATGCTTTGTTATTTGAACTGACACTTAAATTTGATGCAAATAAACCAGCTGCTTTGATGTGTCAATGGTCGACCTTAGATCCAAATATGGGCAGGTCTGAAATACAGTTTAGATAATACACAAGGATTTGGGAGAGTCTTTGATAACCACGCAGAGATGCGGGTTTTGTATGATTTGCTAAGGTTTACTAGGCCAGTTGGGATTTATACCACAATGAGATTTGGGTATAAATCCCCATACTTGGTAGAACTTGATTTCGATATGTACTTAGTTAGATCGGCAAGGTCAAGATGTAGCAATTATTGTTACTTTATGGACACGTGTCGACATATTCTATAAAAATATGTTTTCGAGATATCGAGATTTTTTATAGATATCTCTATGCATGCATGTGTATGTAAACTACATTTTTTCTCAAGAAAAGCTTACACCCATACATAATCTCTATTTATCTGTTAAATTCGTACTTTTTACGAATAAACCGATAAAATTTCTTGACAATCACAACTTGTGCAAGAAGTTCACAAAAATCTTTAATTCTTAGTCGAGTTGAGCCCCTGAGGTTTCGATGGATACTCGGTACTTTCATTGTTGTAACAACTTGGTCTCAAATAAATCCTATAATATTTCATATAGGATAAAATTCGGCACAAAGCCCCAACTACACAACCAAAATCGTATAAAAGAAATGCGGAAGTCCAAAGTAAATGAAATAAGGTCTTCACAACTGAGAATACTATCAAAATCCATAACTACGTGTGGAATCTGCACTCTAAGACTCTAGCTATGCTTGAAGCCCCATCAAGCTTTACCCTTACCCTTTCCTAACTCATCTCGTACTTGCTTTGCTTGTAAGCCGGAATTTAGGAAAAATGGGAGTGTTAGACCGGAGGTCTCTCGGTCCCCTCTTATAAGTTTCACACAATAAAACAATTGTCAAAAACGTTTTAGGCTCCAATACAAGTGGGCACTCGTATTAGCAAACACACGTATCGCACGCACCACGATATAGGTACTGGAACACACGCCATCCAATTATCGAGTCACTTAAATCTAATTTTTTTTAAAAGCTAAAATAGTTAATTTCTCTATAATTGATTTTATGGATGTAAACCTTGTTGAAGTAGATTAGAGAATAGCCGCCTTTTTTTACTTATTTTATATTTCCACATTTTAACAACTTTAGCAATGTTGAATAAAATTTGATTTGACTTTAGAGTCGAAGAAAAAAATCGATTCGATCAGGTTTGAAAATACCTTTCACCTCAGTCTTTGTTTATTGTTTTAAATTTTTATTATAGTCAAAGAAATTGTGGCTTTGCTTAGTTAAAAGTAACCGTATGAATGTTAAATGGTATATATGGAAATGCTATCCGTTACTTCCACTCTCTCTCTCTCTAAATATATATAGAAGAAAAAGGTTCAAATGAGAAATATAACTTTTTAAGAGAATGTAAGAAGCAATCTCAACCACTCATTCGGTCAACTTAGAAGAGCCTGTATACCCGCTCATTTGATTACCATAAGAAGAAAAAAGTTACGTATTATAAAGATGCACCTGGTTGATTTTGATAGCGCCCTCAAATATTTTAAAACTAATATTTTAACTAGAGTTGTTGCTTGGCGGGATGGGTCTTGGGCGGACGGAGTAATGCGCCTCCTATATAGTTGGCGTCCTATAAAATTAATTTTATTGTAATTTCTTGCCTAAGGCTTTCAAAAAGCAAAGCCAAATAGTCCCTATCTATTAGTTCATCCTTTTTGAAATCATTCCTTATTTTACTACCTAACAATTTGGAAATGTCCCTGTCTATTAAAAACAATAGTTGATTATTATAAGTAGATAGTTAGTTACCAATTTTAAATACATAAAAACAAAATGACGTCCAAATTAAGGCCACGAGTACCACACTCCAAAACATCCAAAGCCTAAATATGCTATATTAGCTTTCCATTATCTATTTAAAAACATTCATTAAAGTTGTAGCACTACACCGTTTACCCACAACCCAATTAAATATAATTCATACCCTTTTTCATTTGTTAAATTAATATATATATATATATATATAGTATTAGGTTCAAATGAGAAGTGCTAAAAAAAATGAGAAGTAGAGAAGTGATCTCCACCACTCATCCGGTCAATAAAGACGGTTTTAATCGGGTCCCCTTCTTTAATAATCTCTACCCTCCCATGAATCGCGTCAATCTCCCATGATCGCGTCCACCGTAACCGGTCAAAGCCACCTTTATTGACCGGATGAGTAGTGGAGATCACTTCTCTACTTTGTATTTTTTTTATCACTTCTCATTTGAACCTTAAGAGAGAGAGAGAGAGAGGAGAGAGAGAGAGAGAGAGAGAGAGAGAGAAATGTTCGGGTGTTTATGCTTGAGCAAACACCCACTCAACACCTGATTTAAGGGTTCCAACACCCACAAATACCCACTCAAGTGGTACGCACGGCCTAATAGTAAATTTGTGATTGGTTAGTTTAGGTTTGTAAAGTTTATATTATAAGGAGGGTTTGTAAATTAACTCTCCCCTATATACATATACACACATATATAGGGTTATGTTAAAATGAGAACTCATCTTTTATTGTAAACATGAGGACAACCGAGAGAGTGTTACGTGGCATATTCAGTCTGAATAATCATGTATTATTCAAAGTGAATAATACAACATTCTGTATTATTCACTCTAAATAACACTGAATGGTTTGTGATTCACTCTGAATAATACATGATTATTCATAGTGAATATGTCATGTGGTGCGATTTCAGTTATCCGTACATTCGCAATGAAAAATGGGTTTTTATTTGAACCTGACCCTATAGGGGTCAGGTTTAAGGGAAACCTCAAATATCGGGAAAAGTGAGGAACACCCCTCAAAGCTCGCCACATGTCCTATATGCATACACACATGCACTTGTGCATATCGGTAAAAAATTTGTTTTTTTAAATAATAATAATAAGTTGTTTTGGGGTTTTTTCTGACCTGTATGCAATTGTGCATATTACAAAAAATACATATTACAAAAAAAAAATCATATGCATGTGTTCATATTTTAAATTACCCGTATACATAAGTGGATTTACGGGTTACTTTTAGTTTCCGGATATTTGACAGTTTTTTCTTGAAACTTCCTCTCTCTATATATATAACTAAAAAAATGCATGAGTAATATTTCTACGTTCTGTTTTTTTTTTCTTTTAGTCAAATTAGTTATTAGTTTACATCACCAGAATTGAACCTCCGCTTGCCAGGCCTATATATTTGCTTCATTTGATCTCAAATTAACATAATACTATTAAATCAATATAGCATATTAGCCTATATAGCTTCCATCCAACCTTAATTTTGAGATGTCAACTTTTCCGGTTTCTACTAATTCTTCATCAACTCCGTCAGCATTAACATTTGCGGTTAATGACGAAAATAGTAGTAAGCAAATCATCCGCAATACTGTCACTTTTGAGCCTAGCATCTGGGGAGATCAGTTTCTTACGTATCATGAGGTTTCAATTCTATTATATCTTGTTATATATGTACGTACTATGTAGATACGAGGTGTGTTCATACAAAGAACCAACCTCATTTGCAAGAACTCATTTTAAACCACATGTAGGGGCCCATGTAGGTTCCACATATTAAAAAATTATATATGATTCAGTGGTGGGACCCACCACTGAATTATATAAGATTTTTTAATATGTAGGACTCACATGGACCCACATCATATATGTTTGTGGTTGGTTTCTTTGTTCTTACAAAATCCTTTGGTTCTTGTTTGAACCTAATTCATGTAGATATAGCAAGATTACTTATTAACTAATTAAGTACTCTCCATGATCATATATATCCATTAATTAACTGATCTCTTTACTAGCTATATATAAATTCATTATTAGATATGGTTAATTTCAGAAAGATGATTTAGTTGTGGAGAAACAAGTTGTTGAAGAGCTGATAGAAGAAGTGAGAAAAGAGCTAATTAAAGGTTCTAGTGATGATGAATTACTAGGCATGCAACATATAGTACAACTCATTGATGCAGTCCAACGCCCTTTGGTGTAGCCTATCATTTTGAAAAGGAGATCGAGGAAGCCTTGCAACATATTTATCTTACATATGGCCGCGATCAAGAGATTCACAATCATATTAACAGCCTACAAACTGTTTCCCTTTGGTTCCGAATCCTACGCCAACAAGGCTTCAATGTTTCATCGGGTAATTATATATATAATATGTATATATAGAGCTTCATGCATGCATGTAACAATTAATGTACTTCTTTCGAACCTAAATTTCTTTAGATATTTCGATCGATCTAATTTTAATTCAATATTTTTATACGTGTGTATGCATGCATATAACCAAATTAATTAAAGTAAGTCTCTCTTTTGGTTGGATGATGGATGTTACAGAAATATTCAAGAAGTATATGGATGACAAGGGAGATTACTTGTTAAGTGATGATGTTGAAAGCATGCTTGCTTTATACGAGGCGTCGTACATGAGGGTGGAAGGAGAAAAAGTACTTGACGAGGCTCTCGAATTCACTAAAACTCGGCTTGCCATCATCATGTCCCAGGATCCTTGTTGCGACCCTTCCCTAAGAACCCAAATACAAGAAGCACTAAGGCAGCCACTTCGTAAACGTTTGCCAAGGCTAGAGGTGGTGCGTTACATACCTATCTATCAACAGCAATCTTCTCATAATCAGCTCTTACTGAAGCTTGCAAAGTTAGATTTTAACATTCTTCAATCTATGCATAAAAAGGAGCTTAGCCAAATATGCAAGTAAGTATACCAATCTTAATCAATTAATATATATGTCTATATGTAGTTTAATCTAGCTAATAATTAAATAATCTGGGTTAATTAATTAATCTATTTGTATATGCATGTAGATGGTGGAAAGATTTGGAGATACAGAAAAAGTTACCATATGTTCGAGACAGATTGATAGAAGGCTACTTTTGGATTTTGGGGATCTATTTTGAGCCTCATCATGCGCGTTCTAGAATGTTCCTAATCAGATCATGCATGTGGTTAGTGGTTATGGACGACACATTTGATAATTATGGTACTTATGAAGAGCTACAGATCTTTAATGAAGCTGTTGAAAGGTATTATTAATTGTTTGTTTTTGCTATAGCTAGCTAGCTCTTAATTAATTAATTAGTCTTACATATATAGTATTGACTTAAACTATATACGTAGATGGTCCATAAGCTGCTTGGATATGCTTCCGGAATACATGAAAGTAATATATCAAGAAATTCTGAATGTTCACCAAGAAATGGAGGAAACACTTGAAAAAGAGGGAAAAGCATATCACATTCACCTTGTTAAGGAGCTGGTAATTTAATTAATGATTTAAATCTTCGATTGAATATATATTAATTAGTCCGTCCTAATCATATCAATTAATAATTAAATTGAGGTATGTATGTATAGGCGAAAGAGTATACTCGAAGCTTGTTCAGAGAAGCGAAATGGTTAAAAGAGGGATACATGCCGACATTAGATGAGTACATATCTAATTCATTGATCACTTGTGGTTACACTCTGATTATCGGGAGATCTTACGTTGGTGGGGACCACACCAACGAGGATACCTTTAAATGGGTGTCTTCGCATCCTCCTCTCATCAAAGCTTCATCTTTGATTTTAAGGCTTATGGATGATATTGCAACCCACAAGGTAAATGTATCAATTAATTACTATATATATATATATATATACACACATAATTATGTATTGATCAATTCTATACTATAATAATTTAATTTAATAAATAAATAGGAGGAACAAGAAAGAGGTCATGTTGCTTCAAGCATCGAATGCTACAGAAAGGAAAATAGTGGTGCAAGTGAAGAAGAAGCTTGTGAATATTTCTCAAAACAAGTGGAGGATGCATGGAAAGTTATAAACCAAGAGTCTCTTAGGCCAACAGATGTTGTCCCATTTCCACTCGTTATGCCCGCAATCAACCTTGCACGTATAAGTGATGCACTTTACAAAGGCAACAACGATGGTTTCGGCCATGCCGGCAAACAAGTCATACAATACATCAATTCCCTATTTGTTCACCCCGCCCCCCTTTAATCTTAATTAATGCAAACATCCTTTAAATAAGTAGTTGTTTATGTTTTTTCAAATAGGGTGATTCATTTTATAGTATTTTGGCTTCTTGCATGCAAACTATATATACTACGTATATTGTACCGGAATTAATTCTTATATATGATGGTTTGCAAAGTTTGATGTATGAGACACCATTTTATTTACATATGGAATTGAAGGGAATTAATTAATTACATCGATCTTGTCCTTAATTGATCATGTTTTAGAGAGTTTATCGTATATGATTCTGAAGAAACTTTGTTATTAGGCACCACTGTTCATTATTTTCATCTCGGTCATTTCCTCCTCTCTTCTTGTTGCTTAAATGGTCATATAAAGGGTTCAAACGAGAACCATTTCTATTTGTGAGAATGCGAGAACGCTTATCGACCAAGTATCATATGCTTATCTCATTCATGCCACTTTACTTACTAGCATTCTGATTAGAAACTTAAGTTGGCCAGCGATTGAGATTAAAAATAACAAGTGAATTTAATGATAATACAATAGTATAGATAAAAATGAATCATCTAAAAAAGGTCCAAATTAAAGTATTTTTGTTATCTTGATTTTTCTATAGCTTAATAAACTTCTTACTTTTTTATTAATTACAAGAGATTATTAATTAACAAATAGAGAAAAGTTTCATTTCTATATATATATATCTTTTATTTATATATTTATTTTATGATTAATTAAATTCCACTCCACCTCTCTTCACCAAAGGCTATTTAGTCATTGGGTTTGAATTAAAGGCTAATTTAGTCATTGGGATCATACTTTCAAGACAATACATCTTTAGTCCCCTACTACTTGGACTATTTGTTACAAAGTTAATCAATTTTAGAGTGTTACACATTATCATTATCACACATGATTAGCAACAACAAGTGGAAGATGAATAACATCATCATTCATCATTTAATAAAATTAAGACGAATCCAAAATACAAGATACTTTACATGCACCTTAATTTCACCTCCACCTCCTTCCTCGATATGATCATAGGCGGCATCATCTTCGCGGCAACATCTTCGTTATTGTTTGTTATTGATCATTGTGGGTCATATTTGTCTAAAAGATTTATTTATTTATTTTTTATTTTTTGTCTAAAAGATATTATTTTAACAAGTGGATCAAAATTATCGTTTGTCATTTGTAGTACAAAACAAACCTTGACTAAGACTAAAATAAAGACTTTTCGCATGTGATACCCATTGATTATTCAAATTTGGAAACAAAACCTGGACCATCTATATTATATGGTTCTTATTGGTTTAAAATCTTGACCCCATTAATGATATGCAAGGGTAACGGATTCTAAGAATGATATGGTTAATACATTCTTCAAAAAGAAAAAAACGATGATTAATACAGTTTTCTTGCACATCATTATCCAAAAAAGATTATTTTGATATAACGTACTACTTTTTTTTTGTATTTTAGTTATGTTTTAAAACTTAGAAATTCAAATGAGTTTGTTTGTGTAATTCCTTCTTGAAACCTAGGGTTTATGACTTGTAAGGGTAACTAACTATCCGTTTTGTACAAATGTTACCATGAAACTATTTTTTGTACAGATTACACCATTATGACCGGTAATAGCCTGTTTTTTCATACGTGGCAATTAAAACCATTTAAAAAAGCTTATGTGGATCTGACGTGGCGATGACTAGGCATTCCAATGGTATATTAAGTACATAAAATATTTCAATAGTAATATGTGTAGTATAAACAACCACCACCACCAAAACCATCATCACCATCATCACAGCCACCATCACCACCAGCATCACACCCACCACCACCACCACCATCACTATCATCACAACCACCATCACCACCACCATCACACCCACCACCACCACCACCACCACCACACCCCCCACCACCATGTTTCAAGCTTAATGTTTCAAGCTATGCAAGATTGCTAAAACTCACAGGAATGCTACCATTGAATGATTTCCACCTAAATATAGCATCTTAAGCCCTGTAACCTACTTAAAATTTGGGGATTTCACCGGTAAACAAATTACCTTCAAGATTCAAAACCCTAAGTTTACTAATTTGCTTAATTTCACTTGGAAACAAACCAGTTAACGAATTATTAGCAGCTGTGGTTTGCTGGAGGTGGGTGTGGTGGTGGATGTCGCCGGAGAAGAGAGGTGCAACAACGGTGGGTGTCGCCGGAGAGGAGAAGTGCAGCGGTGGTGGGTGTCTGTGGCTATGGTGGTGGTTGGGGTGGTGGTGGTGGGTGTGGTGGTGGATGTCGCCAGAGAAGAGAGGTGCAGCAGTGGTGGGTGTCGCCGGAGAGGATAGGTGCAGCGGTGGTGGGTGGCTATGGCTATGGTGGTGGTTGGGGTGGTGGTTGTGGTGGGTGTGGTGGTGGATGTCGCCGGAGAAGAGAGGTGCAGTAGCGGTGGGTGTCGCCGGATGCAGTGGTGGTGGGTGGTTGTGGCTGTGGTGGTGGCGGTGGTGGTGGTTTGGTGGTGGTGTCTTAAAGAAGAAGACAATGTCTAGTCAGATTCTAGTCATCGCCACGTCAGATTCACATAAACTTTTTTAAATAATTTTAATTGCCACGTATGAAAAAACAAGTTATTACCGGTCATAATGGTGTAATCTGTAGGGGGCGGTCTATATGTTTTCTAATTTTTAGGCTTTCTTGATTTGTTGTCCATCAATTATTTTATCTGTTTAAAAGAGTGTATTGTTAAAAACCGGTAATATTGTATAAACACATATATGGATTAATTGATAACGTAACTCTTACACTATGGTTGTTGATATTTAAACCAAATAAAACGTACTTGGAACATGACATCCGATCACATAAATTCAATAAGAGATGTTGATATTTATGTATATATATAAAAACATTCAATATTTAATGTATTTATATTTAAGAGCAGCCTCTATATTTATTCTTTTTCAAGGTTTTCTTTAGCATTATATAAAGTGGCAGTTGCTTGTGATTTTACTTCACCAAACTTCTTCCATGGCTATTCAACTTCTGCTCTTATGGCTCCTTGCTGCAAGCTTAGATATCACAGTTACAGGTTCTCTCTCCCATTACTTATTTAGATTTATTAGTTACAGCTAATTATATATACATGCATCATTTAAGATATATATAACTGCTAATGTTTTTGTCAATTAGAAGAGTTTGAAAAAAATCCACCCATAAAAAGCCATCTAGAGCAAACAGATAACCGTCATTATAAGACAGAAGGCCTTTTCGAGGGGCCAAATCCGCCGGAAAATGTTTCGAGCAAATTTTTCTGTCAGATTTGGTATTTTGTTTAGCAGTATCCGTTTATAGAATAATTAAATAGTCATGTAAACCGAACATCAACTCATCTATGCAGAATCTCAATCAATCGGAGTATGTTACGGAATGCTTGGAAAGAATCTTCCATCCCCACCACAAGTCATAAGCTTATACAAATCACGAAACATCCGACGGATGAGAGTCTATGATCCCATCCAAATCGTTTTACAAGCACTAAGTGGATCAAACATCGAAGTGATGTTAGGAGTCCCCAATTCCGAACTCCAATACGTTGCATCAAGTCGTGAAAATGCTCGCGAATGGGTGAAGAGAAATGTGAGGGATCATTCACCAGGTGTTAGATTCCGTTACATAGCCGTTGGAAACGAGGTTAAACCATCTGATGGTACTTTGGCTCCGTTGGTGCACCCTGCGTTGACTAACGTGCATGAAGCCATTGCATTTCATGGACTCAAAGATCAAATCAAAGTTTCGACTTCGGTTGACACCACTTTGATCGGGGTCAATTTTCCTCCGTCACAGGGCGCCTTTAGGGACGACGTCAGGGCTTACATCGACCCCATCATCGGTTTCCTAGTCAACATAAACTCACCTTTGCTTGTTAACATCTATACATATTTCAGGTACATTTTATAACCATATCAGTAATATTACTATTCAATGAAATCAAAATAACAAAAACATGATTATTGAATATATTAAAGGAAATTAAAATGCATTTTTTTGGAGGGATGTAACCACTTGTGTTGTCGCGGGCTAGTAAAGTTTTGGAGATGTAGTGAAAAATCTCATTACTCCATATTTAACTCTAGACTCTCTTAAAACCCTTCTGGCCTCGGAAGTTCATCTGCGATGATTCCAGACTATTCATGGTCCCTTTAGAGATTAGTCAGTGCTTATAATTAAGCTAGCTCAGAATCCCAAGGTTACCAAAAAAAAACAAAGAGATTGCAAATGAATGGACCTTAGATACATATATTACGTTTTAAAGCATCTTCAAGACTTTTCAACGGAGGTTCTTATAATAACCTCTTTTATATATATATATTTTTCGTCAACTCATTAAATTAAACACTCTTTTAAAATTCCACAATTGTAGTTCTTATAAATACCCCATTTTTATAGAACCGATTGATTTTTTCAACATCAATAACGATTATATATAAATCCAAAAGGAATATAACATAAATAGGAATATCTCAATACTCACAAATTTCATGGTAAGGACCCAAACGAAGATGGAGTTCTTATAAGAACTCTCCATAAAGGTAGTTCTTATATTTCATTTGACCTTTTTTTTTGGAAAAGTTCAACTTGACTTTGCCTATATATTACATCCTTGGCAATTTTAAAATCAAATTACGGCCGTCTGTGACTAAGCCTGACTACAAGATGATAGCGCCTAGACTCTAACCCGAGGTAGATGGGAATGGGATATTCCACCACACACCTCAGGCGTTTTGCCAGTACGCCACATTCCTTGTGGTTATGTCACTTCACATTTTACTTGTAAGAACCTTACATTGGAGATGTTATTAGAATCCTTGTGCATGTTGATTTGACATTTGACTCACCCTTGCTTTTTTTTTCTCCTTTAGTTATGCTGGAAATCCACGTGATATATCGTTGTCGTACGCTTTATTCACGTCTCCCAGTATTGTGGTGCCGGATGGAGCCAATGGGTACCAAAATCTTTTTGACGCTATGTTAGATGTGATGTACTCAGCTTTGGAGAAGGCTGGAGGAGCGTCACTGGAAATTGTGGTATCAGAATCTGGATGGCCATCAGACGGTGGATTTGCAGCCACGTTCGACAATGCACGTACATATTACACAAATTTGGTTGCTCACGTGTCACAAGGCATAGGCACACCAAAGAGGCGTGGAAGGGCAATAGAGACATACTTGTTTGCCATGTTTGATGAAAATGACAAAAATCCTGCACTTGAGAGGAACTTTGGAGTGTTTTATCCAAATCAACAAGCAAAATATCAACTTAGTTTTTAATCATGTGCGGTTTGTCATGTTTCGAATGTTGGAAATAAAAGCTTATAATAAGGATCTTATAACTTATAAGTTGAATTGTTGATCTATTCTCTTGTAAGTCGTAATCTTGATTTAATAAAGATATTAAGTTCTTGTTACAAAAATAATCCCTAAGCCAAATCTCATCTTGCAATCTTCAACTTATTTATATGTAACACCATAATTCCAAAAACAAACTCTTCCAAAAATTTTAAAAAGAATTCTTCTTTAATTATGAAAACCACATTTATTGTCAAAAATACCATCATTTAAACAATAGATTTGTCAACGAGCCAAAATTCATAATAAAAGCGTAAGTCAAATTATAAATCACAAATTCCAAAAGAGTCGCCGAAACTGTCCGCATCGCTGGAGTCAAAACGGGGTCTTGCCCTTGTCCACACCCGAACAAGAACCTGTGAAAAAGGGGGAAACAACTAAAGGGTAAACGATAACGCTTAGTGAGCAGAAAATCATATACAGTTATAAAGCAACATACACATACACCACAACACGTGTCACAACTTAACGGTTTCCCGCTCTTCGGATCATCCCGCAATCCGGCCTTAGTGGTTACCCACTCTTCGGATCATCCCGCGACCCGGCCTTAGTGATTACCCACTCTTCGGGTCATCCCGCAACCCGGCACATCATACAAATCATGCATATACATATACATCACAACATAAATGCAGATAATTCCCACTCACCTGGATGTAGCTCAGTGCATCCCTCGGTATCCACACGCTAACGAGTTAGCTCACCTAAACAAAGCAAGCACACAACTCATCACAAACCAAACAATTTACACATAGACCCAATACCGAAACAAGGGTTTTAGGCCTAGCTACACTAGTCCAATTGCCCTCAAATTTCATCTATAGCCATCCTATAACATGCCTAACAGTAGCCCAGGGTCAAATCCTGAAAACAACCAACTTTGAAAATCGGATTTTGGACAGCCCCAACCCCCCTACACTTCTCGCGGCGCGAGGGTGTATGCTCGCGGCGCGAGAACCCTTCGCTGCACTGCTCGCGGCGCGAGGCGGCGGCTGACTCCAAATTCGACCCAAAACACGATTTTTCTCATACGAACTCCGTTTTGGCCGATTCAACTTGCCCTAGTCTCGATTTTTCGAGCTCTACAAGACTACAATAACCATCCTAAGATATTCCGATGATCATAAACCAACCTATACAAACCCTAATCATTCCAATTCGATAAACCAACCAATTAACGATTCACGAATGATCAACTGATCAAAACCCTAGGCTTACGTAATGCTACTAGCAAGGGATTAGATATTACCTTACAAGATTGAGGACTGGAGCGACGACGAAAAACGATTTGAACCCAAGCCCTTCTTTTTTTTTTCTCTTTCTCGATCTCTTTCTCTCGATCTCTCTCTCACTCTCTCTTTTCTCCACTCAAAAGCATAACTAACAACCATCAAGCCTTCTAATCTTATATATCTTGGGCCAAGCCCGACTCTCCTACCACTAGTCCATCATAAACAAAAGTCCAACTACGAATTCTAGGCCCGAAATAAATATTAAGCTAAAATAATTAACTAATCAATTAACGTAACAAAAACGGAGCGTTACATACTTACATTATAGCATTTCAAATAGATTCTTTAAAATAAACATTTATGATGATTTTATTTTTTATGTAATTTATTACAACAAATTCTCTATATTAATTATTCTTTAAAAGATATAAATAAAATGTAGTTTCAAGATTTCTTTAAAACTTAATACAAAATTAAACTAATGATTTTTTATTTATTCTCATCAATAACTTTTGTAAAGCATACTGAATGATAAACTCATGAAATATTAAAAAAAATAATAATAAATAAAATTAGCACAGAAACAAATTTATCAAAACCCAACTAAACATAATACTAAGGTTGTGTTTGGCAAAAATAAGCTAGCTTATAAGCTAGTCCATCCAAACATTTATAAGCTAGTTTTTTGAAACGCTACTTTGAGTAGCTTATGAGGAGCTTATTGTAGTTTTTTTAATTATACCCTTATTAATATTAATTATTAAATTCAAATATACCTTTTTGGTCATTTTATATACTCATAAGCTAGTTTTTGTCAAACATAATTTGTTCATAAGTTAGCTTATCAGCTACTAACAAGCTTATCAATTAACAGCTAGTTTATTACCCGCTAACATAAATGATATTTAAAATCTCTAAAAATAAAAGAATCAATTAGAGTTAGAGTTAAATGCAAATTTGGTTCTTATGGTTTACATAAATTAATGACTAAGGTCCTTCTCAAGAATTTTTAACTAACAAGGTCCTTGTATTTTTGTTTTTTATAACACATATGGTCCTTCTTGTAAATAAATATTAAAAAAACAAGAACTAAGAAAGGGTAATTTTGACAATTCACTTTTCATATTCCTTTAATCGTAGTTTATAACATATTTGGTCCTTTTCTTTATTAAAATAATAATTTAAATTTATTTGGTTCTTTTTTAATATACTATACTATATTACTATTTTTTTTTTACAAACTATTAGGGGTGTGCAAAACCCGAATAATCCGAAACCCGAACCCGAATCCGAACCGAAAATACGACGTTTAAGCAAAACCCGAGCACCCCGAAATCCGAAAAACCGAAACCCGACTTTTGTGTGGATATTTGGGTTCGGGTTGGGTTTGATAATTGGTCACCCGAACCGCCCGAAAACCCGAAATAATATACATATATTCTTTAAATATTATATAAATATATTTATTTATCTAATTGTCTTTTGAAAATCGTCAAATCTAGTCGGTCGAAACGTTTTATTTTTTTGAACTTACTTTTGATTTCATCAAGCAATTGAATTTATCATTGGAAGAGGTTAAATTTATATATATTTTTGCATCATAATAATATCCGAATCCGACCGAAATAAACCCGAAACCCGACCTACCCGAACCCGAAAAAACCGAAATCCGAAAACCTAAAGTTTGGGTTTTGATTTTCGTATCCGAAATCCGATCGGGTTTTTGGTTTTCCCACCCGAACCCACCCGACCCGCCCGATGCACACCCCTACAAACTATACTATATTACTATTTTTATGCCAAAACATGTATATATTCTTTTATATTGAATGCATAAATGTTAATACCACCCCTAATTATATCAATTTACTTTATAAGTTATACAAATATATTTTTTATTTTTATGTTAGCTTTATTATCAATTTGAAGCAAATTACAATTTGTAATTAATTTCCACTTATATTATTAAAAAGAGATTCATCAAATAAAAAATAAATATAAATCATATATGTAATTAAATAGAATTAATATGTTTTTCTCATAAATCATCTATTAACACATATCTCGTATGATTATTTGATTTCGAATTTACCGTATTTTTTATTGCTAATGTTATTTAAAACATGATGTTGTAATTATGTTTTTTTTCCTGTATTTCTTTTCCTCCCAATCTGCCACTCTCTTTTACATTTTTATTATCACTTGTACAGTAGTCAACCAATAAAAATGATGAAAATGTAAAGTGATTATTTTTAATAAGTAAATTTTGAGCGAGATATTCTATTATGATAATTAAGGTCGTTGCCATTTTGTATAGGTTTGTTTATATACATATATTAAGATTATAGATTGATTTGTGACTAATAAAAAAATAAAATATAAAATTGTATATCATATATTAGAGGGTCTCTAAATCAAGATCGTTGCAATTTTTATATGTTTATTCAATTTAATTTAAGAATATTGAAATGGGGTTTTTTATGAAAGTTTGGTCCGGCCCAACCCGTCCAAACCCGAACCAAATCCGTCCAAACCAAACTTGTCGGTTATCCGAACTCTCCGGTTAGAGTTCGGGTATTTAAAAATGAACCCGGAAGGTTCAGGTATTCAAACTTTAAAACCCAAACTTGTCCCAACCCGACCGTTGCACACCTCTACGTCCAGATGCATGTTTAAGCTGGAAAAACTGAAACGAGCTCAACGACACGTGCATCTAGTTGCTTATTTATTATATATAGATTATTAGAGGATTATATAAATTGAAAATACATAAAGCTTAATAGATGATTTATGACAAAAACATATTAATTTTATTTAATTACATGTGTGATTTATATTTATTTATTTATCTTATGGATCTCTTTTCAACAATATAACTTGAAATTAACCATATATTGCAATTTTGCTTCAAATGAATGATAAACTAACAAGAAAATATAAAATATATTTGTATATTTTAAAGTAATTGCTATAATTAGGGGTGGTATTAAAATTTATGTATTCAATATAAAAATATATATATATATATATACACATGTTTTGGCATAAAAACAGTAATATAGTATAATATATTTAAAAAGAACCAAATAAATTTAAATTATTATTTTAATAAAAAAGAAGGGACTAAATATGTTATATACTAAGATTAAAGGAATATGAAAAGTGAATTGCCAAAATTACCTTTCTTAATTCTTGTTATTTTAATATTTATTTACAAGAAGGACCATATGTGTTATAAAAAACAAAAATACAAGAACCTTGTTAGTTAAATATTCTTGAAAGGGACATTAGTCATAAATTTGTGTAAACCATAAGGACCAAGTTTGCATTTAACTCTTAGAGTTAATATAAAGAAAAAATATAAACTCTGTTTGAGGTATTCGTGTATAGTGTTTGTTTATATATATGTATTTTTTTTTTCTTTAGAGAGGCGATTGAATAGGAGAGAAACAGATGGCAACTATTAATATTATTGCGTAAGAAAGAAGATCGAGTTTGGGGGAGTGGGTAATTCACAGCTGTTTCCGCTTTTATCTGCCCATCACCCATCCCCTTTTCTTGGGCTTTTCAGCCCATCCCATCCCAACTCACTCTTCTTTTTTTTCTCTTTTTCCAATGTTTGCTAGATATATTTAATCAAATTTAGACGACTTCATTTATCTTTGAATGTTGTCCATCGAGAAAAACAATCAATTAACTAATATACACTTTTGATGAATCAATTTATTTATATTCGTATGGAAGCTAGTTGACGTAACTTATTTGTTTACACAAAGTGGCATGATATGTGATGAGCCAAGTCAAACCAACCAAACCAATTTACAATATATTCATATTTACATCTTTTTTTTATTGCCACACGTGTGGTCAACCTCACTTAAAACTTGAAAAAGGTCAACCCTCAAGTGAAGTTATCCCATAAGGATGCGCATTTCCTCCTAGCGAACCCCACTCGTTTGTTTAACAAATCGTACACCACTTCCAAACCTTGTTGCTGGTAATTCCCCAACAACCCAACTGGCCCACCCGACTCCGGAAAGTAACCACCGTTCATCAACATCATACAACCCGCCTTCCTTTTCCTTTTATTTTTCACTCCTTTCTTACCATTATTATCATCCATTTCATCAATGAACTCGTAAAAGTAATTCCTCCTGGGCATCACCACACTCGAATTCCCCTTCCCCCCAAAATGCAACACCATTTCTGGTACTGGTACTACAACACCACCATTATCTCTTGCATTGTCCATGTAGTAACATGGGCTTAACCCGGTCCGATCTTCCACCGCTTTAGCCCGTTTATAACCAGACCTCATCCGTTTCCCAAACTCCGATACAACCGAGTTATAAAATTGTTCGGGTAACATGGAGTAAGTCGTACCTGAGTCAACCACCATACCACCGTTTCCTTTTCTATCAATCGTCCTCATATTCTCCGGGGCCGGTAATCGGCGATTCCCAACCGTGATAGCTTCTAAGCCCACGTAGTAATAGTAGGGATGTTTTGAGTTTTGGAGCATCGGAGTGTAGGCGAAATCATCGTCGTGTGGTTGTTGTGGGGTAGGAGGGACACGTTTCACTTTATTATTCTGACCACCAACCGAGTCAACCCGGCGGCCTAGAATGAGTGGACTCGGTTGTTGGAGTCGATCCGTGTCAAAAGAGTGGGAAACCAAACAGTAGGAGAATTGAGTCCCGAGATTAGGGGAGAATTGAGCCAGCTGAGCCGGTAACGAGAGCGCTCCCCTGCCAAAGCCGGCGACTCCAATCGGCTCCCCCAGCGATTCATGAGCGCAGCCAAACGTGAAGTTGTTTACCACCAAAGACGACATAGGAATCTCGAAGCTATCCTTGTACAAGCGACCAACAAAGCTGCCGTCTCCGTAAGCGTAATAAAAGGAAGGGCAAGAGTAGTTATGGCATTCAGACATCTCAATGGACTCCAGAGGGCAGCGTGCCATGGCGCAGAGGTCGGAAGATGGGAGGTTGGAGTGAACGGCAGAGCAGGCACGTGACTGGCACGTGACGGGGGCGGCGGAGGCAGAGAGGTTGTGTGGCGGGGGTGTGGTTTTAGGGTCTGATTTTCCCTCGCACATGATACAGGTGAAGGGCTTACAGGGGAGCCAGACGGTGTCGCTGCCGGTGTCCATATAAAGAGTGACTGTTCTTTTATTAGGAGCAGAGCCAAGTGAAAAGGACATGGTGTAATCACTTCCAGGAGAGAGAGCCACGGAGACCTGACGGTGGTGGTTATGGAAACGGGCGGCAGAGCGGGTGGTGGTGGACTTGAGGAGATGATGTTGGGTGGTGTTGTTGTTGAATTGGGAATTTGAAAGGGAGTGGGTGAGTGGAAACAGAAGCAACTTAGAGGAAGAAGAATAGGATGGTAGGAGAAAGAAAGCATAAATGAAGATGAAGAAGAAGAAAGAGGAAGCCATATCCATTAACAGAGAGAGGATTTGGTGCTCTGTTTTTTTGAAGGAAGGGGGATGAGGAGGGTTTTAAAGGAAGGGAAGGTTGTGGAAGCTGGCAGGCAGGGAAGGATTAAAGTTATAGGGGGGAGGTCCATATGGAACTGGTTTTGGAATACTAGCTAGAAAAATAATTAAATATTATACTACTAGTTTTTATTGCATTCAAGAAACATCTTTTTTTTACTAACTAAACTGGATTGGGATGGGATGGGATGAGATCAGAGATAGAGTCAAGTTCAACCTATTTAATTAAGCAAAGTCTTTGTAACCTTAAGCATTACGTAGTTTTTAACTTTAAACAATATGTATCTTAAATTACATCATTGATTTCTATTTCAATATTTAATTCAAAAGAATTATTAGTTACAAATAAGCATAGGAGAGGTTACTTTCATTCTTATTAAATACACTTTATTTTTATATTTCTAACAAATGATTTGATTTCATTTTAAGATTAAAAGAGGTGCAAAGAATATTATCTTGTAATCATAATATAAATCATAATAAAGGTTTTTTCCAGGTAAATTTATTTCATTTTAACAAAGTACATAGATGTCTATGAAATAATTGTGAAGTGTGTCTTTGATCATTGGGATAATCATCATTTAGAGGATGTTAAGAAATAGTTTTTTATAAAAAGCATGAAAAAAATTTATGTCACACATAGTTTTTTATATAGAGATTCTTATAATAATAAAAAAAACTCCACATTTATAAATGTGTATGTTTGATTTCAAAACTACACGCTTTTAAATATGTAATCTTTGTAATTACAAAAGTCTACATTTTAAAGCACAGACTTTTGTAATCTTAAAATTATTTTCAATTTTACATGTTTAGAAATGTGAAAATTTACATAATTTTTCCATATTAATAAACTAATTTTTATTATAATTTTCACACTTTTAAATGTAGAAATTTGATAATAAAAAAATGTAACTATCAAATATATTTATACATTATTATAATTTTTTACATTTTTAAGTGTATTACTATTATTAAAAAGTGTTATAAATCAACCACTTTTAAGTGCACAAAAACCATGCTAATCTTCTCTATATATATATTTGTTCCAATTTTATCAAACCATTGTTTGATAACAATATTTGCTTTCAAAAAAAAGAAAACCCCGCTCCGCTTGACAATTTCCTGCCTCTTTACACAAGTGAGTACATATGCTTCATTGTTCACCAACCGATAATTAGTCATTTGCATTTTAAATTTTTTTAATTCATCGAATTCATTTTTTGGAATAGGTATCCCAGACTACATTGGGCCCAGACTAGTCCTCGGCAATTTTGGGCCGAAGCCCGACTGCTAAAGCATGCAGCCCGGGGTCGAACCCCCGTACCTCCAGAATGCGTCCCCCAGGGCTCGAACTCAGGTTCACCACTATGTAGTGCCCAAGTCTTACCACTAGGCTAACACTCCTTTGGTAATTCATCGAATTCATAATAAACCTATATATCATAGTCTAATAATTATGTTGACAGACATTTGTTAAATGGCATAAATATGCAAATCAAAATCTTGTAACAAGGCCATAAAATATATAAAAAAATAAGATCTCTTTGGTTTAGCAAAATCTTCATAAAGCTTTTTAATTTAGTAGTATTAATTTGTACAAGACTCAAGAAACAAAATGGATATCGATTTATGCAAACCCCGATATTTCTGAGTTATTGAATTTCGTTACTTAATAACTCAAATTCATAAACTTATAACCTCATAAGTCATTCATCTCCAGTTTCGTTTTAATTTAGGCTTCAAAAAATATCAATATTAACAAGTCACGATACAATGAGAATCACAATCTAGTATGAAAGAAAGATTTAGCCTAGGCTCTAGAATTAAAAAATGTTGTTTCTAGATCAAAAATACAATGAATGCATGTTTGACTTCTTCTTATCAAATATTACAAAATATATAAGTTCAATTTTAGTTATGGTGGAATTAATCATTGTCTGATATTATTATGTCTCATAGAGGCAATTGATTGTATGATATAAGTTTAACATGGAATGCATAATAAGTAGACTTAAACTGTTAATCACTTTTTATCTTATGTCATTCCATAATTTTTTTTGAAAGGCATCAATATATAACCCACCAAAAACAAGTTACACAAGGTTTGGCAGACAAAACCAATACACACGAGCATAAACAGAAACAAGCAAGGCCTAAAAACCGATGCTAGCAATTTATCAGGAATAAATCGCAGCAAAAGCCGAAACGATCTACCAAGGCGACGGAACAAGCTACAGGAGAGCTGGAGCTATTACCGAACATAAACATAACCATGTCATCCGATGAATTGCGCATTGGAAGAAAATTAATTCGGTATATCTTGATATATATCATTCTAATCTGCATGTTAATCTCAACTTCTCACAGGAAGCCAACCCAATTGAACCAAATTTTAAAAAGTTTAACTCGTTTTAAAGTCTATGAGTTATATTTAATCAAAAGAAATAGTAATTAATAGTACATAAACGCATCTTGTCAGCAACCTTAGAACATTTCTAATGCATTACCTATCCAACAATTTATTGTTTTGTACACCGCAATTTTCTACTAATTTTATTTTAAACAAACATCTATTCATAAAAATTTTAGCTGATGTAAAAACCTTTTCATCAGATACATTTACGTTTTAAAACACATATAGTAACATTTTGAAAAATATAACGTTTTATAATTTGATCATATAGAACTAAATTTTATAAAATATTTTATTAACGATGCTTAGACAATACTATTATATGAAATCAACTTTATTATACTGTTTCATTAAAAACCTATATTGGTTTTCATGAAATTTTAAAATTAATTTGTTAGCATAAAACGAAGTGTTAGTTAGATACAATAATTTGTACCTTAAAAAAGGGTTGATAAACCTTAACCCCCTTTTGCTTTTCTTAAGATTTAGAAAGGAAAAAGTCAACCATGTGTAGTAAATAATTTAGTATTGAATCTATTGATGAGATGTCAATGTCAACGTGAACTGTTTAAGGTGATTGATCTGGCATTGACCCGACCCGACCCCACCGATAAGTGGATGAAGATGAAGTTGCTTGAATTCTTGGACATATTTAATTAAGCTTCTATTTATGAAACCTCAGAGCTTTCATTACCACTTTCATTTACTATTCTTAATTAAATAGTTAATAATGAGTTCAGACTTCAGAATATACACCCACCCATACATTGTACTCTATATTTATTAGGGGATAGTTCTCCGAAATGTATTGAACTATCCCCAAAAATCTATTGTGTGTATCCAACTACCAAAAATGCTATTGTGTGTATCAAAGTTTATTTTTTTTGCTATTGTGTGTATCAAACTTTTTTTTTAATGTATCAAACTTTATTTTTTCTTCTATTGTGTGTATCAGTTTACCAAAATTACAAGTCATTTGTAACACAATAGCAAAAAAAATAAAATTTGATACACACAATAGCATTTTTTGTAGTTGGATACACACAATAGATTTTTTGGGATAGTTCAATACATTTCGGAGAACTATCCCCTATTTATTATTATTGTTTTTCGTATTTCATTTAATTTCAACAATTTTCAGCATACATTTAAACATAATAAATATGTGAAGTGTGTCTTTGATCTTTGGGATAACCATCATTTAGAGGATGTTAAAGAAGCCGTGCTTGTATAGTATTTTAATTCAGGTTTTATTTAACAAAATGTCAAAGTTTAAGAAACAAGGTATTTAGTTTCATGTAAATTAGAATTAGTTTGTTACAAAAGAATTTAATACTTAGCTTGCTTTTTTGTGGGATACTTAGCTTGCTTTTTTGTATTTGTACTTTTATTTTTATAAAATTGCCAGGATTTTCCTTTCAAAAAAAAAAAAAGAATTTAATACTTAAATCAATGTAGCTTAGTATAATGTTTTGGTGTTAATTGAATTCTACATGATTAAAAACTCATATAAACAACAAAAAATGTATTTTTCAAAACAAATAAACTAAAATCTCCATCGGACATGCTATTTTAGAAATTTCTAATTTTGAAATAGTTGGTTCAACGATGTTAATCTCTCATTTAAAATAGAAAAAAATAAGAAATAAAAAGAATAAAATTTTCAAATTTGAAAGAAGGAAATAGATTATAGTGTATTTCTTGGAGCTCTGATAATTTTTTTATAAACAAAGAAGTAACATTTCTCTACATTGTGAGTAAAAGTTATATATTTTTGTTTCCAAATAAAAAAATTGCATAATATGAAACTAGCTCTACTTTTATTCATATTTTGAAGAAAATAACTTTCGAAATCCTCATTTCTCATTTAGTAGACTGATCAATTTTCAAATTCTCCCAAAACAAGATCAAAAGCAAAATTAGTTTCATTTGGAATATCTAAAATAGAAATTTTGAGGTTGGTTATACAAAACATAAAAAAACAATAAAGTTAGTTCTATTCTAACATTAGTTGATCTTGAGTAAAAAGCACCTTTTGAGTAACAAGATATTTAGAAAGTTTTAGCCATATATGTGATTATCTATGTTGTATGTGTCACTGAGTTGGAGTGTTGAGCAACAAGAAAACCCCATGACATAAAGTGGGAAATTGTAAAGATAAGATTCTTAAAATGAAATTGTGGTTAGACAATGCATGTTGGTTGTTAAACTAGGCCTTCTGAGTGGGATTGTGAATTGAGAGTTGCACTTATTATAAACAAGTTAAAGAAGGAAGAGTATTGTGTGTTGGTCATGTTGCATGAAACGAATGGTGGCTTCGGTGGAAAGAATAAATAGTGAGACAGTTGAGGGAACTAGAAGTAAGGTAGGCCAACGATGATCATGGGTTACTGAGGATGGATAAGGAAGGATAGCATTCCAATGATGTTGTATTTAATAAGAGTGTGTAGAGATGCAATACTAAGGTATAGATTTTGAATGGATGCATGTAACTAGCTTGTACGGTTTGTTTTTAATAATGTTGTAAAATACAATAAAAGATTTGTTATCTAAAACTAATTGAATAGAAAACAATTTAGTTATTTTTACAATTACTTTTAATTTATTTTACCAATTATTTTTAAAAAATAAATTTTATTTTTTATTTCAAATCTTATAAACTAAATACATAAAAAAAAATGATTCCATCAAATCAAACACTCTTTTGGGGGCCTTCTAACGCTTACCCGGTAAATGTTTATCGGGTAAATTTACCTTATGATATGAACATGACAAGGATTAGAATCTTACTCGATTAGTGAGATCGACGAATCTCACCTGGTAAGCGCTTGTCGAGTAAAGTTTTGCATATGATATTATTTTGAGAGGCTTAAATATTATCCGATATGATATATGATAATGTTCGATTTGCCGATAAACGTTTTATGGGTAAGTGTTGTTTGGCAAACTAGCTGATAGTTGATAAGCTAGTTAGTAGCTGAAAATAAAAAGTATATAGGTTGAAATTACAAGAGTTTGTATATACGATATAATCAAAGGAAAGACAAGTATTTTATTTATGGGTTTATGAATTATAAGGGTAACAAACTACCTTTTGTATACATATTTCATTGGTATTATGTATACAAAATGAATAGTTTGTTATCTATGAACAGTTTCTTACCTTTATAATTCAAAAACTATTTATTTATAAAAAAAAACGAAGATTGTACGAGCGAGAGCGAGTGAGAAAGTACAAAATTTGAATGATGTGAGAAATGGAAGTTGCCAGCTCATGTTTAACACGTGTCTTGTTGATGTGAGGTCGTACAATGCAAATTGTACCTTAGGGCCAAAATATTATAAAGTGGGGTGGGGCCCAATCATATTAATTAAAGTTCCAGAAGGATCTGATAAGTTGCGCCCGTGCGTGCGCGCCACCCTCACCCACACCTCAACATTTAATTCAATTTAATGTTTTTTAGCATGACTTTACTTAGTTGTTACTTGTTAGTGTACATTTCAGTTAGATTAAAAACGTTTTTCTCGGGTTCGAACATAAGACTTTTACTCCAAAAAGATGATCCTTCTACCAACTAGGCTAGCCCCAATTGACTAATTTAATTTAATTTAATTTAATTTAATTACCCATTTGTTAAAAAGATCTTTTTAGTCATCCGCATTTCATATAACCTATCTCTACATCATCAACTAATTTTATTCAATTTTATAACTATATCTTTGGTTTTTATATCAATATTACTAACATGCACGTATGATAAATCTTATATTATTAATTTGTAACTTTCTACCATCGTAACCATAATATTGTTTCAAGTTACAAAACTCTTGAAAATGCAACCCTCCTTAACAATACAATGATCCTGAGCAATATAGCCTTGGGACCTCTAGATATTACCAAAAGCTTTATATGATTCTTAATTTGATGAATTGAAGTTGATGTTACAAGAAAAATAATAATACCAAAAGTGGGTCCTTGTAATTCATATTATAATTGGAGGGCTATGGCCTACAAATTAATACTTATTGTTTTTTAGTATCTCATTCTTTAACGACTCCAACTGTATAAATCTAACCTAAGTATGTATGGGACATTTTTTACGTGTGTTTGTATTTAATATGTGATATCATTGATTTCGATAAGGAGCTCCAAGCAAATAGTACTCAAAAGGATGGTGTGTTTCTATTGTCTAAAGTTTTGATAGTTTTGAGCGTTTGTCAAAATTTAACCATCTAAACTAAAATCACAATAATAGATAAGAAAGATACACCTACTTGTTAAATTTATTGGTGCTTTCCTTTGTCAATTTGGTTATAATTTCTATATTTATTTTTTAATAAATAAAGAATTCATTTGTATTGGAAATTTACCTAAACATAAAACCGTAGAGCATCTGAGACAATTTTTCTAAAACTTCTTTAAAATAAAGAATTAAAAGTCAAAATCTCTAAAATAAATTACATTTAACTCTAACACATTCTTTATTTTAGAGATCTCAATATCAATTATATTATTTAAATATTTATTATTATTTATGATCGTAGTAAATTTTTTAACTTTTTTAATTAAAAAAATGTTAATTCAATTTTTATTGGTCTATTGAATAAAATAGTATTTCTCTCTCTCTTTCCAACTAATATATAGAGAATTCTCTATATTGAGAATTTTTTGCTTGAATCTCTATTTCAGAGAATAAGATAGAGATGCTATTAGAGCATTTTAAAAAGTGAAAAGTAATTTTTTTCAAAATAGAGATTTTATTGAAGAAGCTTTTACTTATATTTATGAGATGATAAAAATAAATAAATTATCATACTAGTTGTTTACAGCAAAATGACTGAAGTAAAATTTCCAGAATATCCAAACTTAAATAGGAAAATATTATAAACCGCAACAATTTATTTATTACAATTAATATTAAATAATACATAGATATAGGAAAATAAACAAGCCTTCCTAACACAATTTAAAGTAATATAATATTTTACAAAAAGAATCAGCGTCCACTTTTTCTTTTTCTAAAAAACTGGGTATTTTTTAAACATTGATTAGTACTTTTGGTCCTTAAACTTTGGCTTTGTATCTAAAAGTTGTTTGGGGTTTTTTTGTTACATAAAAAAAAAAAACAAAACAACAAAAGTTGTTCAGTTGGTTTTCTTATTAAGTTTGCACAAATAAGGTTGAATGCTTAAATTAATCTGTTTAATAGCTAGATTATAAACGTTCTTTATGATAGAATGAGCTTGATTTTATAAATTAGGAAATATATGTTTAAAAAAAACTTGGCTATTTAAAAAAAAAACTTTTCCTGTAAAAGCTATTGAATAAGCTTTATTTGGTAAACATAAGCTAGCTTATAAAGGCATCTCCAACAACATCCTTAAAATTGAGAAAAGGGGGAAATGAACATTTTTCCCCGAACTTATCTTAAAATGGAGAAAGTTGGAGAAAGAATATTTTTTTCTCTATATTTGGAGATCACTCCAAAAATGATTACTACATGAAAGACCTAATATAAATCCTTGAAAACTTAGGGGGCGTTTGGTTGGGGGTATTAAGGGGCCATGAATGGGAATGATAATGAAAACTGCTGTTTGGTTTGATATTATATAATGGAATCATTCCTGCAAATCCATTAATTTCCATTCCTGACCAAATTGGGGGAATGAAAATTTTATTTCTACATGATTCTTTTTACAATGCATTGTTCCATCTATGGATGTTAAATGAAACATCTTTTGTATATTCAAGTTGGAAAAACATATTTTTTTAATATGGAACAATTTTCATTGATTATATTGGAAATATTATTTAATATATTAAGTTACGTTTTTTTTTTACATAAGACATAATAAAAAATCGATCAAAACGTAGTTTAGTCGACGAGTATTTGGAAATGAACAGAACACCTAGTCACCTACAAGATAACATAAAAGAAAAAGGTGTGTGTGTATATATCATATATATTCATATCATACCTAAAACACAGCTGTATGTGAGCAGCTTCTTATGTGATGTATGACCTCCACATAAAACAAAGAGAAAACAAACAAAATATTGAAAAAGAATCCATCGACCCCAAATAAAGAAAACACCATTTTGTTGACCACTCCTATTTCTTTAGATATCAATTATTATTTTCTTTTTATGATTACTTTGTCCTTATCATTCTAAATTAGTCGATTGCTTGCCTTTCAACATACCAGAAGTAGTTAGAAGATTATCCTAATAATTGATTTTACACTAAATGTTAATATTATTTTGTAAAATAGGAATTAAATTAGATATATTTTTGATGATATGATATAACTTATAATATATTGTTATGCGATCATACATCAAAGATAGAACTAGAATTCGTAACAAGGTTTTTTAATTTGTCATCAACAGAACAGGGGTAAACTTTAGTTTTATGGATAACACATACACATATTTTTGGTCATATCAAATATTGTTAAATATTTGTATAGTATAGGGACCCCTTTGTAACTTTACTGTCTATATATTGTTGTCAATACATGCAACCCTATTCACGGATTTCCACATATTTTCGCATTAAAACTTTAAATTTCAACCTTAACGATTTAAAAAGACAATAATATAATAGTGATAATATAAAAAGGGTTGGGGGGCAAAAGATGGCATATCCAAAGTAAGTTGTTGAGGTTTCCATGCATTGATTGAAACCAATCCTTTTTCAAGGCTATGCCTTGCTGGCACCAATCATTTGCTACGTATTTCTTTTATCAACTTTTCACCCACCAAATAATGCAACAAATCCAAGCCTAAATTATTGATCAAAGTTATATGATATAATTTCAATAGAGATGTCTTTATAAGTTTGTTTGTCTAAATGACTTATAATTGGTATAGGATTGGTTTCAATCATAAGTGCCAAATTTGATGAAAAACATAAATAATGATAAAAAAATGGTTGCAATTCATGGGCTAGAGTATTTGATTAAAAATGATCAAACGATTTAAAATATTTCTCACAAAAAATAACACTTATCATATGAATCCATGTTTATCGTTCTAACTGTACACGTATATATATTTGGTTCCTGGTGGTAGCTTAATTTTTAAGCCAAACATCTTTTTCTATTTTTTTGCCATTTGATGTGAGAAGATGCAGCGTTTACAACCAACCATTTGTCTCAACCAGGAAAAAAAAAAAATCAATTTGCATTTTGATATAAAGCAACCAACTTTTATACCTGATTACTAATTTATTATTCAAATTAACAACTAAAGCTAATATTAAATAAGTATAATTGGTTATTATCATCAAGGTTGTATGCCTTTTTTCCTATTAACCTGTGTTTAAAATAAGATAAATTAGTATGAACCATACATGATTGATGGTTGTATTCAATTCAATAATCCAGCAAAAAAACAAACATATTTAATAACCAGTGATTTTCATATACAAACAAATGCATCCTTGTGGGAAAAAAACAAACATTCCCTAAATAAAGAAAGAGGCTGAGGCTGTGACCATACATGAAGCTATTTATTTTGTTTTTCTAATGCTCTGTATTTTTCTGTCGTTTGGTGGCTATTTTTTTTTTTTTTTGTAGTTAGTTTCTTATGGCCTAAACTAAAGTATTCTTCTCTACCAAAGCCTTCACCTAATTAATAGCATGATACAAAACCCATGATGGTCGGTCCCTCTAATCTATCACCATACAACTCCAACTCTATTCCTTGTTTTTTTTTTGAAGTGTTTTTAAAATTCATCATCTTTAATTTGACAAGTCTTTTTAGACATTTTTATGGGTGGAAGTGACATTCTTATGTCACAAGGTTATGGATTAAAACACAAAAAGGTAATTTTAATTAACCAAAAGACCCTATAGAAGAATTTAATGCAATCATTGCCTTTTGAAAATGCATATATTCTGCCATCTCTTCAATAATTAATCTACGAGCTATACTACTTAAACTAACATAAAACGTGCATATTCTATCAAGAGATGATACTGCATCCAAAGAATAATGTCATTTAGTCGTTGTATTACTTTTTGATGAGTGTATACCATCGTCAATTTGTCATATTCCACCATCGAATAAACATGCATATTCTACCAAAAAGTGATACCGACATCAATTTCCATCTTGGACAGGATGCACATATACGTAGAGAGTAATAAGAATCAATGCGCTTAGCGCGTTACAAACACCAAACCCACACCAATCATTTAGGAATTAAAAGTTTCCAAGCAAACAAAAACAAACAAACAAACCAACTCTTTTAATTTGTGACCAAACAAGAGTGTGCACATTTGTATGAGCTGTACTTGGGGTGCAAAATATACACCATACATGTGATGTTGCCTGGATTAAAGCTGCCAACACACCCCTGCAACAAAATGCATGGCAAAGAATTACTAACCCACATATTATTCATATATATATATATAAGAAACAATATTTCCAAAGCAAAAATGATCACGTTCTCATGACCAAAAAAGAAGCAATATGAACCAGAAAAAAGAAACTTAAATGTGTACCCTATATAGCAACTCTCACTGGTGTTAACATCATAGAAGTTAACCATGCAACATTAAAATCTGCATGAGCTGTGTTTAGGTGAAACACACACTATACATGTGATACTTTGTGGTGTTACGGATAGACTAACACAACCCTACCAGCATATATAGTCAAAAGCCTTTGACCATATCATTGTACGTCCCAACTAGAAAAAAAAGAAAACAACTTGATGTAGGCCTTAATTAGGCCTAGCCCTGAACCTATCGATAATAGTTAATGTCGCAAGGCAAATGAAGATGATGTTTTAACGTCATGATTATCATAAAGAACTTGGGACATTGTCTGTGATATGTCAAAAGCCAAAAACCAACATGTTCAAATATCAACAGTCACTGAGATATTGAATTGCTAACCATGTGAAATGACTTCAATACAAGTATGATCAATAAGTTCATCAAGGTAAGTAATTCATTTCTCTAACGCAACAATCATCAAGATGGATCACAATATTGAATTAAAAACCATGTGAAATAACTTCATTAATGCAAGTACTGACAGATTCATTTAAGGTAATTAACTAACTAGCATTACAGTTTGGTGGAAGAACCGCAGAGGAAACCAATGGTCTTTAGACTTCAACGGAAGCATTTGTATGTACTTTTAACATGTAAACAGCATGAATAAGTTATAGGCAAAGAACAGTTGAATACAATTGTTAGTGAGGGAGAGTTAGTTATGGCTTTAATCTTTCCAGCAGTTTCCAGGATTCAATAAATCCACCTAGCGATCCCAAAGATGAGTACTTCACCCTTCTCCACCCGATTTTAAGTTATTATAGATTAAACGGGTTGTTTGCAGACTTTTTTTTTAGTGTATTAATCATTTCAACTGAAAAAATAAGAAGTTATGAGATGACGAAAAAAATCTGCACACCCGGGTACATATGCAAGTCCAAAACAATGAAGGTGGAGATGATTTACGCTGTTCAAGGGAGGCTAATGAAAACCAAATCTGGTTCAAGGAAAAAAATATATTGTATGTAATGATGAATAAGATTTTTGCATGCAAAGTACAACTTATATATTTCCTTTTGTTAAATTGGTGAAAAAATTACTTCTCCAATTAGATTATTATTCTAAAGGTTTATAACAACATGGCCTTGGTTTCGGTAATAGTAAGCAAATTGAACAAAACCTATCAAGTTTTAGACAAGAAAGATATAAGATATTGGCATTTGGCATAAGTTGCATCATAGTGTTGTGGTTGTCTAGGCTCCTGTAAATCAGCATCTAAAGTTCAGGGTTAGACGGTTAGTGGATCTGAAAGTGAATTAAACATGTTCTCATTCATGAAACTTGCTACCTGTACTGAATGGAATTAGGTGCATCCGTGCTTCGCAGTGTTTGCCCCACATTTTACATGTGACTGACTGGAAAAAAAGACAGCATAAATTAAACTCTGAACAAGAAAAAAATTGGCAAAGAATATTGAAAATTGGCTACAAAACTTTATTGCTTTCTGCAAGACCTAAAGAATACTCTTCTGTGCTCCTTTGGAGGTTCTTAACTGTTGCAATGCCTATCAAAGTAAACAACATACAGTCAACTTATATGACAACCAAAATCTAATGGATATGTGATACACATGGAAAGAGACTTGTTTCAAGATGAGTGATAGTACTGTTATTGGGATATGCCTCTCAAGATATCAAGCGTTTTTCAAGTTGGAGATGATGCGTATCAATGTACACACTCATTTCAAGTTGGATATGCTTTTGGATGTCTAAGGACAAGGTTGACTCCACTTAGGAGGACAGAGTAAAAAAATAATGAGGACACATTAAAAAGAAATCGGACTTGCTTACTTCTGTTTTGACTATCGAAGAGCCATTTAGAAGCATCATATATCAGGGTATTAGAATTTAGGATCAAACATTTGTTATTATTTATGATCTCACATCTGTTTTACCCATATTATGTAATGCAAATTTATCATCAAAGACTTTGAAATCACAATGGGTCCATTGAGAGATATGATTTGGGAAAAATTCCTCCAATATATCATGCAGACAAATTAAACATAAATTCTTTGATCATCAGATTTACTGCATCTATATATAGATGGCTAAAGCAATCAAATGTTAAGCTGTTACCACAAATTGCAAAAAAAATTCCTTGATTTTTCTTAGATTGCAGAGGCAGATAGATTTCTCACAACCCATGATTCCTCCATTAAACATTTTGTAAGTTCACATTATATACCTTGCTAATTACCCAACTCACATTTTTGTATGCAACAGGTTGATTGTTATCAAACAGATTAACAATTATTCCAGGAAAAGCAAATGTTACCTCTTAAATTTGAACTGCCACTATTCTTATAGAGTCTCTACTTCCCATCTCTATTTTAATGTCAAGGTTACCTAGTTCCCCTATGAATAAAGCCACAAAGGTGAAAAACAAAAATTTCTAATAAGATTCAGATTAACAAGACATAGTACAGAGGAATTGGCATAAATTGACAAATACGTTATCTGTTAACCATTAAACCACAGTCAAATCTGTTTAATAACGGAAGACTTGAAAAGGCAGCATTTGACAGCCAATAATCATTAATGTGGCTATAAGTTAATACATGTAGTTAAAATGCAAACTTAAACAGAAAAATTGATGGTGATGCCTACAATTCAAATGTACAAGCAAACATAACACTAATGCCTCTTGCCACTAAAACCAATTTCATAAAAAAATAGTACATTTGATTTCTAATGACCATCTAAGTTCCAAAATCATATATAATATTAGTGTGTCAAGCAGTCAAGGGAGGTTCATTGGGACTAGCACCCCTGTACTCTAAATTACCAATATATAGATTATTATCCATTTGAAAATAATAAGAATTGAAATTTCAACATACACAATCATTTTAACTCTATTCCCTTCCTAATCTCTCAGTACCATAACAAGAAAAGTTTAAATCTGAAGACGATCCAACACGAAGCAAAATTAGGCTGATGCAAACAAATTATGAGTTCAAATCAATAAAAGCACAAATCACGCACACTGATCAACATAACATGCTATCTGACTCGACAGAATTGATCAGTAACATACAGCTTAAATTCTTTAACATAAACAACTTTCTAACATAAATTACTACTGAAATTTGGGAAGAATCCAAAGTAATTGGAGGCTGAAGGATAGATGTGTTGAAAAGCAACAACCTTTTTCATCCTGCGAAAATCAAAAGACGACATCAGGGAGATTCATCGAAACCTAAGTGCCAATATCAGCCCGCCGAGGAGGAGAGTAATCTGGCAAGAGGAGAAGATGCCGCTGTTCCCGCCATTATCAGCGATTAGGCCGCCATTACTCTTTTGATTTTTAGTACATTATCAGTCCCTCATTTTTCAAAACATTACCAATTTGACCTTGATTTCAAATAGATCTATTTTGGAGTTTCATTTAATCGTAGTTATGACACGATTGCATAATTCCACCTTTTGTTATTTAAAATGACACTCATCAATTTAATATGTAAATATCTAAATTATATTCCATTACTCGTTATGTTCTAGTCAATCCAATTGGTTAAATTGTTGTTCTTATTGAAATGAATCGAGATTGATAAGGAGTTGGTTAATGATGACCAAACATGTACTTGTTTTGAGTGCGTATTTATTTTTCGTCGGTCTATATGGATTGATCACAAGTCGAAATATGGTTAGGGCTCTTATGCGTCTTGAACTTATATTAAATGCGGTTAATCTCAATTTTGTAACATTTTCTGATTTTTCTGATAGTCGTCAATTAAAAGGAGCCATTTTCTCCATTTTTGTTATAGCTATTGCAGCCGCTATTGGACTCGCTATTGTTTAAATAAAAGTTACACGTAAGAAAACTAAAAGAAATTTCTATTACCTTTTATTTTTGTTTGGTTTTAATAAAGAGAAAGAATATCTATAAATATTACATTGTGTTAAAAGTATGATGATCAGATGATGGTATAAGGTATAAACTATATCACCATTCACCAATATGATTAAGAGAGAGAGAGAGATAGATAGATTAAGGGCCCGATTGCAAAATTTGGAAGTTTTGACATTATTTATGAGAAAAGGCTGAAAAGTTAAGGGCCCAATGTGTAGTTAGTTATAAATTGTAAGCAAAAAATAATGGGTTAAACTGTAACCCGATCCACAGGTGTTGATCCGAACTAGAAAAGCTGCCTGGGTGGGGCAGAAAGAAAGTAAATAATGCTGCGGTGTGAACAACTCCAAACCCTAGCTCGCAATATCGTCGTCTCCGGTAGACGACGTCAGTCAAGCAAAGTCCGATTAACAACAACAAGAAGCAGCAGTAGTAGTCTTATGATGATGTTCCAGCTGAAGGTCAATCCCCTAACCGGTAACTCCGAGTGGGTAGTCATTGAAGAAGAACAACAAGTGGATGCTAAACCAACGCCAATGCTGGCCACCACCTCTTATCTTGATATGCTCAATGACACCCCAAGAAACAGAGCCTACCGTAACGCCATTGATAAACTGCTTTCCCAACAATCCCATCATGTTCTTGATATTGGGTATGTATTATGTATAATGTAATGTAATCACACTTACTACCCTTTGTTAATTGCTAATTGCTAATTGCTAATTAAATGCTGACAATATACCTCTATGTAATTTGCAAGGGAAAGGCATCAGCTTTACTGCATCTGCTTGCCTGCCTTTGTTACCAAATATTAAGAGAGATTTTGTTTGTAATATTAAGAGAATATTAATTTTAATGCTTTTCGGTAGATCCGGAACTGGCTTGCTATCCATGATGGCTGCACGAGCTATGGGAATCGCTGATGGCTTATCAGCATGCTCAAAATCTACAGGAATGGTCACTGCCTGTGAATCCTACCTTCCTATGGTCAAGTTGATGAAGAAGGTTTTACGTGCCAATAACATGGACCGAAAGATTCGTGTTTTCAACAAGAGATCAGATGAGCTAACAGTTGGTGTTGACATTGCTTCTCGTGCTAATGTTCTAGTGAGTGAGCATAGTTTGTAAACTATTTTACTAAAGAAAAGTAATAATAATCTATTGCAACTGCAGGTTAGTGAAATACTGGACTCAGAGCTCCTGGGTGAAGGCCTAATCCCTTCGCTTCAGCATGCATATGATAATCTCTTGGTGCACAATTATCAAACAGTGCCTTATAGAGCAACTACTTATGGCCAGGTGATTAATGGAACTTGCTGCTTTTGTTTTTCTTCATATGTAAAAAATGTTGTCGAATATTGTTCATTTTATCTTTTATTATCCATCTATTATCCAGGGCACCCGGTAAACCGTGCTATCTTTGGTTCGCAAATATCCCCCTTAACTCGTTGTAAGGATTAGGGTTGGGCATAATTTGGATCTTTATTCGCAAATTGTTAATATTACTTGGTTCCATTTGTTAATATCTGAAAGAGGAACATGCAAGTAAAGGAAGCATTCGAGCAAAACCCAGACAGTCAACAGTTTCTTTATAATGTTTTAATTCTTACAGCTGGTGGAAAGCACACATCTATGGAAGCTGCATGATCTATTTAACAATGAAGCAAATGTAGTAGATGGGATTCATCTTGTTCCAAAGGGGAAGGAGAGTATTTTACAAGTCAAACCACAACAGTTTGCCATGCATTGTGATGCATTGGGAGAAGAAATTCGACTGGTATTTGTAAATATATATATCTTTATTAAATTATTTGGTGAATTCCTTTTCCTACTCAGTTTAGTATTTATCCAGCTGTCAGAACCTTTCAAAATTTTTGAATTTGACTTTTGGAAACGGCCAGCCAGTCACGGAGAAACCCAGGTACATATAAAGGCAACTGATGATGGTACAGTTCATGCTGTTGTCTCATGGTACGTAGGCAATCAAAAGATTGTTAATATGCTTATATCTTGGTTTTCTTTTTATTTTATTTTTTACTTTTTATGGTTTAGGTGGGTGCTTCAGCTTGATGATGAAGGGGAGATTTTTTATTCCACAGCTCCTAAATGGATAAACAGTCCACTCTCAATGAATGGATTACCATCTTCATATCCCTGTGAGTTCATTTGTTTTATTGGTTTTCATATGTGACAACCACGTTGAGACAATAGCTTTTGCAGGAAGGTTGAATAAAGATTTCTTGATGATCTGTTTTAACAAATCAAAAAGATAATCAAACAATTGAATTTGATGTTGTTAGAATCGTTTATCACACATAATTCTAAATGCAGTTAATGGAAAAATCAAACATAATATTTACATAGTTCAATGAATATTTTACGTTCTGTTTGTGCTAGGATTGTTTTTATATCTTGTGACCTTGCAGCTACTGTGGTAGCAGAAAACAAATAATGGTTCATGTAATAAATGCAAGTATTTACGTATACGTGATACTTCATATATTATGTATGTGATACATATCTGATAGTAGTATTCAATAAAACACAGTTTCCCATGATAAAGTTTCAAATTCAGAACATAAAGTCACACATTAAAACTAATCAAATAGCATCAAATCACAGCAAAAGTTTGGGGTGGGGGTTAACTCAAAATCATGGAGTGGTTTGCAGTGAATACCAGTCTATATAGCCAACATATACCCTGTAGGATGTATATTTAGACGTTTTAAGTGGGAAATCAAATATTTAACAATGTATTCAAGTGTGCATAAAGAATAAGAAACTTATGTTTATTGTAAATTAAGGATAGACATACTACCACCCTTCTCACATGAAACGTCTTCTCTAAAATAATTTTTTATAGGGGATAGTTCTCCGAAATGTATTGAACTATCCCCAAAAATCTATTGTGTGTATCCAACTACAAAAAATGCTATTGTGTGTATCAAATTTTATTTTTTTTGCTATTGTGTTACAAATGACTTGTAATTTTGGTAAACTGATACACACAATAGAAGAAAAAATAAAGTTTGATACATTAAAAAAGAAGTTTGATACACACAATAGCAAAAAAAATAAACTTTGATATACACAATAGCATTTTTGGTAGTTGGATACACACAATAGATTTTTTGGGATAGTTCAATACATTTCGGAGAACTATCCCCTTTTTTATATGTCACCTTTTCACATTAGGATTCTATAATATAGCTGTATAGTACCTCTGTAGGTACAAGGGATTGGTGCGACCATTGGAAACAGTGTGTTTGGTTCAGCAAAGGGAAAGGTTTGCCAGTGTACAAGGATGGGGATGTTTGCATGGATGCTATTCATACAGATATTAGCATCTCATATGAATTTAAGGCTCAGTCACAAAGATTGAAGGTAGATCATCTTGAATTTAGCACGCAAGACTCACACATCGATCTCTCACCTGAAAGAATTGCAATCTATGGAGATAGCCACTGGAGACTTACCATTCTAAAGGCCTTGAACTTAGCCGTACTATCTCTATCTCTGTCTCTCGGTAAAGATATAAGAGTTTGTATCACATGCACACATGTCATGTTGGTGGATTTGCTGATTAGATCTCATGTCACTGCAGTTGCAAAAGAAAGACTCTCCTTTGTGTGTTGTTGCGGACGATAGCGTCTTCCTAACCATTGCCATTGCTCATCTTTCCAAGACATCACACATAATATCGTTGTTGCCTGGTCTTCGGGAGAAGGGTTCCCAATACTTGGAAGCTGTTGCTGATGAAAATGGTTACTCAATGAATCAAATAGAGGTTATAAACACGAGGAAACAACAATGGACTATGGATGATACTCATCAAAAGAAGGTTGTGCACCTACTTTGGCTTCTTCACATTTTGAAATTGTGCTTCTGTCGAATGTACTTGACTTATGATACAAGATCTTGCAGTTCTGATGTTGTTATTTGGTTATTCCTCTCTTAGCATGTAATCTTATCGGTAGATAACACCAACCGTTTTGTTCAGTCTTATACTCTTTAAATGACCAATAACTGAAAAAGTAATTGGGTTACTTACTTCCATTAATGCAACAAGTTATAGCTTGTATCCAGACACCTTTTGATTCCTTGTTTAATTTCCAGGTTGACCTTTTGATAGCAGAGCCGTTTTACTTTGGTGCAGAGGGGATGCTTCCTTGGCACAATCTGCAGTTTTGGTAAATATGGGAGTAATATTATACCTGCAGTATGCTATATAAGTTTTAATTTTTCATATGTTAAAATGGTGGTAGGATTTAGTGTGGTTTTATTCGAATAATAAAAACCCAAGAATGGATAGGTCTTGTTGGAAAGCTTGATTTCGACACACATGAGGACCCACCCTCTATTTCGAGATGTGGCTTCCGCAAACACTAGTTGATGTGGGATATTCTGTGAATGCATTGAATTAGTTCATGTATTGTACACCACTCTCTTTTTCATTTCTAACTTTCTGGCTTGTTTCACAAAATAGGTGATCATACAGAAACAGTACACCATAAAAGCCATTTTTGTACTAAAACAAAAAGAAACCTCAAAAGTGACTTAAATGATCCTTGGGCTTTTTATTAGACGAATGTTATCTTTATTATAGGTCAGTCAGTTACCTAAACTGGTGCTTCTCATTTTCAAATGGTTTGTAGGAGTAAAAGAACGATGCTGGATTCCATATTATCTGAAGATGTGTGCATAATGCCTTGCAAAGGAATTTTAAAGGCTTGTGCAATGTCTCTCCCGGTAAGCAAGTATGAATCTGCAACTATAATTTACACACCATTTGTTCAGAGGGAAGTGCATATCCCTTTTTTGCCCTTCTTAAAAAGAGCTTTCCTACTTGATTTCAACTACTGCAATTCTACTGTCGATCATAATTTTTTTATATCAACTATTTGAAATTTTTGTATAGTTTTTAGTTCATTGTTTGACAGAAGTGAAAGTGTAGGATCTTTGGAGAAGTCGTCGTTCCTTAGATAACATTGAAGGGTTTGATCACACGATGGTTAACTCTACTTTAGGGGCATGTGGTGGCCTAACATCGTCAAGCGAAAGCCCTTGTTTACCCTTTTTTATTTGGCAATGTGGAGAGATTGAGGTAATTTGTCTTCTCTAAATACACTATTTTCATCAAACTCAATCATTCTCCCATCTTCCTTTAAGTATTTTTTTAATGATGTTGAATTGCTTCAGAAACTTAGTGATACATACACCATTATGGAGTTTGACCTGTTAAAACCGTTGAGTTCATGCCATGGGAAAGCGGAGGTAACAAATTCTCTGTTTGATTTAGGTCTCTATTTCAGACAGTAAGCATTGTTGGCATTGATGATAAAAACACATTACAGGTGAAGTTCACAGAGATAGGAGTTTGCCATGGGTTTGCACTTTGGATAGATTGGGTAATGGATTCAAGTGGCAGCATTGTGATGTCAACTGGACCAGGTCTCATCATATTTGTTTCAGATGCCAATCAGTAGTTTATATTTTATGAGAATTATTGAATTATAATTATAATTCTAATTCTAATTTATGTTATGTTGTTTTGATTAGATGAAAGGTATTGGAAGCAAGGTGTGAAACTTCTAGCGGAGCCATTAGTGGTTGGTAAAGAAAACATATTATCGACAGTTATCAATGCATCTTTTGATCCATTGACCGGGGAACTTTCAGTCTCATAACGTGCATTGGATGGCATTAAGAAACAAGTACATTGGATTTTGACAGCCATGGTTGTTGGCTGCCTAAAACCATCTTTGTAATTTAATGGGGGGATTTTTCTACCCATGTTGCAGTGTTGTAATTTTTATATTTATCAAATTTTCTCAACTTGGAACTCGGGTTTTTCTTGTCGTTCAAATTTCTGTCATCTGCAGATATAATACGCCCCTTTTACCTTTTAAATTCTATACAAATATACAATCATGTAAACAAACTACTTAGGTAATGGTATTTATGAAATTCTAGGTAAAAATTCTTTGAAGAAAACAGAGTTTCAAGTAGTTAAAACATACATCCAACGACTCTCTGCTCTTTCAAAACCATAACCATGCATAATCATAAAAATAGAATGGTGATGATGAAAAATAAAACGAAGCATTGAGTGTTCAAATTCTCAACTTCAAAATCAAGATCCGAAGGATATATTTTTAGTGTGTGTGTGTGTGTGACTGTGTGTGTGTTACTGTTGTATATAAATGGCGTATACATAATTGGTTCCAAAATCAAAATGTGGCTTGTACGTTAAGGGAAAGAGGTAGGGCCAAGGTGATTGAAATGAAACATAAACAACATCATCTCTACTTTGGTTTCCCTTTGTCTTTTAACTCCCAGCCAGTGTCAATCTCCATTATTAACCCCCATACCATCTGCCATCTGTCATCTCCTACATAAAAATCTATAAAAACAAACTCCACTCCTTATCCAATCTTACAAATATCATGTTCTTTGTCCTTTCAAAATCTTCTAACTCATATTTCATCTCATAAGAATTTTTGCTTAAAAAGTTGTTAAGAGCCTTTTTGAGATAAAACATAATCTAAAAGTATACTCTGTCTTTTCCACTTTAGATGAGTAAAGAAAAGATGACCTGACCATCTGAATTTTTTCATGTTAAAGTTTCAAATCTTTATCAATACAATTTTGTGAATATTGGAACGACTTATACGCAACTCAACTAAAATTACAGTTTCCTAAAGATTTTCGATATGCATAAAAAATAAAATTGTTATGGGGCCATGAGGCGAGATTGTGACCTTACATTATATTATATACCCACACTCCCTTTTTTAGCCACTACAAAACCCCATTTTCTCTTTGTGAATCTTTCTCCAAAGAAACAGGCGATGGGGTTGCACTTGGTGGCTCTTGTAGGTTTCTCTAAGCTTCATGGTGCACCATTTTTGTCAACCTTGATATTCCCATTCAGTCTAAAGCTAATACTGAGTTTGAGACCTTTTAAAGATCTTATCACGTCCGTACTACATGATTCAAGGCTTTTTGTTTTCCGGTTAAATCGGATAATTGCTTTTCGGGATACAGAAGATGATCACGGTGAACGTATATTTGGTGGCAATAGAAGAAGAAGATGGGAGCGAATCATGCGATTGATGCAGGAAATGTTGCCTAATGTTGGATCGATGCCTTTTGCAAACTACGATCAAAGCTCGCAAACTCTCTCTATTGTTGCCTTCTAAGGTCGTTCATTCATTTTTTATGATCATTTATATACTTGAGAGAAGTATTTAATTTTCCAAAAATATGCCGCTAAATGTAGATTTATGATTAATTGTTGCTTGTTTTTTAGTATGAATTAATGGGAATAAGAGCAAATTCATAGTTATTCCTGATGCAAAAGATATGGGTATGTTGGATTCATACTTCAATATTAATAAGGTACGTAATATATCATTAATTCATATAAACTATAAAAAAAAAAAAACTTT
Source organism: Centaurea solstitialis (assembly GCA_030169165.1). NCBI lineage: Eukaryota > Viridiplantae > Streptophyta > Magnoliopsida > Asterales > Asteraceae > Centaurea > Centaurea solstitialis. The sequence continues at coordinate 81,893,247 of CM058044.1, forward strand.
TGTGTACGGGAAATTAAAACAAGAGGATGACACGAGTACGTAAGAGGTGCAAAGCCAAATTATTTGAGCTTGTAATAAGAATACTCAAATTGTGAAAAATATTGGGAACTTTAAATCTTGAATGTTCATTTAGTTTCTCTCTTGAATTAAGAAACAAACTAAAAAGGGATGCAACACTTCACTTGAAGGTGGTGCCAACAGCAAAGAACTTGGATTTGAATATATTAACACACCTAATGAAGGTGTTGTCATCAATCCTTTGAATTTATTAATTCAGCTACCAGAACAAAGTATATATATTGTTTGTAGGAATTAGTTTGATTTTGCATTGGACTTGAAGGGTGTTGCATCTTGAGTGTAAGTAAGTATGTCAACCGGCAATGCTTGCATGGCTTTTATTTTTACATAACTTTTTGGCAAAAGTGTCGATCGTTGAAATTTTGGGATAACATACCACTCTCAATTAAATCTTAACTTTAACAACACATTTCTTATTTATGGAAGCAAACTTATACATCTTGTTTGGTCGTATCGTCAAAATGTCTAAATTTCTTGATAGCATATTAGCATTACAATTTATAAAGAGTTTTACTACACACTCCACCAATCTAGTTATGATTGGTTTCAATTCAATACTAATTGCAAGCTCAAAACTAGAAATGGTAAACCGGATTGAATTACACAAAAACAAAAAACATACAATACAATTTATACATATATATATAACAAGTCTCAATTAATAGCATTAATTAATTAGAACAAAACCTTTCCCATCTTATCACGATCGTCTTCCCATCTCGAACCGTTGCAGGGTTCAACATCCGTCAACATCTTCACAACCTCCCTCATGCTCGGCCTCAGATTTGGTAGTTTTGTGGTACAAACCAAACCGATTTGCAAAACCTTCATCATGTCATCCGCTAAATCACCACTACTCTCGTCCTCCTTTGAGATTATCTTGGGATCAAGAAGCTGAAGGATGTTTTCACGATCGTTAAGGTTAGACAAGGCCCAATACACTATGTCTTTCCCTTCCCCATATCCCTCCTCTATCGCTCTTCTTCCCGTCACCAGTTCCAATAACACCACCCCGAAACTATACACATCGCTTTTTTCTGTCACCTTCAACGTGTACGCTAACTCTACAAAACAAAAACACATCGCCTTAATTGGTTATCAAGACCGTCAACATTAATTAATTAGTCAAAACTTTTGAAAAGCTTACACCACATTCATTTCTAAAATGTCATATCAACTTTGCAATAAATGTTACGAGATCATACTCCTTTCTAAATTAGTTGATGAGAACCACTTTAGAATATAGTATGATCTTGCATTGACGTGTGGGATATTTATTACAAAATTGTTGTGATACTTTAGTAAAATGTACGGTCTTATTAGCCACATATAAGCTCGATGACATTGCTTTTTCGCAATTTTCTAATGTGGGTGCCACTTTTTCCCCAAAAACCACACTTGTGAATGAGCGTATTTAGAATTACGTGCAAACTCACCGGGGGCGATGTAACCATGGGTGCCTACGAAACAGTTGGATTCCGACCCTAAACAGCTGTCGTCAACGATCCTTGCCACCCCAAAATCAGCAATCTTCGGCTCAAAGTCTTTATCCAGCAAAATGTTGCTCGATTTGATATCTCGATGTATAATCGCCGGAGTACAATCATGGTGTAAATACGCGATCCCTTTTGCAGCCCCGAATGCGATCTTGTACCTCTGAATCCAATCCAACTCTGGCTTCCCGTTCTTCACCACTCGGCTCAATGCCTCGTACAGATTCCCGTTAACCATATGCTCGAAAACCAAATAGCTAGAACCCCCTTTCACCAAACAAGCGTAAAGTTTCAGAATATTTCGATGCCTGATCTTCCCAAGGATCCCGATTTCCGCTGTCATGACTTGCAACTGGACCCCTTTCCCAATCTGCTTCACCGCAACCGTTAACCCCGACTTTTTCGACTCCACCCGATACACTTTTCCCGTACCTCCGACTCCAATCAAGTTTCCTTCCTCCAAATCGCATAGTTCATCCGCATCGAATTCGATTTGATGGAAATTTTCGAGTTTCCACTTTGGATTTTCCGTTCCTTTCTCGTTGTCGAACCCGTGTTTGTCGTCTGCTTTTCTGCGACGCATCTTAAAGTTGTTGTAGATAGCGTACATCAACCCTCCTAACACGGCGATCAAAACGATCAGTATGACGCAAAACGTAAGTAGCTTGGTTTTGTTGATTTGGCGATGACCCTGTTTACTGTCGCAAATGTCCAATTCCAAGTTCACTTTCCTCCCGGAATTCTCGTTGACGCAGAGACCTTTGTTTCCAGCGAAAGCATCGTCTCCTCCCATGCTTAACAGATCAGATGGAACTCTTCCGGATAAACGATTACTCGAAAGATCAATCGAGCTCAACTTTAAACGTTTGAGATTTTCAGGAATTTCACCTGTCAAGAGATTTTGTGACAGGTTCAGAGCATTTAGCGACGAGATATCGGCCAACCTGTCGGGAATTTTTCCGGTCAGGAAATTCCGGCCAAGATTTAAGTCCACCAGCTTGTCACATTCGCCCAGTTCGGGCGGAATTGAACCAGACAACAAGTTGTTATCGAGATGCAAGAACGATAACTGCATCGCATTCTTAATCTCAGATGGGATTCTGCCGGAAAACTTGTTGTTGGACAAATCGAGCTTCTCGAGTCGAGTCAGTTTTCCGATCTCCGAGGGGATCTGGCCTGAAAACCCATTGTTATACAGTAACAATTGAGTCAATGTGGTGGAAGCTCCAATGGTTGAAGGAATTTCTCCACTGAAATTGTTATCGCTCAGATCTATTAAATCTAGAGATGGCAAACCCCATAACCCATCTGGGATTTTTCCGGATAACTGATTCAGATTGACTCTTAACCGTAGTAAAGATTTGCATTGGGCGTAATTTTCCGGGAATTGGCCGGAAAAATCATTTCCAAGAGCTAGCAACTTCTCCAGTTTGCCAGAGCCACATAACAACTTTGGAAAGTCGCCGGAGAATTTGTTCTCCGATATGTCAATATCAACCAAAGGAGCAAACTTTGCAAAGTTTTCGGGGAATGCTCCGGAGAAATTATTCCGGTAAATGGAGAAGCCCTTGAGGTGTAGCATGTCTCCGAATCCCGGAGGGAGTACGCCGGAGAAATGATTCATGAAGCATTGAAAAACCGTCAAGTTCTTCATACTCCCGATTGCGGTAGGCAGTTCGCCCTGCATCTGGTTCATGGAAATGTCGAATTCTTGCAACAGGTTTAGCTCAGCCAACTCCGGTGGGATTACTCCGGTTAACTGGTTGGCGAAAAGCTCTATTTTCCAGAGGTTTCGCAGCTTGGTGATTCCTACCGGAAAGTCGCCGGAAATGTTGTTGCTGGAAAGATCTAGAGATGTCAATTCTTTGAGATCAAATAAAGAATTGGGAATCTCTCCTGTCAACTGGCAGCCTCCAAGATCAATCCAAGTTAAGTTGTTGAGATTCCCAATATTTTCTGGTATTCCACCGGCTTTGAAGTTATTATCGGCAAGGCCAAGTGCTGATAAACCTGTCAAATTTCCGATCCATGTCGGGAAATCTCCCTCGAAATAGTTATCGCAAACATCAAGAATCTCGAGTTTTGTGAGCTTGGAAAGATCCGGTAAAACACCGGTCATGTTATTTGCGGTGACATTCAAAACCCTGAGATCGGTGCAGTTGGCGATCCCGGCGGGGAGCTCACCCACGATGAAATTGGAAGGCATCACCAGAGATCGGAGGCTCTCGAGCGCCGCAACAGCCGGTGAAATCTTGCCGGAGAGCGATTTGTAGTTCAACGAGATCCCGACGACCCGACCCGTTACATCGTCGCAGGAAACCCCGTGAAATCGACACGGGGAGTCTGCGGTCTTCCATGAATCCAAGTAATTGAAAGGGTCTTTGAACTCTTTCTTGATATCCAGCAGAGCTCGGACCTCAACAGCAGCCGGAGAAGAAGAAGAAGAGAGCGTTGGCCGGAATAAGAAGAAGGACAGGACAAACAAGGATACAGTTGTGATTTGGCGGGAAACGGAGGATCCGACAGGTGGTGGGGTGTGTTTTGACATTTTAGAGATTCTGCGAGGGCAATCTGGTCATTTTATTGAAGGATGAGTGTCCCCATTGAAGCTGGCCACGTCAATTATTGGCTATGGACATGGACATGGACATGGAGGTCGCTGCTGTGTTGTGAAAAGAAAATTTGTATCATTTCGTTTTCATATTATAATCCAAAACCACAATTATAATCATTTAATTCAACAGGAAGAATAATATTTAATGTTATATACAAAATACATCATCTTTCTTGTTTTTCTTTTTTTAATTTAATTTACGATTGTTAACAAAGAAAAAGATCAATTATTCAAATGAATACATTATCACAAAGCAAAGCAAGGTTTATTTTATTTAAAGTATCACACAAACATCACTAATCATGCATGACAAATCATGATTCAAATTTTAAAATCAAGACTTCTTTATATTAAATTAATAGTGGTGAATAAGAAGATATAAACTTTTTTCATTTTGATATTTACCTATTCTACAAGTTTAGTAAAAGAAAGGTATAAATGAACACATCAAAATAATTTGACATGAAGTTGGTTTTCCAATTGTTGAGCACTTTCGGTTACCAACAAATAATTGCATTTCGTATGGGTAAAGAATAAAAATAGGTGTAAGTTGTGTGTATGATTATTTAGAGCATCCACAATGGTGGTTCTTCGTGAGGTTCTTCATGGGGTTTTTACAAAAACCTTCACTGTGAGACAAATGTTCTTACACAGTCACAGGTTCTTATTGGAACCCGGGTGCTTGAACAAGAACCCATGTTTTTATAATAGTTTTCTTTTCTGTTATATAATAGTTTACATATATAAAAATTATATTATAAATAAGAAGAGGGAATTGAGTTTTTGTAAGAACCTCCATTGTAGAGTTTTAAGGAGGTTTTTGGTATGTTGAGATGGCAATGACGTGGTAGGGAAAAATATGGTAAGTGAGGTTCTCGAAGGTTCCACCACTGTGGATGCTCTTAGGGTTGAGTAGGAGTAAAAAGATGAGATTAATGTGAAAATCTTGAGAATTGGTTATTAATTGTTGCATGAGATATGATGCATATTATGATGAGATACATCGAATAAATAACCTCAAAAACGCAATTTATGAAAGGGTATGAGATAAGAAGTGATCAACGGCTCAAATCCACTTCTCACTTTAAACCCAGCTTTTCACACACCCCTTCGCCTGATTACGTGTGTGTGTGTGTAGAGAAATTAAAAGCAAACCACCCTAATTTATGTAAACTATCGATTTCATTGGTTAATTTAAGAAAAAAATTTCATATAATTTTTTATCTAGATGAATCTGTTTCGTATTTTTGGTTTTTATGTAAAAGTGAAACTATTTCATCTATTTTTATATTTTATTTTAATGAAACAGTTTCTTAATTTATCCAATAAAATCAATGGTTTGTATAGTTTATACAAATTAAGGTTGTTTACAATGGAAACCACCTATATATATAGTTTGATTCAAACGAGAACATTACATGTTTAAGAGAATAAGAATATAGTCGAATCAAATGTAATTTTATACTAACATCAAGTACAAAATCATATATAATTTACTTGACCAAAGACGTTGGTACACCTTTTCTTGATCGTTAGTGTAATCACATGTATGATTTGGTTGTTTTTATATTTTCTTTAAAAAAATAACATTCTTGTTTATACACATTCATGTATATACTTATGTTGGAATTATAATGGGACAAGAGGGATTGAGACATTGAGGGTGTAGCTTTGGACTGCCTACTGATATCAGAAAATGAAAGATATCTACTTCAAATTTTGTGCGGATCTGATCGTTTTTTTTACTTTCAACTTTTAATCATGTTCAACAAATTAAATCTTAATATTAATTAATTTGTTTGTTTGTTTGTTTTATAAAACAAAACAAAAAGACATGCTTTTAATATTGCTGGAATTTAACCTTAAATGCTTAGAAGCATTTGGCTGGCTCGATTATCCCGTGACATCATATGTTTTAAAAACTAACATGTCGTAATTGTGTTGGTAAATTAACTTTTAAGGCTCTAACTTTCTTCTGTGTAAGCATTTCTAGACTTAAAACTTAAATTTTTTATGATAAATTCTCAAAAGTTAATCTTTGACTTGTAATGATATATAGATTCAAATAAATGATTAGAACTTAAGATAAATAAATTAACAAATTTGTATTAGTTATACAAAAATCATCCGTATCATGATTTGTTATATAAATGATTAAAGATGTGTGTCAGTGTAATTTAAGCAATTGTTTATCTTTTTTTGTCCCATTATTATATAATGACTTACAAAGACTAAATATTAAACTAATATTTAGAAGAAAAAAAATTAATAGTATAAATGAAATATATTAAAGGCTTATATCACAATAACATAAATAATTTAAAAAAAAAAAGTAAGATTTTTGAAACTACATTAGAGAAAGTACAAACCTTAATGCAAAAGATACAAAGAAACATAGCAATGACGGTTATTTGGTTTTTGAAAACCTCTGATAATGGGATTACTTAACCACTTTATCCATTATCTACACATACTTTCAGGAGTTTCATCTTAATAAGTTATATTCAAGTAATTAAGTAGTGGATGAATTAACTTGAAGAGAAAACTAAATGATGCATAATATAAATGAATAAAAAGAAAGAGAGAGGAGAAAGTTAGTTAAGAAAGATGACCTGGTGATATCATATGGGGGGATCTCTGTGATTCATAGTTGTCTGTGGAGATTGAGTGTTAAGTCAGGAGGGTTTATAGAAATCTGTTTAGGAATAAGAGAAATGAATGATTTATTGGGATGGAAGATAGATAATGAAGAGCGTACGTATTTCAAGAAAGGAAATCTTGTAAAAACAGAGGGTTATGGGAGGAGAGAAATGAAAATATAAAATTATATAAGAAAAGGGTGGATGGTGGGTTGGAGGCAGGCCTACTTAAATTGAAGTGAAAGAGAAGACGAGACAAGTGACAAACAAAGTGGTGCTTGCTAATTCATTTAGAGAGAGAGAGATTGATTTTTTCAAGATTAATAGATAGATATAGACAGAAGCTTCTTTATTCCTCCATCTCTATTTATTTTTATAGATATTTTAACATAAACTCTCTCTATAACTCCATTCGCCTTCCCTTTCACTTTTTATATATATGTATATGGGGAAATTTTTATGAGTGGAAAAAGAAATAATAGGGCGGATTTAGTAACTACTTAAAAGAGTTTGTTACGTGCCAATACAACATATTACATACTTTCTTGTGGTGTAAATTCTTTCACGCTACCATATTTTCTCTTATTATCTATACTATATATAAAAGCAAATAACTCAATATCACAGATTCTTTTGTTCAACATTTCATTTTACACATTTACACTTTGTACCCCCATAGTTAGTTATTAAATCTTATTTTAGTCCTTTACTTTTTCATTTTCAATTTTAAACCCTTATCATATAATCTAAATAATCATATATTATGAACTAAAATTTATATTAAAATTATGTTTTTTTAACAAATTATACCATTATAATCGTCTCGTCAATACCTTCGAAATAAGCCCAATATTGAATATTTTTTATTCAATTATATTATATATTCTATTATATAAAGATAATAATTTTATTTCAATTTTCGAGATTGACTATTCAATAAACCATTAGGAGGTTAATTGATTTAACACATATGATTAAATTGATGTTTACATTGGTGTATATAAAAATCGGGCAATTGATACATACTTCGCGCTGCAACGCGCGCGGGTACGTTTCTAGTGTCATATATATACGATTTGATTTTGGCTTAATAACTTTAATGAGATTTGGGATTAATAGCTTAACCCATGTATTATTGCATGATGTTGACTTAATGTTAAACCGATTAATTCATTAACCCCATACATGGAGGCCTATATTTCACCAGTAATAATACTCATCTTACTTTTATTAATTACACGATTTCTTCAAGTTTCACTCTAACAAACTCAAAGATTAAAAGTAATAATCAAACTAAGTTTATTAATTGTTTTTAGTAAATCTCAAGTTATTTACTTTTTGATGTTTACTTTTAGTAAGTTTTAAGTTTTTCATTCCAAATTATCATACAAACATTTATCAACCAATAATTTGTCATTCAATACTTATTTAAAAAAAATGTTAAAATAGTAGTTTTTGTTATTCAAATTATTTATTCTAAGACATAAAAAAACACGAATGAATCTTAAATCATTTAAAGAGATCAATTCTTACAAACAATTTAACTGATATAAAATTTAATGATAGAAAAAAATCAAATGCCCAACAAATATTGTAATTTTTGTAAGATGGGTATGACAATTTTATATTCCCTAACTTGAAATTGTGTTTAAGTATGCATCAATGTTGGTCAATAAACCATTAAGCGATTATGACATACATTGATCCTTCTCTATCTAATGCACGTTATATGGTTCCAAACATCCCTCTTAAGATCATTCATTTACGAGCATCATATGTTGAACACTATCTTGTAACAATTAGTAGCACGCTCATGAGGAATCTTCAAGAATGAAATCATAGTGTGCCAACTGTACAAAAGTTTAAGGGGGTGTATGGTTCACAGTAATGGAATTTGATGGAATTGTAATCCATCTACGAAATTTGACTTTGATGGAATTGGAATGGAATCTGACCACGAGTTTGGTTGGTAGGAATTCAGTTCTTTCACTTAAGTCAATGAATGATGAAGTGTACTTAAATTGTGGAATTTAAAATATTCCATCAAGTTAACTCCATGAACCAAACATCACGAACGAATTTGGTCAAATGAATTTGACATTCCAATTCCATAAAATTTCTTTGAATTCTGCGAACCAAACAACACCTAAGAGGTTGTTTGTTTAGTTTTCAATCCAGTCCTGTATAAATTTGGGAGGGACAATGAATGGCATCTCTGTCTACCCGGTGTCATTTCATGGGGTGAGCATGTGCGATACCTTGACCATGGGTCAGCTTCCGGGTCGATCCATGGTCGCCAAAGATTAGTCGGGTACCTGTATGGATCCCAAATACCTCGTCGACTTCGTATCAGAACATGTTCGATCGTGAGTTGTTTGACGTTAAAAAAAAGATAAAGTTGTTTTTGTGAATTAATCTGTTTGAATAGATTGAGGGACATTTACCATATTCTTACTCGATAGTTTATCAATTACTAGCTAGTTTATCAATCAACAATTAGCTTATCAGCTACCAGCTAACTTCTTAACTAGTTTACCAAACAATGCCTTAAATTCACCATTGCCAATATGAATATATGATGTGTTCGTGAGAGATAAATTATATTTTGTTAAATGCATATTGCATTTCAATAATATAGTTAACTTTAGAATTATTAAAAATAAATAGTTGTAGGAGGAGTTGAATCTAATTATTTTTTAAACATATTGACTCTTATAGCCGTTGCCGTAAACATCGACCCTTATACATGTTGCTATGTATGATTGTTGCAACATGAATTTTCTTGTAGTTCGCAACATCCGTTCTGTATTTATATCTAAGACTTTGTTAACATATTAAAATTAGGTACAGTTATTATATTAGAAAGTTTAATGCGTAAAGATAGATTTGGGAAAAAGGAGGATAAATGGTGGAGAGAAGAAAACAAGAAAATGACGAGTGAAGGGCTTCTTTAATCAATCTTTGTGGTACATACATATATATGTAGATAATGTCCGCATGCTAAGACACTATTGCAAGTATATATCATCCTTTAATTTGTTTTTAATATATTATTCTAAGTATTTATTTTATTTTAATTTTTGAAGGAATTATTCCAAGTATTTTACATACCGACACTCGCTATGTTTTATATCTTGTCTTATTATAAAAACACATCACCAACTTGAATTTAATGCTTATTAAATCCAGAATAATAACAGAAATATCAACAACAACAACAACACATATTTAATTTTTGTTTTTTAATAAAATTAATAATTATCTGATTGTTAAATTGACATTTGAAAGCTACAAATTAATTATGATATTTTTGCAAAAATTTATAAGTTGCCAACGCATTTTAAAGGAGTTGCACTATTACACGTATCGGAAGTGGGGTGGCAGAATCGACAAACCACATAATCAAACTGGGATCCAGCAAAATTCTGGATATGTTTTGTTATGTTATTTTGGATCGGTAATTATTAAGGGTTGAAGGTCAAATGCTTACTTGGATAAGTATATCTATCGGTTAAATTTAACATTATTTTTTATTTATTGGATAAGATTTTAGACCATTATAAGGATATCATATGCTACAAATTTTATGGTAAATGTTTACAATAGTAATGGTCTTTATCATTTATTAAAGAGTAAGAATTTTGGGCACTACCTTAGCTTTTACAGGATAACATTATGAACCTTACCCTTCATGTGCATCTTGTAGCCAGACTTAGTCTCAGACGGTCGAACTTTTAGTTGTAAATTGCCAAGGATGTAGTCTACACGAAGCCTAAATGAACCTTATCTAAAAAAAGTTTGATGTTTAGCATAAGATTTGGTATTTCGTTAGAAATAGAAACCAGTTGTAAATTTTTAAGACTTTTAATCCCGTTAGTACGTTTTTTTTTGGACCGCAAGAAAGAAATTTTATTAGAAACTAGCGAGGAGCTAGTGCGCTACAAGACTCAACAGCTTTAACGGGGTTACAACACCAATCCTCCCATGAGAGAAGTTTACCAAACTTAGTTCTACATTTGATCCAATCATAAGCAGTGAACTTATGTTAGAATATGTGGAACCCCTAAATTAATCTCCAAAAGAGCCCTTGAGGAGAGAAGGGGGTTCCAACATATATAGTGAAGATTTGGTCCAAGTCTAGCCGACGTGGGACTCTAACTCCACCGTCGCCTTCACTTTAACCTGGCTTCCTTTAAACACCTTGCCATTCCTTTGGTTCCAAAAAATCCAAAAGAATGCTGACGCAATCACCCTTCTAACGTTTTGATGAACCTCGTTGTTTTTGATAGAATCAATCTGCTCCCACATCCTACCTACCGAGAGTTACTTGGCCGGCCACCAATCCACCCATTGAGAGAGATGAGCTGATATAACTTTAGTAGTCGAGCACTCGCTAAATAAGTGATCTAAAGTTTTGTCTTTCACATAATTTTTTTTGCAAACAACAGATTGAAGCGAGACCATGATCTTGAAGATTATCCAAAGTCGGCAGGCGGTCTCTAAGCGTGCGCCAGAGATGGACATTAGCTTTACTCGTAACCCACTTCGACCACACCGTCTCAAAATCTGCCAGGGGGAGCGTGATGCAGTCAATTAGCTTAGGGAGGGAGCAAACTGAATACACACCTGTGGGTTCAAGTTGCCAAATTCAGCCATCATTGGGGCCGCTGCAGGAAAATAAGTTATTCAGATTAATACCCCAGGCCCCAAGGTCTTTGTCAATGTTACCGGAGCTCAATGCCCATTTTCAAATTTAGATAGATTTATTATTCCTTGCTACTATTATTTTCTTTTATTTTTCAGGTTTTATCCGCTTCAATGTAATTCTAAACTTCCAAGCCCCTCATTTGAATTATAATTTATAAGCATGTGCTCATGTTTGGGTGTTTTTGGAGAAAGAAAAAAAAATGCCGACATTATTTTATGAACATTTAATAGTCGAAAGCATTTTATTTGAGACATCCAAAATAATATATCTCTAAATATTTATTTATTGAGGCGTTTCTGTAATAAAATTGAATTTCCAAACTTGTTAATAAATTCCAACCACTTGAAAAAGCCAACATAGCTACATTTTGATTATAATCACATGATAAAGATAAATTATGGAGACTTTATTATTAACGTATATGTTAAGAGTCCTCGAACTCAACATCCATATCTTAATCGGTATATATGTAACATCTTAAAGTGTGCATAAGTATAATATAAAGTTCAAAATTTAGGGACTAGATATGTAGACGACTAGTCGTAAAGCAAAATCACAATAGCTTCAAACCTTGATCTAAGACGGTATCGTGATTCTAAAACACCAAGATATTTAGGGTGCGTTTGGTTGTGGAAAACAGTTTTTCATTTTCATAAAAAGCGTTTACAGAAAATAAAAATGAGTTTTCGTTTTTAGTTTTCTATAAAATTTGTAGAAAACTTGTTTGGTTAAAATGATGGAGTTTTCGTTTTCCAATTTAACAAATTAGAAAATTTTGGAAAACTACTAAAAGTTGGTTTTCTAATTTACATAAAATCTAGAAAATAGAATTTTTTTGAAAGTATTAATATAATATGTATAATATGACGTATACATATTATTATATGAGTTCTATCTGATGCTAAATGTTTTAGCTTACAAGGTTTTATGTTATACATGAAAGTATATAATATAAGAAAAGATAGATAGAGTTGGGAGTGGATGATAGAATAGAAGGATTAAACCTCTTTAAAGTTTAATGTACGGTGTTATAACACTCCACCAAAATGATTGTGATATTGACACAATTGTATCAATTCTTGTTTTTTTTTTTTTTTTTTTTCCTTATTTTGTATTAGAATATATGAAGGAGAGTATATAATAATGTTGGAGTCATTGACCTTAAGTCAAATGGGTGAGTGTCTCATCCTCATTCTCACCCTCAAATAATTGGTTTATGGATCCTCCACGTAATCTCTTATTTGTATGCATTAACCTGTTGTACATCCTGCATCTCTTGCGATACTCATTCCAAATTATACGGCTTGAAAAGACAGACCATTCACAATCATAATTTTCTTTATGCATTCAGTGAATATGCCCCGTACAATCATATCATAATAAAGGCTCGTTTTACATGTCAACACTAATAACTTAAAGTTGTTCAAAAAATTAAAATAGCTTCCTTCAACCAACATTCATTTGAAGTAAATCTAAGCAAAATTAATTAAGGATCCGATTGATTTGCAGAATCACACTAAATGTCAATAAATTTGAAATTCAATTCAAATTCTATTTGATGTTGTTTGAAAGATTTTGTAGATCTTGATTTAGAGAGGTTTCAAGAGTTAATATGGTTTTTTTTTGAAGATATTTGAAAATGAAGAAAACAATGTTGAAAGAAGCCGCATAAAAAAACACACTGTGTAATTTCTTTCCATGCGACTTGCATGCAGTTCACCTGAATACTAGTCACCTACCACACTGTTTTTTCAACATTAACATAACCGTCCACATCACTTTAAAATTTTAACATAGAGTGCTAAAAGCTAAAAATCTCTAAAGATTTTTACTTTAAAATTTTAAGAAATGGACCATTCATCTCTAAAGATTTTTCTATTTTAAATGTTTAAAAAAAATATAATTATGTTAGAGTTGGATTGAAAAAACCTAAAAATCTCTTACCGTCCTTTAAAATTTTAAGAAATGGGCCATTCATCTCTTATTTTTTAAATGTAAATCAAATTTCGGGCCTCTTAAAAAAGGGTGACACTTTATAGGTCATATTTGAAATCCCAAAAAGCCAACAAGGGATTACCCAAAAGATATGTTAGCAATAAGGGCTTACACGGAACTACGGAAGATATGTTAGGAAAAAGCCAAAAAATCTTCATGATTTTAAAATTTCTTCACGTTATTTTTTAATATGAAAATTAAAACGTGGAGTTATACATTCAGTCTATCATGGGTGGGTATTTTGGATATTCAAAGTTACGATTAAAATTTTATGTTTCTGTTTATCAATTTAAAAAATATATACTTACCGTTTAATAAATATACTTTTCAAACTAAACTTATGTGCTTATTGACGTTAACTTCGTTGATGATATTAATTTGCTTTTATAAGATTTTCTTTATTAAAAAGGTGGTTTAGAGAACCATTATATAGCCAAAGGCATTTTCTCAAAATGTGTTCAAAATATTTGTGAATTAGATGAGTATGGTATTTAATTTCTCAATTAACTTGCATTTTCTAACTAGAAAGAGAAATTATATTTTCTCCTACTTTTTTAACCTACCCATCCTCCTACTCATTTCATCATTTGACATGTGTAATCCATTTATTCTCTTTCTTCATATAATTCATAAATTTTAACACTTGTCGAATTATGAACTAGGTAGGAAGATGGGTAGGCTAAAAAGGTAGGAGGAAAAATAATTTCTCAACTAGAAAACATGATGCCATTGCTATTCTTTGATAGATTGAAACAACTAGATTACAAGAATCCAAATGAATCACATGAAGTTGGGCTTTTGATGTATGGGCCGACAACAATCAAGGGCTAAAGACAATGAGTTTAGCCTTTTCATTTCTGGAAACAAATAAAAATTTCTGTTACCAAATAAACGGAAGTCAAATTTGAAAATTATACAAGGACCAAGGGGGAAAAGGGAAACTCTGTATAGACATACATTAATAAGCATTTCCCAAACCATAGAAAACAAATCGATGGTTAGCTTTAACATACTGTCTCTCTTCTCAGCTTTTAAGCCATTTGGCACATATCTTAATAGGCATGGATTAAGTTTCTTCGACACTATGGAGATGGATTTTCTTTAGCGATTTCGATCGAGGGAGGGAGAGTAGAAGTTAGGGGGTTTTCACAAAAAGAAAAGATAAAACCAAGAATTATTTTTGAAAAGAATGAGTAGATTAACCCCTTTGTTCTCATAGTTAATAAAGATGGTAGCTTCGTTAGGGACTTAAGGTAAAGGACCAAATTCAAAACAAAGTGAAAATATGAAGATTTATCATGTGATACACAGAAATTTAAGAACCAATTCCATAAATTGTAACAAAATACAAGGATCAAATCCATAAATTACATCAAAATATTAATATACAAATACACAAAAGCAAGCGTATAACTTAAGGTTGCTTGGTTGTCCCTCGGTGACTTGTGTCGCACCTCGTCTATTCTTTTAGATTTAAGCATTGTTTAATTGGTAAACATAAATTAGCTTATAAGCTAGCTTATTTTTTGTATACATGTTTGGTAAACATAAATAGCCGTATACATGTTTGGAGGTAACTTTTTCCAATTATACCCAATATCTTTTGGTCATTTTACATATATATCCATAAGCTAGTTTTTGGCAAACATAATTTGTTTATAAGACAGCTTAATTATCAGCTATTAGTTAGCTTATTAGTTAATAGCTAGTTTGCCACAACATAACTTTAATATAGCAAAATAAGTTTTTCTTGTTTGTTTTAAAAATTATTTTTGCGTGTTATATAAGTGAGTACCGCATCTCTTGTAACTTTTTATATTTTTAAGAAAACAGTTGAGATATAAAACTACGAGATATGTAATTTGTTCAAAATATATAGTAGGTTTCTTCAACTAAATATATATAAGATACTTTACATAATAATGTACATGACTAAAAAAGATTGTTTAATTTATGGATAATCATCCATAAATAATATAATAAGGGATCTCGTTATGTTTTTAACTTGTCAAATTAAGAGTGAGTTGTTATAAATGAATAAGTATAATCTTTTTTATTCATAAACTTTTAAGTATAAAAATTTATTAAATATATATAAATGCAGGGAACGAGTGTCATAAATACTATACATATATAAACGGATTCAGTGTCATAATAATAAATTGCAATATATATCTATAATTTAATTACCCTTTTCATATTACCAAATTAATTTGTATACCAAATCTTAAATTAAACCATTGAAATCCCGTCTCCTCTTAAACCATCCATTCCGCATTTGTCTTCTCTTCTGTCAATGAGGATATATCTTTTGAGAGGTGTAGTTGTTATATATGTAGTATCTGTTGCTTTAATTAATTAAAATATAGCTATTAGCTATAGAGAGATCAGAATGAAGAGGGTGATGATGATGATGATTGTTTGGATGTTGATGGTGATCATTGGTACTGGAGTTGGAGCTGATCATAAGAGAAACGCGTATGCGACCATGATGTACATGGGGACTGCAAGGGACTACGAGTTCTACGTTGCTATTCGAGTCATGCTTAGATCTCTAACCAACCTTCGAGTCAATGCAGATCTACTTGTCATTGCTTCTCGTGACGTGCCTCTTCATTGGATTCATGCTCTGTAACTATACCTTCATCCTTCTATATATACATGCATCTCTCTTAATTGTTCAATTCAATTGCTACGAATAATATGCTCTTTAATTAATTTGGCCTCCTTTAGCAACTTAATTTCTACGAAAAACCAAAAAAAAAAAAATATCATCTTCCAATTACTACTTTTTAGCCCTTGCACAATTTAATTTTATCAAATGTAATTAACTTTATTAATTATAATGATCTGCTATGGAAGTGATTGATTAATTAGTAGGTGGTATATGCTATGTATGTGTTTATAGGGAACATGAAGATGGGGCAAAGGTGGTTGTAGTTGAGAATTTGAAGAATCCATACAATAACCATGATAGATTCAAATTAAGCCTAAACAAAGTGTATGCATGGAGTCTGGTGGAGTATGAAAGGGTGGTGATGCTGGATGCAGACAATCTATTCCTTCAAAACACAGATGAGCTGTTTCAATGTGGTGACTTTTGTGCTGTTTTCATCAACCCTTGCATCTTCCACACAGGCCTCTTTGTATTGAAACCATCATCCAAGGTTTTTAACAACATGTTGCATGATCTAGAAATAGGTAGAGATAATCCAGATGGAGCTGATCAAGGTTTCATTGGAGGTTACTTTGATCATCTTCTTGATCAGCCCATGTTCCATCCACCACCCAATGCCTCCACACTACTTAATGGTACCTTCAGACTCCCTTTGGGATACCAAATGGACGCTTCATATTATTGTAAGCATATACTATTTGCACTTCAATTATATATAATTTCTCTTTAATTCTACTAATTAATTATAATTATATATTATATGCATGCATGCAGATCTGAGATTAAGGTGGAGTGTACCATGTGGACCAAACAGTGTGATTACATTTCCTGGTGCACCATGGTTAAAGCCATGGTACTGGTGGTCATGGCCTGTTCTACCACTAGGCATCCAATGGCA
This sequence comes from Centaurea solstitialis, assembly GCA_030169165.1. Taxonomy (NCBI): domain Eukaryota; kingdom Viridiplantae; phylum Streptophyta; class Magnoliopsida; order Asterales; family Asteraceae; genus Centaurea; species Centaurea solstitialis. The sequence continues at coordinate 81,910,349 of CM058044.1, forward strand.
CCACCAACGCCTACAAACTCTAGGCTACCGCTCCGAAATGCCCTTGGTGCTAATCCAAACCATGTTGTACCTAGGCATAATTATAGTGTTAACCACTCGTTTGGGTGGTCGACCAAAGTTATGCCATTGGGGTGCTGCGGATCATAGGATTAATGTAGCCATCATCCAAACAAGTTGCCTTAAAGCCATAGCCATATTTTCGATTCTGGTATCATACACGCTCCCGTGCTTGTTAATCCCCCATACCATTCATCCCATCTTGGGGTGGGCCCTATATTTATTAGGGTCGTTTGCGCTCTCCTGTGTAGCCATTAGTGTCTTTGTTTTACCAATGGTAGCTGTGCTGACCCCTTGGCTGGGGATCATAGGAGCTCTTTTGGTTATGGCTTACCCGTGGTATGACGATGGGGTGGTGAGGGCATTGTCGATTTTCGGGTATGCGTTTTGTTTTAGCCCACTCTTGTGGATCTCAATGGGGAAAATTGGATCATCTCTTCGTATTTCACTTGAAAGGGAAGCATTATTCTTGCCGACTAGACTCACCGATTCAACTCAGCCTGATCATGCTTCTAATAAGTTTTTTTAATATGTAGAGAAAGATCGAAGAAATTTATGACAATATATATACTTAGCTTTGTTCAAAAGAAAAAGGGAATTCCCGCTTTTTAGCTTAGTAAATATAAAACACCACGTTGACCTTTTTCATCAACAAGCAATTGCTTTTAGCATGTGTATTGTGTTGTGTGATGCAAAATAGCAATTTTTAGTGAATGAATGACGTTCTTAACAAGTAGTTAAGATAACAATAGTTCGTGTATAATATTTCTGCATTCCAATATTGTTTGGTAAATGTAATTTTGTTGGTATTTTACAATCAAGCATGGTAGCACAATTGAAATGTAAAATTATATATGATTATTTTTTTTTGAACAAGTTGACACACACGCTCCAGTAGTATTAAGCTTTCAATTAGGCAATCCACTAATCCGCTGTAACCCGGCCCAACCTATGGTTGAACCCGACCAGTAAGGAAGTGGATCTCATACATTAGATATATATGATTATTAAATTACATGACTTTTGAAATTTAGATATATGAAAGTGAATGAAACATATATAACACAGTTTCATTTCACATCATAAATTTTATTTGACTATCTATATACCCATTATAGTTTCACATTGTGCGAAATATTTTTACTACGAACGAGAATAAAAATTTGGATGAGGTGGGGAATCTACGGTACAAATATCTACTTGTTTTGATCAGAAACCATAGGAATTTGGTTGTTTGAAAAGTTGATGTAAAAGATGTTTAATAAGATTGTTGTAGTGTTGCCTGATACTTAAACTTGGTTCGGATCGATTGTTAGAACAATGATCATATCCACAAATTTATAAAAGAGCTTGGATGCTCTAAGAACCTAGGAATTTAATGAATGATTTATATAAATATATTGTAGCAATAAAATTAAAAGCTAATTAAAAACAAGATTTTCCCTTGTAATCTAAAAACAACAATGTGAAGTTAAAAATAAGAAACAAGTGAATTGAAAGTGATATATGATTTCCTCACATTATGCAGCAGTTCTGCTGAGCATCAAGCATTTCTGGGGACCTGCAATCCAAGTTAACAAGACAAACAATAAAGATCATATAAACAATATTTTAACCAATGCTCAAGAAAAAACTAAATTCCCTAGAATCGACACTTTTGTGCCTTGGGATCAAACTTTGACTTTCAAGGTCAAACATGTACTTTTTGGATTCAAACTTAATTTGAATTTTTTTACAAGCCCAAAACCAATGTTACTAGATCTTGTACAACTTGCGAGATTAATCAACAATACGGCCTGAGGAATGACTGGCTGAATTTTTAAGATCAATCTTGTTACTTTTCAGATTTAAGCTTCATATGGATTTTGTTACCCTTACATTGTTCAATTTTATAGCAAGAGTTATAGAGTCTTTAGTCCTTTGATCCCAAATTTGAAGCAAAACATTAATAAGAACTTTGAAGCTGAACAGAACGGGATCTAAGAATAGATAGAGAATAAAGCACACTTACAGTTGGCCAAAAGAAGAAATATCAAAATCAGGAGCAAGGTTTTTGACAATATCATCTGGTGGTTGACCACATTCTTGCATTTTATGCATGAGGTCAACGATCTTGTTGAAATTATCAGGCTCGGTTTCATAAACTGCATTGAGATCCTTTATGAACTCATGCTGCTGCAAATAACGGTCGTATTCTTGTTTGTTTAATTTAGATTTATTGTCTTGTAACCATTTTGGGTATCTTTCTCCAATTTCTTTGATGGGTTCATAAAGGACATCTCTTGATAATAGCTGTTGCATCATTGTCTCTACCATAGACTCCATGTCCTACGGAAAAGTTCATATAAGAAGGGTTATTTTAGTATTTGTAAAAGTTGATATAACTCAATTAAGCAGACATTCTCATGGTTCCGAACAATTAAGGGTCCTCCAAGACTTGTAAATCATAATAGTTAAACTTTTGAAACCATTTTGCAATTTCCAGCAAGTGTTGGAAGAAAATACCTGAGAGCCTGCAAGTTCCTCAAACTGCTTGACCCAATCCTCCATCATTGTATCATCTCCTCCAAACATATCAATGCCACCTGGTTTGGGACCTGCAGCAATCGACTACATACCTCTAACAGTCTCTCTTGTTTGGTCTCTCAACTTATTCAGAGTCTCGGATACATGCGACTCCTTTTGCTGCTTTCCTTTCTTCTTACTTGTCAAATCAGGCAAACCCATTCCCAGTCCTTGAACACTTGGCAAACAAGCTTTGTTCCTTCCATCACCTCTGCTTTTCATCAAAGGAAACAAATTCAAACCTATCCTTAAATATTGTGTTATATGAAACCAAATGAAAAAACTTAAAAAGACAACCTAATGCACAAGAGTCAGGGTATATAAAGAAAGGTAAAGGAGAATAGTTTGACATTAGTGTGTGAATGATTTATGTGATCCAAAACAGCATAAACTTTCTATAGAAACAGTTGACAATTTGTAGGTGAAGTTAATTGATAACAATTGAGTGTGTTGTTGCCCATGCACTATAGCATAAAGTAATACCTCCTCTTCCGTAGAAACAGTTAGTGATCAAGTTTCAGTTTCAGAGGAAACCAATTGGCAAAGTTAAAACAAACAAACTAGTGACGGATAAAAAAGAAGAATTGTGTAGCAGAATATCAATTTTGAAAGGCACGTAGGATAATCTATCAAAGGTGTGTGATTTTCCGATGAAGAAAAAAGTTATGGAAATTAAGAAAACCTTGGAGCAGAGGAGGAGGCAAGATTAAGAGACTGGAAATCATCCAAAGCACCTAATTGCGATACAAAAATCAAGGCAATTGATCAGTACAAATCATAAATAACTTAAATCAAGCGACGATCGATAGAAGGTTTTAACTGTCAAGAAGTTGGTCTAAATCGTCTGAATGCTCCATCGCCATCATCTTCTCTTCTATCTATTGGAATTTCTTTTTTATATGAAAAAACAAACAAAGAAATATTGAAAAGCAAGCGGAGAAACCGAGTATCTCAACTGTCCTTGTAACGGCCCTTTCCTAAAAAACAAAACTCATGTTTATTCTAATATCACATGCTAATATAAAATAAACTATACTATACCTTATGAAAAAGTTTCCAACCAATACGATTATTCCAACTTTCCAACCAAAACAAAATACCAATAAAAAAATATAAACTTTGTTTTCATGCTGCCTTTAAAGTAAAGGTTTTATTTCTACAAAATTATTTTAAGTTGAAGAATAACAATGGATTTCCAACGTTATAAAATTGCTTCTGATTTAATTGCTACTAATTTTATTTTATTTAGCTAAAACAAAGATGTAATTTGACATGCCATAGGCATTACGTTATTTTTATTTGCAAATAACATAACAAATTTCTCAAAATATTGTTTTTCAATAAAGAAGAATAAAGTAAGGTTAGGTAAAAATACATCTGAAATTTATTCCACAACCTGGTTTTTGAAACTAATATATATCCAACTTAAAATTTTCAAACTGTACACAACAAACAAACAGCCTTGACTAGTTAAACCTTTTTATGACAACAACTAGGACTCATCACTTGCATTTTAAGTTACAATTATACAAAAAATCACTCAACATCTTTCTCAAGATGGGGAATAATAAGGAAGGAATATCGCAATAAAGAAGACAGCAAGGTGAAATCATCATGGATTGACTTCCAAGCAGCAAAAAGTTGTGGTTATGTTGTAAAACTTAGAAAATTCTCTAGTCTTTGATTTCAAGAAGCAAATGCAGAGATAGAAAAGTCAGTCATGTGTTTTATGTTTGATGTATGCATCAAAATCAATTTAAAATTGAAGAACAAGTATAAGCAAAAATACCAAAATAAAAGTTGATGCCTAAATAAAATAAAAGTAATATAATATACGTTGAGGTAATTAGAAGAGGGTAGCGAGGAATAGGATGAAGCAATCAGCAAATACATAAATAAATAAAAGTATAAAGGTATTTATTACCTATCTATCTATCTATCTATCGCTGCTGCTTCTGGTTGTTTCTCATATTCTTTACTTGAGTTTTGGTTCCAGAGCCAATCTCCAGCAGCCTCCATCTTCACAATCCACTCCATCGCCGACCTCCTCTGCCCTCACCCACCGTCATCTCTCTCTCTCTCTCTCTCATAAGCTATTGGGTTTGGGTCGAGTAACCGGGGTTTGACCGAATTTTGACTAGAGCAGCAAAAACAAAGTTGGGCTTATGGATGGGCTTGGGCTTTTCTCCAAAACAAAGTTGGGCTTCCAAATTCCAATTTTTTAAAGTAATTATATGCCAATTTTTATTTATTTAATAAATATAAAATTTGGGCTGCCTGCCTCTCTTCTTCTTCTTCTTCTTCTTCTTCTTCGGTCGCCGTCTGCAAATTAAAATTAGGTTCCTTCTCCTTTCGCTTAAGGCTCAGTTGTTTGTTGTAAAAGAAAGAAAGAAAGAAAGCCTAAAGATGGTGCAGCATAAGGCTCAGTTGAAGAAGCAACAAAAGCAGCAAAAGCGTGGTGGTGTAGACTTCAAAGTAACAACAACAACAACAACTCTCTCTTCTCCTTCATTCATTCTTTTTCAATTTCATTCTTTTTCAAATTCCCCCTTTTTCACTGCAGAAAATCAAGCGCAAGATTGGAAGGAAATTGCCACCACCAAAGAATACTACCAACACTCAAGTCAAATCCAAAGGTAAAATTACCCTACCTTCTCTATTACATTTGCATTGCTCTAAATCACTCACTAGTTGTAACAAAATGCAAATTAAATTTTATGAATAAGGGAAGGAAAGGAAAACAGATTGATGATGAATGCTTATGCTTTTGTTTCTTATTATAATATATATCTATCATATGTGTGTGTGCAGCAATCGTATTGCCCGAACAAAGTCTTGTATCAGACAAGGGTGGTCTTGCTGTCAGCAAGAAAGGTTTGACTTTAAAAGAGCTGCTTCAGCAAACATCTCATCACAATGCAAAAGTTCGTAGAGGTATCTTTCTTTTCTTTCATTAACATACATACATACATACATACAAATTATTTATAAAACTATAAGTCTGCACAATAATAATAAAAACACTGCTTCACTATGATAAATGTATTTGTGTTTCATGTCATGTGTTGATGTGCAAACAATCTTTAAATCATAAGATGATGCATTATGAAAACTCTACTACTTATGTCCCAATCATGAGAGTATTTTGATTTAAAGTGTTGGCTTACAAGTTACAGCACTCTGATCTGGTATTAACACTAGCTGTTTCTCTTTCAAGATGCGTTGATCGGTATCAGGGATATCTTCCTCAAACATCCGGCAGAACTAAAAATGCACAGGCTCTCTGTTATAGAAAAACTGCGTGAGCGCATGAGTGATGAAGACAAGTTGGTTCGTGAGACACTATATCAACTTCTGAAGGCAGTCATATTTCCCGGCTGCAAAGAGGTGTTGTTTTCTACTCTTTCCCTAGTGTTTGTACTTTTGTATCCAACTTGTTACGCATGTACTCAAATGATCAAATTGCTACCTTGGGGAGTTGGGGTTATGCGTTACAGGTTTATTAAGGTGTCGTTTGTTTTTTAAGAGTTCTGAAATCACCTCTAAAAAATAAGAGGTGGATGGTGAGCCTCCTAAAATATCAGAGGATGGTAAAGGGGCTTTCAAACCTTTCCTTAAAAATAAAACAAAACAGTCTTAAGTCTGCAAACCTCTTAAAATTCAGACTTAGGAGGTTTTAAGAGGTATGTTTTAAAGAACAAAGACCCCTAAGTTGTTTTAAGATAGTCAGATGTTTCTAATGCAGAATGTTTATTACAAAAGGAGGTGAAAATGACATATGTGTTTGTCATGTATATCATTGTATTTCTGTGTTGAGACAACAATCAAGACTGGTTGTTTACTGTCTATTCTTATAGTAATAATATAGGAACATGACATATGTGTTTTACATTTATACTATTTCTTTGGTATGCCGGTCTAGAGCCTATCATTTAATTTTAGTGCGAGTTTATGTAATTTTATTGTTCTGGTCAGCATCCTGTTTTACATTACTTCCACCAGTATAGTATAGCCTAGGGGGTGCCATGACCTTTCGTTTAAATAAATGTATCTGGTATTTCTTCTAAAAGCTTTTGCTTGGCATATTTTTTGTTAGCTATTGCCATCAGGTTCCAAGTTATGTGTGTTTGCCCTTTTGCTTATGTAACTTTTATTTTTCACTTCTCCAGGATAACCAGGGAACTTTCATATCTTTGATTATGGCATATGTATTCAATGCAATGACGCATTTGGCAATTGATGTTCGTTTGATGGCGTTCAAGTTTTTTGACTTGGTTGTCCAGCACTACCCAATTTCATTCTCCATGTATGCTGAAAAGGTATTTGCTTTTCAAAATTTATTTTATAAGATGGATGTATAGCATCTCTACTTGGTGGTAGTAACTTGGAATTAATATAGATTTTTTGTTTTACTAACATGCTAGTAATTTAAATCTTAAATTAATATAGATTTTTTCTAAATTTTGTTTTAACAAATTCTAAATTTATAGTATATATATATATAATAAATTAATAATAAATTTTATATTCTTTCAATCAATATATTATATTATTTAATTTATTTATTATCTTGTTAGTATTAATTAACATATTATATTATTAGAAATTTATTTTATTTATATTAATAGAGATTTGTCTTAATTATATTATAAAATATTTGTAATAAATTATTTATTCAATATGTCCTTTTTGGTCATTTTACATACCCATAAGCTAGTTTTTGCTTCCCACACCCTACTTTCAAGCGATAAATAGTGCGTTTGTATGTGTTGCCTTAAAGCATGCGTTTCTTGAAGAGAAAAAAAAAACTTCAGATTGACCAATATTGACATATTTAGCTTGGTATATACTACAAACCTGTTTTATATTAAAAGTTCATTGTTCTCATCTACAGATTATCCAACATTACAAAGAGATATTGCAGAAGAACCAGTTTAATTTGCATGACAAGGGAAAGCTTAAGAGCGTTCTTGCTGGTTTGGCATACTGTCTCTCTCTGTTACCGTGTAATAAGGCGGATAATAACTCGTCAACCGAAAATGTACATTCTAACTTCTAGTGCAACAACTGCCACCTATGTCAGCATGCAATGTCTAAAATTTGGTGTTTTTGTAATCTGGCATAATTTGGTTTTGTTTCGTGACTTCATGATAATGGTTTTGTTTATCTTTGAAAATTTGTTTTACATATCCCCATGATGGAGAGACAGTCCTCTTATCCTTGGATGCTTGGCCCTGTTGGTAGTTGGCTTTCTGTTTTGTAGCTTTTATGATTCATCATCTATATGTGCAACTTCTTGAGCGAAAATAATAGATTATTAAGATTCCAAGGAGCCCACCTAATGACTGCCCATGTCTAGGAAGGTGTTAACAGGTTTCTTAGACAACTCTGCCCTAAGAAAAGGTTATGGGATACTAGATAGTGTATAGTTTGCTGATATTTGTGGAATATCATTGTCATGAGTTTAATCATGACGGTGGGCTCAGCATCATTCATCTTTCTCGGCCAACAGAGATATTACCCACTGCAAATTAACTCCATTACAATGATACAGTCACACTTGCGAAGAGTTTCCTGCAACAAAATGAGATCAGAAATGTTTTATGCTGTTGCTCTATATGCAGGGCGTAAACATTGTGATATCTGCTTGGGAACAGTTACTTAGGGGCCGTTTACCAAATGCTACTAGGTAAGCACTTACCAGCAAGGACATTACCCTCACTTACCTTATCGTATAACACTCCCAACCATCAAAATTGATTTTTGGTGAGCGTCTACAACCCGGTAAGTGCTTACCGGGTAAGATTCTCAGTCCTTGTTACTGGTTAAGATGGTTTCCATGCTCAATTGGTGAGGATAGTAAGGTAAGTGATACTAGTAAGCGCTTACTAGGTAAAATGTTTAGTTAAAGGTCCCTTAGTATGGATATTTCTAAATGAAGTCAAACATATTTTCTTACTCCTATTAGGCTATTACATTTCTTTCAGATCTTGTTGATATTTTGGCAGTAGTGTTGATGTAATCTATGTTGGTTATGCATTATCAACTGTAAATTTACGTCCTTATAGTGCTTTATGTTTCCTCTCGTCTCTGCACTGCTTTGTTCGTTTATAACTTAGTTTGAAGTTGTTCACATGAGTAAATTGGGAATATTTGCCTTGGGGATTCTGCTATCCAAATTTAATGTACAATGCCTTCAACCCTTTCCCTCGTGTTTTGCTCTTGCCAATAGGTTGTTGATGACCAAAGAATTTTGCATTCTCTTGAGTCTGAAGTGCATGAAGATCATTCTGGTAAGTGAAAGAACCTGGAATTTGATAATTCTTTTGTAGATATGTTACCTGCATTATTTATAATGTACTTTTATGGACTTAAAATATTAACTATCACACTCATAGACAACTTGTGGCATAATGTAAACAGAAGGAGCCAAAAAGTCCATCAATTGAGTACTTGGCGTGCACATACATTCTATCTGTCCTCTTGCCTAATATTATCACTCAATTTCACTACTTATATTTTCAGTCCTTCGCTTTCTACATGTAGGCTTACACATTGACGTTACCTCTCCTTTTGACATCTTCTTAACAGAGTTTTCAGTGACTGCAAAGGAATTGAAGAACCTTTTGCCTATTTTAGTTGGTGGTCTCCAGGATTTTATGCCCTCAGTTCAGACAATGCCTATTTTGGAAGCACAATCATTTGATTGTGTGCTTTCTATACTGAAAAGTATAGATTTTGTTGTCAAGTTTTTTGTTTATGGGAACAGCAAAAGTGGTCAACATCTACAAGTCCCCCCACCTTCCAACAGAAGAGATCTAGATGTGTTGCAGAAGCTATTGAAGAAGTTATTTGATGTCTTTCCCCTGAACCAACCACATCAGTCATCAGAGAAGGTATCAATTTTCAGAATGGACAAACTTCTTGTGTGTACCTCAACTATTAATCGTTTTCTTATTTACATATCTTCTTTGATGGTCTCTAATATTTTGTTTGTTGCTTTCTGAAGCTCAGTTATAGCCTCTTTTAGCTACAGTTGTACAGCATACTTACCTTAACATCAGAATAGTAGGAAAATGTCTTATTTCTTGCTGCTCTTTTGATTGTGAAAGAATACTTGTTTTCATGGATCCTCCGTTCACTGATATTAAATTTTACAAATTGCTTTGTATTTCTTTTTCATTGTACCATTCCTTTTTTTTTTCTTTTCACCACCTAATTCAATTGCTTGAACCTTGTCAATGCATGTGCAGGACGATAATAGGTATTTTGTCTTGAATGTCATAGTTTCAGAGATCTTTTTTTGCTTAAGTGATTGGTCAGCTCCCCCATCTGCCTTTTTGGAAAAATTCCTGGTGTTCATTGTAGATGCGCTATCTGAAAAGGTACGCATTTTATATCGTGTTTCTGATATTATATAGATTTCATAGCAACTTCTTGGGAAAATGAGATTCCATGGCGATCAAGGCTCTTCATTCATCAGTCTCATGCAATTAAGCACAGAGTTCTCTCTGTGAATATTCTGAAGTTGATATGAAGAAGGAACGTCTGTTTATACCAATTCTCACCTTAATATGGAAAATAGTACCTTGAAAATTCATTCTTCTCCCACCAATAAAACATGGAGGTCATTATTTGGATAATGGGTTGCAACCCTTTGTTGGATGAGCGTTTGTAGGATGTCTCAGTATGGGGCCTTTATTAGTGTGTTTCAGATGCTAATGACGTTTCAAAAAGAAAAGATGGCTTAGACTAAACATAATATAAATCAAGGTATTAGATCAGAAATACTTGTTGGTGCATGCATAGAATGAAACAAAGTTGCTTAAATAATTGTCTTGGCACATCACTTGAATCCTTTGCCAATATGCCTGTAAATGGATCAAGGTTTAATTGAAATGAAATGAAATTGTAAACCTTGGGCGATTTGAAGTGTACCATGAATCCTACTTGATGAACAGACTTCAGTCAAAACGACTTCTGCCTCAATTCTGTTTGATAGCTTTCACTGGCATTGTGATGTTGGTTCATTTACTTGATAGATGTAATTGCATATGGACCCTAATAATTGGTTTCTGTTCTCTGTTCTTTTATTTTTTTCATTTTCTTCATGTATGAAATTATCATATTCTATTAGACTCAAAACTTTAACACAAGATTTTGAAGTTCCTTCATGCCCCGTTCTTGGAAAGAAAGCCTGGTTTGATCTTTGCTTTAAGCATGAGCTCGAATTATTTGAAAATTACAGATCCCAATAGACGAATCTTAAGGGTCGTGTATGTGTGTGTGTGAAACAGCTGATAGCTTTTATTGGTCTTCTGTTTGTACATATAGCGTTGCAAGGTCCCTTTTTTTTCATTTCATATAATATAAGTGAGTTTAGTTTCTTGATGGCACATATGATGATCGCTCCTTCTTAATGTTGACACAGTAATTATGGCAAGCAATACACATATTACTAATTGATTACAGTAATGATGGCACTCTGCATGCTTGAAAATTGAAATCTGAACACTATGATATCTTTGTGTCAAGTAAAATTTTCCATATGGATATCGGTTAGAAATACATGTGATGGAAGTAACATGATATGTACCTTTTTGCAGGTATGCAGCACTCTGCATTCTGGCAAAGCATTTTTCCAGAAGCATTCACTACCACTCATTCCTTTCATTCCTAAACTGATCATGCAAGTGGATGATACGTGGAAGTCACACATTCTTCAGGTTTTCCTCATTGTTCCTACTCTTGTATGAAAACAGCTAATAACCGTTGAATTATTTATCGCTAAATGATGTATATGTTCTTTATTCTCACAATGTTGAGATCCTTGCATATTTGTGAATGATTGATTATTCTCAATCATACTTGTTTCAGGCTTTTACAGAGGTTTTCAAGAAGTGTGATCCCGAGTCTTCTATGAAATTGGTTTGTCTTTCAGCAATCGAAGAAATGCTATTTCCTGTAAGCTCTTTAACCTATATCTCTACATGTTTACCGCAAACTCTCCTTTCAAGCAACAAACGTAAGCAGAGTCTATAAAGGCTAGTTTTTTTTTCTGCCGTGGGGGGGGGGGGGGGGGGGGGTGATGAATAGCAATTTATACCATTGTGTTTCTGTTTGACATTGTGTCCATTTTACAGAGAGACAGTTGGCTATCCCCAAATAGAAGTGATTCGGGAATTATAAACTTTCAGATTACCTGGATAAGAGAGATTCCTTTGTTGCTAATCCTCTTGGGTGATAAAAATTCATCGTTGTCCAAGGTATATGCTCAGTCACAACCATTTCTTAAATTGTTCATCTATAGTCATTATTCGGTCCTCAGACCTTGCCAATGGTGATTTTTCACTTAAATTTGTAGGCTGTATTGCGTCTTCAACTTCACTTGGGACAATGTGTTACCATGAACTCTCCTCTCTCGCAAGAGCTTGACGGCATGCAATACTCATTAAGAGAATTTTACAGTACATGTCATGATGGTAGTAGGAAATTTGATGCTTCAATCCTGCATCTTAGTGATTATTATGAGTATCTTTTGGTAATCTTTTTCTTTTTGGCAGGAAATATTTCCTATGGTCCTTTTATGAAGCTTGCTACAGATGTTCAGGAACTTTCTGTTTGCTGCCTCTATTACTTCTCCTTCCTGGACCCATCTCTGCTACAGTCAGTGGCTGCTTGTTGCTTGTGTGAGTATTGTAGCTGTCCTTTAATTTGATACAAAAAAGCAAAATCTCGGGATCCTTTTTTGCTACTGCCTGCTTCTTATACTGCACTCCTTTTGATGGTACACATGTATAGTTCTAGTAGATAAGTACTATTTCTCTTTTCATAAGTTTGGTAGAATGCAATCATATCCACATGCCAAGAGCTTTTTTGGCTCACATGGATTGCATGAATATCGTTCACCATTTCTGTTAAAGAAAGTATATGCAATGGGGAATAAACCTACAACTAAAGTAGACGAACAAATCCATCCCTGATCGATGAATGGTTTCTCAATTGCAGGCCAGGATCTGGAGCCATGTCTCTTGTTTCGCTTCTTGGAAGTTGTGAATTCTGCCTACAAGGCTGGACACATCCAGATTGTGGACTATATTAGTTTCCTCGTCACCTTGCTGGCACGTTATCAAGTTTTTCCTGGTATTCAACTTTCATTTTCTTCTCTTGTCTTTTCCCGATACTTATTACTGACGTATGCTCTTTGTTACACATCTGGCTAAGCCTCTGTAATGTTGTAATTTCATATGAATTTGTTTATCAGAAAGCAGTTCACACGCCGTGGAGAAATGTGGGAAGCCAAACTCTAAATTGTTTAGGTCCGTCACTAGTGCTGTTTGCTCTTGCCTGTCTCAAATTGGGGATGATTGTCTTGTTTTAAAGATGCTAGAGGGAGTGGTTGTTGATCTGATTGTAAGATGGCTTACCTTCCATAACCCTACTCTTTGAATTCTCACTTAGTATTGATGGACAACTCTTTGATTGCATGCCTAATCTTAATGTCTTATGTTTTCTGCTTTCAGTCAAATAAACCACCCTTGGAGAAACCTGTTCATTGCTTCGAACAATTATTGCACTTGATTCAAAGCCCACAAAAATTTCTGAACAGAGCATTTCCAAAATAGTCAACATCCTTCCAGGATACTTGATCGATATTGTTTCTGTAAGTGCTACTTATACCTATTTCTTATGGCAATCTTCACCCTCAGATCTGATTTCAGTTTTTGTCATTTCTATTTTCACTTTATCACATGAATTGTATCTTTTGGTTTATATCTGCCCCAATCATTCTTCGTCTTCACTACCATAATTAGCTTGGGATGATTGGGTCTTATCGTATCATTACTGCAAGTCTCTTTATTGCGTTCTTTTCATAAAAGCTAGTGATCATAATCTTAAAGTCCAGCCAGCTTCTTGGTCATGCATAGTACGCTTTACTTAGCTTGAATGGTTGGAACTGTAGTGGACCTTTTACCTCTTTTTGTTGCATGCAGAGTATTGGAGCAGAGGATCGTGGGTCAAGTAAGACCATCCATACCAGCAAAAGGCATTACTATGTTTTGCCTTGTTTTCTTTTGTTCTATAGGAGTGAAAAACTTTTAAAAGATGTCATGAATGTGCTGACATCTTTAACTTTTGATGGTCAAAATGGCGCTGCTATGATGGAGCTTTCAAGCAGGATAATTGCAGTCGTTCGTGTCCTCCTGCTAATGCACGAGGATGTTAGAATTTGGCAAATATTATCATGTTACAAACAAGAGATTGACAGCTTACTGCTGAACATACTCAGAGTAATGGTAGGTCAAATTCTACCATGATAATAATATTTGTGATTCAAGTTGAATAACTTGTTGGAAGGTCAAAATCTGATGTTGATTCAAGGGTGTGTTTTTATTCTAATCAACAGAAACAAATTGCATTACTTCACTTTTGTTTTGGGTTCACAAGATGCTCTCTTATTTTATCTGTTGGAGGCTGTTTTAAGGAATTGAAGTATCATCTTCCAGAACATGGGAGGGATATCATTGAAATAGGGTTAATGCTTATATGATGTTTTTCTTTCTACAGTCTGATGAAGGATCCAACATGGACATTGAAGAAAAGCACAAAGTACAATGTGCATATGATGAATTAAAGACCATCATCACTGGTAGATAATGTTAGTAAGCCTTCTTTCACAACAATCCATTTTCTTTTGTTCAGCATTTCACATGATGGAATTTGCTTTCTATCCCATGGCATTAGCTGTAATATGTTTGTGCAAGTATTTTTAATAAAAATTTCTCAAACCTTTCTCCTCATTGAGATAGAGAAAGGGTTTGTGTATATATCCTAATTTATGAGTGGGATACATTTGCTCGTGTACAGAATCGAATCCTTGCTATGTTTTCTCTTAAGCGTATATGATGGTCTGCAGGTGTGAATGTGGAGTTTTCTCTTAGAAGACAAAGTGCTTTTCTGATTTGTAACAAGATGCTGAAGTCAACATGAATCTATCACCAAATGCCATAGAGAGTTGCTCAACTGTTGGGATGGAGTTTCATATAACCGTTGCTTTATCGATCCCACTTCTTGGTATACAATTAGATTTAGGATGGGCATGTTTCAGGTTGCTCAACTTAGCGTATACATTTTTCATTCGGTTATCTGAAAGAAATACAATACATGCTTGGAAATGATTCTTCAACTCCATGCTGACAGATAAAGTATGAAAGAAAGCCATGTCTTTTCACAATGGTGTCAATTTTGTTGTATGTAAACAAACAAAACGCTATCAATGTAAACCTCCTATATCTATTTTGCGACTTCATGTTTATGATTCAATTTAATGAAGGGCAATGAAAGTAAATTGAACACTTGTGCTTACTGGTAAATTGAACACTATCATCATCTACTATATGGGACAATATCTTAGGCTCTTAAAATGGTATTGTATGCAAAAAAACTACCCCATAAACACTTATCCAATTTGTCTTTTTTTTTTTTTTAAACTTATCCAATTTGTTTTTGTTACCAATAAAATGGATTTTGTGAGAATTTTCAACTTGGAATGTTGCATGAAGTTTACAAGGCCTTTGAAAATGACATACTAAAAAACAAATGCGAAATGAATATGAATATCAATAAACCCCCAATAACTAATATACTGTGTTGATATATATGTTAATTTTTGATCAAGTCAGAATGGGTGTATATAAGTGAATAAGAATTAAAAGGAAATCAAATATGAAAAGTAGGATTGAATTTTATTTTCAAATGAATATTTATTTACCTTTTTTGGAAAAGGGGAATATTGGAAAGGATACACACGGTTGCATTCGAAAATCACGTGGATTGCTTTCTTTTATTTATTTATTTATTTTTTTTGAAAAGCAATTAAGGAAAGTGGTACAAGATATGTATACCGCCGATTGCTTTAACGGAATGTCCCCTCCCAACCACTAAACTGAACCACATACATATACAATTTTAGTCCATAAAATAAAATGCCAACTTTTTTTCATCTCAGAAAGGAAAAAAAGAATGTTAATTACTTGTCATTTTCTTAATTCAAATTAAATACTACATATATATATATATATAAACTCATGAAAAATGATTTGATCAATGCTTGTTCCACATAAATAGATTAAAGCCTTGCTTTAGGCTTGGGGGTTGTGGTGTTGGGAATGATGGATGAGTTCTTAAAGACAGGTGTTTGCAACATGAATATAAATATGTGATCAGCTTATCTTATACATTTAAGAAAAAGAAAAAAAAACATCTTAAGATTATATAATTTGACTATTTAAAAGCAAGTAAAAAACATTCTTTTATATAATTTCAGGAACTCAAAATTAAATTTTAAAATATAAGAGTTAGCACATGTCTGTCAAATTTTTGGCAGCTATATATGAAGGTTTCTGAAAATTCAAAAATATAATACAATGATTATTGCATTCAAAAAATATATTTGTATTTTTCTTGTAAAAGTTTAGTAAAAACAAATACTACAAATAAATGGTATGGTAGCAAGAATTAAATAAGTAGATTGCTGGAGACAACTTGCCCAAAGACCGGGGAGATGTTTTTTCTCATGTTAAAACGTAGTAGCATGAAAATTCAACTATAACTTTTAAAGAAATAAAGTTACTTCTTGTTGCTTTGCATATAATAAATATGAAAAGTATAACGAAGTACAAGGTTGATTTATTAATTGTGGTGGTGTGGTGAGAAATAAAGAATGAAGAATTAATATAATATAATATAATATAATATAATATAATATAATATAATATAATATAATGGGGTTCCTTAATTTGCTTTTAAGCATGTAGTTGTGCTTATCTTTATAGGGACAAAGTCACAGAGTCTTGTTTTAACTTTTGGGGTGGCGACACATGAAGAACAAGTACCACCTTAATTTAATTTATGGGAGACAACAATTTACAAGCACAAGATTGAGGTGGTCTTCCTATGTTTTAATTTATGCCACCACACTCTCTCTTGACCACTAACTAGCCACCCCCACCCAACAGCTATATATATATATACATATACATAGTTGGAAACATTTTAAGTGTTATCTATTGATAATAGAGACATCCTGCAAAAGGTTGGTTGGTCATCTTTCTAAAGCCAGCCTTTGTTTCAATTCATCAATTGGGTATAGAAATTCCAAATTCCTTCTTTCTAAGATGCTTTCTTTCTATAAATGTGATCATGCATTTAGGATATGAGATTGCCTTGCCTTGATACCATATAAAATCCATGAGGATTTTTAGCCTAAAAATCAGCTACATATATCTTTTTGTATGTAGAGCTAGCTCTTAATATAGCTCTTCTTCTTGTAATCCGATTATATATTTGATTCAAATACACAAAGACTCTTTAAAAAGGGAGTAGGATAATCTTCTAAAATGTTTTTCTTCATCTTTTATCAGAAGCTGGATTGAAATGGATACAGAAACATAGATTGGTACGTCGAGATCATCTAAGTTTCTTAAAATCATCTATATCCATCACAATTCACAGAGATAGAGATAGTAGAATGGAAAAGAGCAATTCATACCCATGTGGAAAAAGCAGTATACCAGAAGAGAAGGTAATTCCACAACCAGAAACGCCCATGGAGCCAATGGAGTTCTTGTCCAGATCCTGGAGCATTTCTGCTGCCGAGATCTCAAAAGCCTTTGCACAGAAACCAAAACACAAGAATATCATCAGCAGCCCATTACCTGCTGAAATTCAATCATTCATCGCACCACCACACCCTCACCCTGTGAGTTTCTGAAATCCCTTCCCTCCCATTGTGTTATACATATATATATATATATATATATATATATTTCAAACTCACCACCACCTTATGTCCTTATGGATTGAGATGGTCTTTTTATTGCAGCAAGAAAAGGTATCAACAAGAGGGAAGTGGTTTAATCACACAAGATGCGTGCGGAAGAAAGACAAGGTGCGGGCAGAAAAAGCACAGACCCATTCTGCCGTGTGTGTGGCTGGGCTGGCAACCGCGGTGGCTTCCATCACTGCAGCAGCAGCATGCTTGGACAATTCAAGAATGAGCACTGCTCTTGCCTCGGCTACAGAGCTATTAGCATCCCATTGCTTCGAGTTGGCAGAATCCGCTGGAGCTGATCATCATCTTGTACTTTCTGTTGTCCAATCAGCCATCAACATCCAAACTCCAAGCGATCTACTCACTCTCACAGCTGCAGCTGCAACAGGTACATTCATTCATTCATTCATTCCTCATTCATTTTTCAACATCTATTCAGCTGTCAACTTAAAAGGTTTAATAGCTTTGCGAGGTGAAGCAGCACTGAAAGCTAGATTTCCAAAAGAAGGGAAGAAGAATGCCACTGTAATTCCATATGACAAGGGAATGGGGGTTCATATGCTCACTAGGGAAACCACTAAAACGGGGCATCGCTGTACTAAAGACGTGCTCCAACAAGTATACAAAGGTTACTTTAATATAATGCGTCATAAAACTATTACCACGAACTTTAATCTCGTATAGCCAGCCGTATGTGCATGAATCTCTAAGAGCGAGCTTCTCCAACAGATTCTCCAAAATGGACAATTAAAATTCAAAATCTCTAAAAAAATTGAATTCAACTCCAACAGGCTTCTCCATTTTGGAGATTGCGCCACTAATTAAATATTATTTGTCACTACTAAACGTTTAGTTTCAACGTTTTTTATTGGTCGAATATAATATAAATTTAATCTCTCTAATGGTAATCATATTTGTAGAGTTATCCTGATTTGGAGTATTTTACACTCTCTCCTCGTTTCTCCATTTGGGAGAAAGTTTTGGAGAATCTGTTGGAGATGCTATAACATGATAACAATAGGAACAACTGACATTTTTTGACAGAATTTAACTGGTCAAGTAAATGTCCAGGAGGTTTACACTGGAAGCAAGTATCCATCTACATAAACAACAAGTCTCAGGTAGCTTTAAGAAACTATTAGACAAATCAAGAGCAACTATTCAAATCCTGACTTCTGATCAAAACAAAAATTATGGCAAATTTCTCAAACAAAGTGCTAATGGCAGGTTATTATCAAGCTAAAAAGCAATCATGTTGGAGGGGCCTTTGCCACAAAGAATAAAGGCAAGCTTTTCTCTTCATTTCTACAAATCTTGTTACCATAATGTGAAGCCAGCATTTTCATTTTATTTGCCAACATTTTCAAGTTACTTATAGGTCCATGATCCATTTTGTGTGTTCCCACCCTTTGTTCCTCTTTACGTCAAGTGAAAGGGACCTACAAAATGAAAACGTTAAATGATGAACATGGATAGAGCCTTATCTTTTTTTTACTTCAAATTTCCTGGAATCAGGTGTTGTCTATGGTGTTTGCAATGAGAAAGCCTCTTGGCCATTCAGCAAAGAAAGAGAAAATGCAGATGCCTATTTTGGGGTTAAAACAGCAAAGGGTCTTCTGGAGTTCAAGTGCAAGAACAAGATCCACAAACAGAAATGGGTTGATACAATTCACTATCTGCTACAAACAACCAACAACATTGAAAACATTATGCATTCCATGAATATGTTAACAGCTTAGACGAGCATTGCTTGACTATTTGGTGCATCTATTATAGTTTTGTGTTTCTGCTATATATGTGGTTTTCTAGGCCTTGTGCGATCTCTGAACACACTAAAACGGCATGGGCCTTGTCTCACTTGTTACTTGGTTTGTTTTTTTTTTGGATAGATACTTTTTGTTTAGTTTTCGTATCTTACTCCAATCTTTGAAGTTGTACGTGTATATAATATTAGTCGGAGATGATATCAACAAAAGCTTTCCTATTTTTACATAATTCTTTCTCATTCATCGATAGAAGTATGATCCAAAAGGGTGAGATAAAATGATGTTGCAGACATATTATTAACCAAGTGGATGACACAGCAAAAAATGAAGTTAATTAAACAGAGTAGAAATCAGAAAACTCAAATAATGAATTTATTGCAATAAGTAGAAGCATATAACTCAAGATGCATATGGACTCGAACAATGCATTTGAACAATATTTGTCATCATGCATAAAAGATATAAATACTATATCTGGCTTGAATAGAATTACAAGGGGAGAGTGATGGAAGACCATGAGCAAGGGCAAGCTGGGGGAGATTGTTGAATGCTATTTTCATGGATGAGAGAACCACTGCCACTGATGATGAACAACCTCTTCCAATGATATTTTAAAACAGACTAAATTACAAAATTCTCCCTACCATCCCAAACATAGATTATATATATATATTGGCTTCTTCAAAAAAAAAGTTATGCAAATAGAACATAGAGTATGATAAATGATAACAATACCCTTTATTATTTAAATTTGTTTTTTAAAAATACTACTACATAAATAAACAACAACAACAACAACAACAACGATACTATTGATAATAATACGGATTGCATCTAATGGAATTGACACTTTGGTCTTCTTCCTCATCTGAACATGAATGAAAACGGGGTTCTAACAAAGTATTTGCCTGAAACCCACGTCATGTATCCTTGGCCATAAGGACCTTTCAACTTATGCATAATATCCCGAGTAAATGTAATTTTGTATGTTAACTTCTGGTGCATTGCTGTGAAGCGGAGCTCTTGACCAGAAGGACCATCAATCGCCACGCGTACACCTTGTGGTAAAGAAATACTCCCGATAGTATAAGTTGAATTTTTCATACCAACGTTAGTTACAGTCCTTGAATATGTTTTGCTACCACCTCTTCTTAATGTAACTGCAAAAGAAGGATAGTTTAGCTCTGCCTCTGGTATGGTTTTAAAGCAGGAAAAAGTCTTTTTCACGATTGTTTTAATTTGTCTGGTTGTGTAGCCTAACCCACACAAATACGGAATGTAGTCATCTGGTTGGATGTCAAAAACAAGTCCTGGGTCATTGGCTTTTGATGGGTTCACATGACCTGCACCAATGGCAAACACATCTGCAGGAAGCTCTCTTTCGTCCAAAATGGCTTTGCCATTTATGCTTACTTGACTTGCTGTGGTCATTATTGCTGACTTAATGGCAGCAGGAGACCATTCTGGGTGAGCACTTTTCAATAATGCTGCTATGCCTGCGAGATGAGGACATGACATTGATGTGCCGGATAAGAGGTTAAATGTTGATTTGGTTCCTAGCTTGTTCTCGACCGACTCTGGCCATGCTGCAAGAATGTCAACACCTGGTCCGATAATGTCTGGTTTTAGGATTCCAGGACTTGGAAGATTAGGCCCTCTTGAAGAAAAACAAGCCACCTCTGGAGCTGATTTTATGCCAAGTATAGTTCCACGGAGAAGGATGGTTGCTTTTGGTGACGAAGTCGAACCCAAATACTTTTTGATCTCCATTCCTTCGTTATAACCAACACTTGATGCCGGAAGAACGTGAGCTTTTGGTGATGTAGTCTCAGGACAATCAATATTATTTGGGAGAATCACGGCAGCTCCTCCAGCCTCCTTCACTACCTTCCCCTTTTCAATTGATCCAATCATACCACCAAAATCACACAATACTACCTTCCCTTTGACATCAATGTCATCCAGTGATCCCTTTTTGCATGTTGCTGCACGGTAATCACCCCTTTCACCGGGGTAAACAAGAGGCATAAGCTTTTGATCATGGGAATCCTTTGGTTGGTATAAAGATTCACCATCAAGTAACTTGTCGTTGCCGAGATTAACAGTCGTCCTGATTTTTCTATCCAAGTTACTAGCCCCAACCGTAAGGATCCATGGGGCCTCGTTTGATAGTCGAGCCTTGAAAGGCCCGGAATTACCCGCTGAACAACTAACAAAGATTCCTTTCTGCATGGCAGTAAATGCAGCTATTGCCAATGAATCTCGATAAAAGGGTACTGAACGTCCACCAAGTGAAATTGAAAGCACGTCAACACCATCTCCAATGGCTGCATCCATACCGGCGATGGTGGCACTTTCGGAACAATATCTTGTGCCACACACTTTATACATGGCCAAGTGTGCGAGTGGTGCCATCCCGGTGGCAGTGCCATTGGCTTGTCCAAATATATTTGCATTATCTACAAAGTTTCCTGCAGCGGTACTTGAAGTGTGAGTCCCATGGCCAAGTTGATCAACCGGAGAAGAAGAAGTACTACTAGTGGTAACAAATGTTGTCATTCCGATCAGTTTGTTGTTGCAACCTCCTGCCACTTGACATTTGCCTTTCCATCTTGCTGGTGGAGGTGGGATGCCTTTGTCGCTAAACGAAGGATGCCCAGGTGTGATCCCGCTGTCTATGACCCCAATTATGATTCCCTTCCCATGGTTGGAGTCTTTCCATAAACCCGAATCGTGGTGCAAGCGCAGAAAGTGGCGTGAACGAGTTGTGTGCAACTGGAAGACACTTTCTTGCCTTACGGATAAAACTCCGCTCATGTTCCTAATTGCCTTTGCTTGCTCTACCGACATTTTTGCAGCAAATCCTGTAATCACATGGTGGTATGCATGAACCAAATTTGGTTTGGAACCGGTTTCTGATAAAAAAGAGTTATACCATTGTTCAAGAGAGTGTGTTTCTTGGCCTTGAGGTGAATTTAAGTGAACAATGTAGGTTTTCAGTTGTTCTGCTTTGATGGTAAAAATGGTGCTGCAACTCAGAAGTAAGACGACGATTGGCAACATTTTGTGCATATGATGGTTGAAGAACTTGAGGATATATCTATCTCATGGGGGGTTACTTACTCCTTCTTATAATGAGTATATATATATATATATATATATATAGAGAGAGAGAGAGAGAGAGAGATTAATTTGATAGATGGGTGGGTGTATTTCGTGTACGCCATATTTCTCAGGAATATTTCGTAACAAATTAAAAGGGCAACATTATCGTACTAGGTGATGCACACAAAATGAAATATTTTGATTACTCAATCACCTAGAAATAGAAATTTAGTTTTTGTAAGTTTACAATAAATTAATTTACCTAAATAGTTTCAACTCCATTAATTGATAAACTTGAGATTTGTGTTTATAACTAGCTTGGTAGATTCATGTTGCCACATATTGTTTATTCTCGGATGCACATATCTTGAATCTTGTATCGTTATTAGGATTAATATATATATATATAGGAAAAAGATTCAAATGAGAGCGCTAACTATTTACGAGAACACCGGAAGCTGTACGTGAATCATATGTGATTTTGTACAACGAAAAAGCTTGCGTTCTCATATTAACCCTCCTCTCTCTGTCTATATATATATATATATATATATACATATATTTTCCTGTTTTAAGTTTATGATTTATATTGGATTGATTTTCATTTGTGTTTAGATAGATATGATGTATGAAATTAAGTTAATTTAAGGTGTTTGGTGCAAGAGGATCTTAGTTAGTCGAACATATATAGATATATGATTTCACCTAAACGTTTTCTTCATAAACTAAACAGATCCAATTTGATTCCTTCTTAATGTGGAAATCTGTTGGGACCAAGAATGGATTGCTATGTAGGTGCATTGACGTTTATAATTATCGGTTTGGCACTTGCTTCAAATTAACATTAGAAAACTACTTTCGGTTGTTTCTTTCAATTCTAGGAGAAAGGAAAGTTTTGCTTTTCCATTTTCTAACTAAATTCTTCATTCATTTTAATTATATATACCACTAATCTGGATGGATTATATATTCATTTCTACGCAGCATTAATGCTGTAATATTGTTATTTCTTGTATACCAAGTGATTAAAATGAAAACAAGGGTGTCTTAGTTAGCATCAATGGTTTATAACCAAAAAAAACAAAATTATTACAAATCACATTTTGTATTTTCTTTTTGTAGCAAGCACATCTAACAAGTGGATCATCATTTCCTTGTAGGTCAATATTTATGGTATTTTTTTATAGAAATATAAAATGGTTTAAAGATTTGGACCAAAACCCGATGAATTTGGATTAATACAATGAGAAGCAAAAGATTTGGATAGCTTAGCCTACGCGTAGCAGAACCCTTTTAGCTCCACCGCCACATTTGCGTCATATCAGCGCCACATCAGCTTTTTCATAAATCCACAATCTTATCACTTTTTTAATTTAATACAACACACCCCACACACACAACACAACACATACACAACGGATAGAATGGATCCATGGACGGTGTGGGAAACCACCACAGCTCGAGCCCGCCCGAGCCCGTCAGCCCACCAAATCCAAGTGCTTGCTACACATAGCCTTAGAATAACTATATATGCTAGGTGATGTGTTTGTTTCAATTTAACATAAGATATTTACTATAATATTCTTAATTATTTTTACTTTTTATTATGATCGGTTGTATTTTATTGTAAATAATGATGGTAAAATCTAAAACTAAAAGAGAATTTGGTTTATTTAAGTAACATATGTAATACAAATCTCTAAACAAAAAAAAAATCTGAATCCCTATTTTAACTTTGTCTTTTTAATCTAACTCGGCATTTTACCATTTATCATTATTATGGGTAAAATAACTATATTGACCCCCATTTATTTAGGTTTAATAGAAGAAGTTAACAGGTATAAGTGAGGGAACCAAAACCAAGCAGAAAGCATAAGTCAGGGATAATACACCACTTCTTTTAGTTTAAGAACGAAAAAGGTTAAAAATTACATAGCTCATAAGTTTACTTTATTATTTTATTATATTATATACTTACAAGAGTTGGGTTACAATTGAATTATGAAACAAGATTGTTTGGTAAATATCTTGTTATATTATTTTATTATTTTGTTTGGTTTGAATATCACAAGAGTTGGGTTACAATTACTACATATTATTATTTTATTATTTTGTTTGGTTTGTATTGTATATGAAACAAGTTTGACCTAAATGGTCAAACACGGGGGTACAATTGAATTATGAATGCGGGAGTTTAAAAGTGGCGCCCAATTCTGGTTGAGGAGGAAGAAATTCGAGTAGAAATGGAAGACGACACAGGAGGAGAGCGATCAAGCTTCGTCATCGGACTCATCGAGAATCGAGCAAAGGAGGTTTACTTCTTCATCTCTATTTATATCTACACTACACTACACTACATATGTATATTTTCAATCAATCAATCTCTACATATATATATCTACTTCATTCTTCTGCTTTTGGATTAGGGCACTAATCACTCAATTTTGCACTTTTTTCCATACAATGCCATTACCAAGGTAAGCATGATTTTGTTTGGTTTAGTTACCTGCAACTGCAAGTTTAGTAAGTAGAGGACATGCCTTTAGAACGATATATAATAAGACTCTACGTTAATCAAATTATATCATGCTATATTTCTATTATTAGTTTAAATGCCTTCATGACCATACATAAAAAACACATATTATTGCCTTTTCTAGTGTGACATCTATCTATCTAGTGGCTTTTGTTTACCTTTTCTTTTTCCAAAAGCCAGCCTAACCGGAGATGATGTCCATCAATCAGGTTGGAGTGGCTGCTTTTGATTTGAGGTCCGCTTCACTTCACCTTTCAGAATACATTGAAACTAGCAGTTCCTATCACAACACAAAGACACTGCTGCATTTCTATGATCCAATGGCCATCATTGTCCCTCCTAATAAGCTAGCCCCTGATGGCATGCTTGGTGTATCACAATTGGTTGATAAATTCTATGCCTCAATTCGAAAGGCACTATATCTTCTCTTCTCTATAAAACATATAATTTATATGTTCAATTACCAATTTGGAACTCTGAGCATATATATATGATAACGTGTTGCAGGTCACTATGGTTCGTGGTTGTTTTGATGACACAAGGGTAATGCTTATATTAAATTGTTTCCTATTTACAATTTCACATGAATAGATCTAATTGCTATTGGCGGTGTTTCTGATATTTATGCAACCTGTTTCTCAAGGGAGCTGTGCTGGTAAAAAGTTTAGCTGCCAAAGAACCTTCTGCGCTTGGTTTGGATACCTATTACAAGCAATATTATCTGTGCTTAGCCGCTGCTGCAGCAACTATCAAGTGGTACCAATTAGTTTCATGAAACCAAATATGCTTGTATTTATGTTGTGAATTTAAAGTGATTCATCATTTGCTTTTGGAAATCTGCACTCTTGGCATGGGATTTTCTAATTCTTGCTACAGGTTCTGCATTGAGATGTTGTTGATACAAAAGTTTGGCTTAAGCTTACTTGCAAACTATTTGGTCAATAAAGAAAAAGCTAACGGCAATCCTTATTTCTGATAAAAGAAGATTCATTTTTTCATCATAATTCTTCTAATTTGTCGTTTATGGCGGGTAGTAGACATTTGACATTAAGTGATGGACAGTCAAGGACTTACTAAAGTTGCAGAAAGAGAGGTTTTTTTGGTTTATTAGAGCTTAGAATGGAATATGCTTCATAAATATTCTGCATTTACCTTCCCTTTGATTAGTTAAGTTAGTTTTGCTTCTGTTTGGCTTTTCTCTTGTGTGTGATATTGTGATCCCATAAGATTTTCAACAATAACCCTCACCATACAAGTGGCCTATACTGATCACCTTTCTGAAACTATTTCCAGCGAAGTTTCAGGAATAACACGCAACTTATGTAGTTATTGCTTCGTGGGTTGTTATAACATATGAAATTTTCAACTGCTTTGCCAAACACAGGATTGAAGCAGAGAAAGGAGTCATCATAACGAATCATTCATTATTAGTATGTCCGTTAATTTCTTATCATCTGTTCTTTTAGCTGCGAAAGCAATTCAGTTGTGAGTTTGTTCATATTATCGCTTATGCACTTGTCTCTTCGGATTTTAGTGATCCTTTACTCTTCTACTAATTCTTGTTTTCTCTTTCCATATTTGTTCTCCCTCAGGTGACTTTTAATGGATCATTTGACCATATGAATATTGATGCAACTAGGTACCATTCTTTTATCTTTCGCCATGTTAAAGAAATCAGGAATATCAATCTCATCAGGAAACTCAAATAAACTTGCAACCAGATTATTATTGTATTATAATCAATGTAATAGATTATCTGCTTTGTAGTGTCCATAACTTGGAGATTATAGAGCCACTGCATGCCGCTCTTTTGGGCACGAGCAACAAAAAGAGAAGTTTATTCCAGATTCTCAAGTCGACAAGAACTACTGGAGGGTATGCTATTATATTAGTTCACTGAACTAGCAAAACCATCAGTCATATGTGCTATGTCAATATCCTCTGTTTTCTCTATAGTGAAGATTCAAAAAAGACTTAGAATTTTCTGCTCCTAAAACACCGTATCTCAAGAATCAGAATGCTTCCCATCTCTAGCTATTTTCAAGTAAGCCTGCCTGTCAAAGGTTGTATGGCATTCTATGGCTAGTTTTTATTTTGAACAGAAGTTCAACAGATGAGATATAGTGATTGATTTGAATTTTTTTATAACTCTGTTAGGAGTGATCATTCTTTGAGGGTGGCATATCATACATCTCGAATATAGAATTTCATAATTTATCAGGTTTTTTTGTTAACTGGTGCAGGACTAGACTTCTTCGTGCCAATCTCTTGCAACCTCTGAAAGACATTGAAACTATCAAAGCTCGACTTGATTGTCTGGTAAGTCCTACCTGGAACAACAGATGATATAGAAATCCATCAGACGGTTTTTTAACTTAGCCCTTAGGGTTTCCTCTTTGATGATATAAATATACAATACTCATCGCACCTACTTGCACTTTTATCCAATTGACTGGACCATCTGGAAGGATAGTTGTATGATGAATTCTAGCCAGGATGACTGGTGGATTGATATTGTTTGTTGATAAGCTGAAGGCCCTCTTGAACAACCAGAGCCTGATTTTTGCTCTAAAGTTCAATCAACATTCAACAGCTGCTGCATTAATCTGTGCTCATTGGCTATTGCTGCTTGAAATTTAAAATCGTTTAGCCATGCTAATTACTGTGTCACAGAAAATGATTTATGTTAGAGAGAAATGAAAACACTGTAAATTCTATGCAATGTCATTTTAGGTCTTCATGCAATTAATTCCATTTAACTTTGTACTGTTCATAAGCCAATGTAATAACTTCATGATGCTTGCTCAACAACTCTAGGATGAACTAATGAGCAACGAGCAACTGTTTTTTGGACTGTCCCAGGCTCTTAGAAAGTTTCCAAAAGAAACTGGTGAGTGTGTTTGGTAGAAAGTGTGCACTCTATGTTGATAGACGTATCAGTTTCAATGATGTATTTATTCATGTTTTCATTTAGACAGGGTCCTCTGTCACTTCTGCTTCAAGCCAAAGAAAGTCTCTAGTGAAGTCTTGGGCATTGATAATGCTAGAAAGAGCCAAGCTCTAATATCAAGCATTATTGTTCTGAAAACAGCTCTGGATGCCTTGCCATTTCTCTCAAAGGTACATATAGTGTTTTGTATTTGTTTGTTCAACTCTAGAACCTTCTAGAAATTCAAAGTTCTAAATTATCTAAACTGTGTTAGGTGTTGAAAGATGCAAACAGCTTTCTTCTTGGAAACATATACAAATCTGTATGTGAAAATGAAAAATATGCTTCTATAAGAAAAAGGTAAGTTCTTGGTTTGTTTCGTACTTCCCGACTACACGCTTTCTACTTTAGTCTTTGACCAGACATGCCCCTTCCAGTAGTTGATAAACATAATACTTTCTTGATCACTCCAATTTAAAAATAAAGGAAGTTCACTTTGATTCCTAATATATATTTAATCTCAGAATTGGGGAGGTGATTGACGAGGATGTACTTCATGCACGCGTTCCTTTTGTTGCCCGGACACAGCAGTGTTTTGCTGTCAAGGCTGGAATAGATGGATTTCTCGATATTGCAAGAAGATCATTTTGTGACACCAGTGAAGGTATCGATCTGGTCTACCTTATTGAATAGTGTTCATTCTAATCATTGTTATACGATCTATGGCCATAGACTCTAATTGGTTAACATGCACAGCTATACACAACCTTGCAAACAAGTATCGCGAAGATTTTAAGCTTCCAAATTTGAAAATCCCATTTAACAATAGGCATGGATTTTACTTCAATATTCCTCAGAAGGACATACAAGGAAAACTTCCTAGCAAGTTCATTCAGGTAGCTAAGAGGATATTTGTCCATGCCCAGAGTCTCCTCCTGTGATTTTACTAATGTTTATATTTGCTTTTGAGACGATTTTAGGTTATGAAGCATGGGAACAGCATACATTGCTCAAGTCTGGATCTTGCTTCTGTGAGATTTTCATCACAACTACATCTTAGTTTGGTGATTTTATTTTGGTAGAATGTTGGTTAGTTTTTTGGTTTTCTGACCAGTTAAAGCTAACATGTCTATCGTCCAAGTTGTTTATTTTGATTATATTTTCCTTGTAAATGGCTGGTAGGCTTATGCCTGTGCCTTTAGCCCAGAACTCGTGTTTCCTGAGCCCAATGGAGAACCCTTGATTTCTCTATGACTATCTACTTGCCTTTTAGAGTATAATTGTAACACTGAAACTTATTATAAAATACAAACCATAGATAAATTTCAACTCCAGTGGACATGGAAAGAGTGTCATCCTTTTTTCTAGAGTGCACTGTGTTATCTCTCATTCAATCTTTTATATGGTCCATAACACATGAACTCCTATTTATAATCCATGAGCTATGATGAATCTTCTGTTTCTATCATGTATATGTGAATTAGGTGGTGTTGGTTGAGTGATATTGATTGCTTCTATATATCATATTTTACAATTTTGGTTTTATATTTTATAAATAAAAATGCATAATGCATTGTTCTGTGTTTCTTAAGATTTTTGTAAGAGTTCGATCAATATAATACATTTGTTATTTTTTAAATCTGCAGTTAAATGCAAGAAACAAGTCTGCAGCCAAAGAATGTTATTTGCGTACAGAACTTTGCTTGGAAGGTGGATATATACAATCATCTTTTAGTTAGTATAGTTGGGATTGTACTGTCATTCCATGTTGAAGCGTTATTATTTTCACGTTCTCCATCTCTTATTGAAAAAGTAAAAGCTGTATATTATCATTAGCATTTTTACCATCAAATTTACCTGGTGGTATGCAATGGCTAATTTCGAGATGCAAGTTTTCTGATACAATCTTAAATTTTATATATTAAAACTAGTACACTATTCAGTGTCTTTTCCACTTTTACAAGACAAAATTTTCATGGCTTTAATTGTTGTACTTTAAGATTCTCTACTAGCATGTCATAGTAATTATTTCTGTGTCTATTTGTTAATCATGGTTGTGAGGCTGTTTAGTGCCTACATGCTTTCAGAAAACTGTCAGTTACAATCATCAAGGGTGCAACTTGTGTTTCATTAGCTTGCAGTCTTTGCAGTTTCAAAGCTTTTAAGTGGTGTGTTAAATTTTTTTGTTTTTCTTTTTTAATTGATCAGTGTTTTGATTGCGAGTTTAGTTTTATGTAATAAACAGCTTTTGGATGCTGTGCAGTGAAATTGTATTGCTGCATGCTAGTCACTTGGTTGCTTATTTTGTGGAACACTTTCCTATTTTGAATTTATCTTCCTTACATTAACGTGCAGCACTCATGGATGCAATCCGGGAGGATGTCTCTGTGCTCACGATGCTTGCTGAAATCCTGTGCCTATTGGATATGATTGTTAATTCATTTGCTCACATGATTTCAACCAAGCCTGTAGATCGGTATACTAGACCTCAATTCACAGGTAAGTATTTTAATCATTCTCTTTCTGACTTGGTCCCACAGTGATTATGACATAAATTCTTGACTTGTATGTTTACTGATAGAGAATGGACCACTGGCAATAGATGCTGGAAGACATCCTATACTAGAAAGTGTGCACAATGATTTTGTTGTACGTTGTGCTCCTTTATATTCGTATAATTACATCATGTGCTCTAGAGCATATTTGTAAAAAGATTTTCATTGGAAAGCTTGCTCATGTAATGCCTTCTGGTTTGACAATCTTTTTGCAGCCCAACAATATCTTTCTTTCACAGGCTTCAAACATGGTGATTGTCATGGGCCCGAACATGTAAGAAATAGATTGTCCCAATTCTATAGCACTGATTACTCTTTAAGACCTTGAAGCCAACTCCACTCGAGCTAAATTCCCTAGACATGGAAATAGCTATAGCTGCAGAGTCTAGGAATTATTCATACCATGCAAACAAATCTTAACCTCTATAAGAACACCCGGTCCATCTGGGAAGGGAGTTTTAAAGCATCCCCGAATGTATTCTTGCTAGAACTGCATAAACGTATGCCTTGTTGATTTATCAAGGCATGATTATGTATGCCAATACGATGAATATGGTACTGGTAAAGCAACATATATTAATCATATTTCTTTGTGAAAAGATGATAAGATCAGACACGAACAAGACATAGTAAACCACTCATTAGTGATGGGACTAGTCTCTATAAAGGGTTAAATGCAGAAACCATCATTTAATGGGCCGTTTGGTTCACGGAATTTAAAGGAATTTGATGATGTTGGA
The DNA here is from genome assembly GCA_030169165.1 of Centaurea solstitialis. Lineage (NCBI taxonomy): Eukaryota > Viridiplantae > Streptophyta > Magnoliopsida > Asterales > Asteraceae > Centaurea > Centaurea solstitialis. The sequence continues at coordinate 81,941,435 of CM058044.1, forward strand.
ATGACAAATTCCATTGACCAAATTACTTTGTGATGTTTGGTTTGCGAAATGAACTTGATGGACAATTTTAAGGAATTCATCATTCCTTGGCTTAAGTGAAGCAATTGAATTTCTAACAACCAAACACATAGTCAAATTCCATTTCAATTCCTTTAAAGTCGAATTCCCTTGATGGATTCCAGTTCCATCAAATTCCATTCTGCGAACCAAACACCCCCTTAGTAACTATCTAGTGATTACAAAGAACCAAGACATAAGTTTGTTCTACATAAATGAAGGCATGCTGATGGACTTCATTCATGAATATGCCTTCCTGTCCTTTCTCTTCACTTTCTGTGTCGTGATTTGCTATATGTTGCAAAGCATCAAATAGCTCAAGTGTAACATATGGTGCTTCCTTCAGGAGCGGAAAAAGTACATACCTTCAACAAATATGTCTGATTGTCATCCTTGCTCAAATTGGCTGCTACATTCCTGCCCGCTTTGCAACTCTAAGGGTGGTTGATCGTGTTTTTACAAGGATGGGCACAGTCGATAATCTTGAATCAAATTCTAGTACGGTACATACTAAATTACTTCCTTACCTTTTTTCCGACCAGATCACTTAATTCTAATTTCTACACAAGGTATGTACTACATCTGTTCTTAACATCTACTGACATGTAGAGTTTAAGTATATGGTGTTATGTGATTATATGAAAGCTCATTCATGAAGTCAGAGAATCTAGTCCGTCACCAGTTATGGAAGTTGGTTAGGTTTACCCCTAAACTTTTATTGCTATTGAAAATCACAGTGGAAATTGCCAAATTGGTAATATTTTTATCTTTGTAATTACTCTCAATTTGTCAAATGAAACAATTATAGAGTACTAAATGAGTGTAATCCATTTCATAGATTTGAATAATTCTTATACTTGGAAATGGAGGATATTCTCTTTTACACCACAATTGGACAAATTGCGAGTCTATGCGACTTGGGGTTCTTTTTCTGCAATGCGTTTATATTAAAAAAGCAATGTTCCCTGAAGCAAGATGAGTTTTAAGTTGTCTTGGTTGGTGTGCTCTATTTCAACAACTAGCATACCAAGTTTTTAACAATTGAAAGGGAAATATTACATTGGTGTAGAATAAACATTGAATGCCTCCCTACCACCTGCCAAACGTAATGCTTGAATGCTACATTCATGTATACTTTAGCACCTGATTCTCTGACCAATTAAAGACTCTGATAGACGTGTCATGTATGTCTAAATAACTTTCTATCATAATATGAATTACTTGATCGTGGAGACAATTACTTATTCGGCTTATATCATGACAATCAATAGTCAAGAGCTTGTGAGATCAAGATAGGTTACGTTTGTCATGTTGATCATTATTTAAAGGGGGTGAGAGTAGCAAGCTAGTCTGTCCTTGTTTAATATTAGTGACTCGATATAGCTCAAAGTCAAAATCTTTGATTTACAATTAATGCTTTTTACATATACACTGTTTCGTGTGGTCATTTTAGTTCAACTCAACTGGAAGTAATAGAAATTAGAACTGCATTTAGCAGTCATTACAACCCCTTCTGGAAGTTCCATGGTGCAATCAAACTGCTATCTTTACTCTCTCTGTCATGAAGTTCATGGATCTCACCAATTATCTTCATATACATACTACCTTAGGAAGATTATTCTCAGGAACTTCAATTTTGCAGTTCATGACAGAGATGAAAGAGACGGCTTTTATCTTACAGAATTCCTCTGAAAGGTAGGTAGGTATACTAGGATTATAATCAGGTTGGTTTCAATGACAGATTCCATTGTTTATTCATGTAAGTTATTCTGTGACTGGAAACAGGAGTCTCGTTGTCATGGATGAGCTCGGCAGGGCTACGTCTTCCTCTGATGGTTTTGCGATTGCTTGGAGTTGCTGTGAACAACTATTATCACTCAAAAAGTAACTTTTTAGCCATACAGCTGTTCATAGTATCACTCGAGGACAACTTTTTTGGAAGGATCTCCGGCTTCTACAAATTTAATCTCGAATAAGCTTGTATTTGATTTACATAATACTCGTAATAGTAATAAACTAATCTCCTAAATATATGCCTGCTTGTGACTTGGTTTCAGTTACACAATATTTGCCACACACATGGAGAACCTATCGGAACTAGCCAGCATATATCCAAATGTGAAGATTCTTCACTTTGATGTTGAAGTAAAAAACAAGCGGTTGGATTTCAAGGTTGCAGCTCATCATCTAAACTTGACATCCAAAGTGATGGCTACATACATGTATTTCTAACTTGTTGTTGATTCACATAAACAGTTTGAGCTGAAAGATGGATTGCAACATGTACCACATTATGGGCTTCTATTAGCAGGAGTAGCTGGGTTGCCAAGTTCAGTTATTGAGACTGCCAGAAATATCACTTCAAGGATTACAGAAAAGGTGAATAATCATCTCATTGTGCATTATATTTTCCAAGTTCTTGCACATACTCTTTGATTTTTGATGGGTCTACTCTCTTCTTCTTTATCTCCCTCCATGTATCATATATTTTCATTTCTTTGGCAAAATTTCAAGATAATATTATATATCTATTTGGCCATTATAGTTATTACAACTTCAGTTATAGTCGAACAGTTGCACACAACCTTGCCAAATGTGGTAAGAGTCTTTCTTAGGATAAGATAAAAAAGTAATAGGATGAATGGGGCATTGATTCAGATGAAGATATTTGTTTTGGTTATAAATAGGGAGTGAAGAGGAAAGAAGTGAACTATGAGCAATATCATGGGATTCAGATGACATATCGAGTGGCTCAGCGTCTCATATGCTTGAAGTATTCCACCCAAGATGAAGATTCCATCCGACAAGCACTTCAACATCTCAAGGACTGCTACGCCAATGCTACAATTTAGATTTCTCTTGCTTACATTCATTACAAGCTGCTTGCTTGTTTTTACTTTTAAAGGAAAATACAATTTTACTGGTCAAAAGATACATCAGTGAAAGTAGTAAGTGTTAATAAAATTTTCACCATACATATAAAGAAACAGCATTTTAACTCCATGTCCATGGCATGGCTATTTTCAAAATTAGTAACTTGATGTTATAGAATGATATTATATCACTACCCATAATCAACCGTGTCATTTTCAGGTTTTTATTGAAAACTAGAGGCAAATGAAAAAAAGGCAAATAGAGCTTGAATTGTCTTGGCAAAACTGTATTCAATCAAAAATGAAAAAGATCATGTGTTTAACTCCATCTCCCCTATGGAAGTATAGAAAGAAGACAAACCAAAAGAGGGAGACTTCCCTTATATCATCCTTAGCAATTATCCAAATAAATGTTATGACGAAAGTTGGTCATGTGTCTGTAAATAGCAAAGATGAGACGAGCACAAGATAAGCAAGAAAGAAGAAAATGACTATCTGCATGAAGAACTTGGGATTGTCCCTCATGTTTGGAGATGTAACCGCCCTGAAAACCACATAAAAAGACACTTGGAGTTACAATCAAGACGCCATCCAACAGAGTATAGAGTCATATTTAAACTTTCAAATCTTCTAGTTTCATCTACTATTTTATAAAATAAAATAATAATAGTCAAGAAAATGAAAATGAGGAGTTTACCTAGCAATGCGTTGAGAAAGCCGGGGGAAGGGCATACTCTGAATAAACACGATTCCTGGTCCTGTCACCATTGCTGTTACCAAATTCTCACCCTAGGCATACAATACAAGACACTTTTACAAAGTAACACATATGATAAATAAATACAACCCCATGCAAATTTACCATGCGAGATGGCTAGTTTTTTTTTTTTTTTTTCCCTTTGAAGTAACTGCATCTTTCAACTAGATTGTTCTACTGTTAAATCAAATAGTAAAAATAAGATAAGCAAGTTACCCCAAAGACCACCCTTCTCATTGGACCATTATATTTTATTTGCACGTTTACTGTAGATGACAGTGCAATGACGCTAGACATATCCACTGAAAGTGTCTCCCCGACCTCCAGATTTTTCTGCACAACTAATACCAGAAAGCAAACAAGTAAGTTAATCAAGTGAAGCTTGCTTTTAAAAGAAGAAGATATTAATCCAGCAGAATAGAATTAGAAAGAAAGCAATGACTAGTTATACCAGATCCACCTCCGACTATGAATGCCAGGCCTTCTCCAGATAGTTTTTGTCTCAAGAATCCCTACAAACTCCACACATGTTATTAGCTAAGTTCAACGGATTTGAGATAAGAATAAGTAAATAAGAAACCTCACCTCAACACCAGCTACGACATTACGTGCCCTTTGATCAAATGTGCTACTGACCTTCACATCACCGATGGAGCAAAGAAATGCATCTGGCTACAGAATAATATTAACAACTTCTCAGTAGAAACAAGATACAAACCAAAGGGCTTCTAGCCTAGCGGTATCAAGGTGTTTGTAAGGTGTTTTCCTTGGCTTTGGTCATGGGTTCGAGTCCCGCTGTGGACAAAAGGTGTAGTTTAGGAGTAGACTAGGAGTAGAATAGGATTTGTTGTTCAAAAAAAAAAAGTAGAAACACGATACAAACATATGCTGGTCAAAAAAGAATCAGACGTACCTGGCATAATATTTCACCGCCAAATGTTGCCAAGTCAATCTACAAAGCTGAAATACATCAGAATCAAGCACAAGAAAACGAAATGCAATTAGAATTGACTAGATCACAAACCGGGAGAATCCTTCCTAGAGAAGGTGCAGCAATGCCAACAAATCCATCAGTCGAACCAGCATTTAGAAAATATGTTTTAGTCACGTTCTTCCCAAAAAGCCACTGCCACATTCCTGCTTCATTTTCTGGGGCATAAACATTTTCCATTTGAATAGAGCCAGACATATAGCACATGCAACCTGTGAATAATAGACATAATATTTATTCCCTTAATGTTTAAAATAAAATAACACAAAGTTAAACAAATAAGCACAATTCAAATTCCTTGTACACGGTACCTCTAAAATGCCCATATCTCAATCTACAACTAGGAAGTAGTATCCCAAAACAATGCAAGAAAGCTCACAACAGTGTTCCCTCATGATAGAAAAATATATGACTGGTTTAGAAGGTAAGAAGTTAGTTAATAGCCAACTACCTGGTTTTGCACTGACCTTGTCTTCTGGCTTCAACATAATCTGGCAAGCAAGGAAGGACATATCAGGATGTTGACTTATCTTGGAGGTCAATTATAAACATCTTTCGAACAACTTACCTGAACTATCTGAGCTTCACCACCCAAAATCTGAAAAGGCGTGACAGCATCTTGCAGGCTCTGTTGTACACCAGCCACCATATAAGTAATTGAGTAATAGTAAAGGTAAGCAAGATCATGAAATGTCCATGTTATATACTCATCCATTTAATAAACTCATGCTATTTATCATAAATAAATAAAAGCATAAGTGATTCTAGTTTAGGTTGGATGGAAATGCTACATTTATATTCTCCTGCTTAGTTTGGATTAAGGAATTGATGCAATAATGAATAGAAATGCAGCGAAACAAGACATAATAAGTTGGGTATAATAATAATATAGAGACAGATAGATGAGCATAATAAAGGCAACAATTGTAAACTTGTGCATAAAATAAAACACCCATCATGATTCTTCATCATCACTCATAAGTAACAATCTATCTATCTGGTTTCTTGATTAACAAAGACAAGTAATTGAAGTTGGAGTCTGATCGGTAATAAAGTCAAGGAAGGGTTTATAAGCGGAAGTCATCATTCCATCCATCAATTCTGGTTATCCATCAGATGTATGTATGTATGTATGTATGTATGTATGTATGTATAAACACACATAGATTAGAGTGAAACTGAAATTGAAATTGAAAGAAAACCTAAAACTGAAATTGGCATAAAAATAGAAACTTTGTAGATAGATAGATACCCACCTGATAAACAAAGGGTTGGAAAGGCGTTGAAAAGAAGGGAGCCGCCATGAAAAATTCTTCAAGGATCAAAGAGCTGCTGCTGAATCAATCAATCAATCAATATTATTATTAAGACACACACGCACACAGACAGATCGATCTATCGATCGCAAAATACACCCACCCACTATTTTTATCGGTCAAGGTCAAATATTTATTGTGTTTGTGTGTGTTCCTGCCCGATTTCACAACCCACTTATTTCTCAAAAACGAAATTTGTTAAAATCTTTTTATTGAACTTGTGAAATTTAAATGAATTGGATAACTAAGTTGATATTAAATCTAGGAAGGGATTATCAACATCTAGATGATAAATGGATGCATTTTGCTTATCTCAACACTTCTAATATAATCCTTCACAACAAATGATTGTACATTTGTCCAACTTATATGAATCGGTTTAAAATTTTATAAAAATTTTGAATTGTTTTTAAATAAAAATATATTATTAAATAAGTTTATCCTTTTATAAGTGCTCATTTTAATTCTCTCGATTCCTCTTTCCTTTACTATATGTTTCAATCTTCTCTAACCTTTGTTGACTTGAAATTAAAACTAAGAATTTAATATGATTTTTTTTAAAATTACAACTTTCATCAATATGTTTTTTTCAAAATTACGGACATGTCGTCAATATGGTTTGTTAAATTTACAACTTTTCTCTTTTTTGTTTAGAAATTATGGTTTTTATCCTTAAGAGACTAATTTCTAGCTTCAAGTATGAGAGACACAAACAATAATAAATTGTAAACCACAAGAATGAAAACAAAAAAAAAAAAAAACAAATTATAAACTATAAAAAAAACAAATTATGAATTATAAAGATTAAAATCATAATTCCAATGAACAAAGATAACAACTTTCAACAAGACTAAACTAAAACTTAAGATCACCAACGTTTTTCTCAATTTTCTTGTTTATATGGTTTATTAACTTCTCTAATCTTCGATGTGAAAGTAGGCCAAGACTTTTAATAGAAAAGTCGGGTTTTCCAAGTCCACGGCCAAGTAGAGAATATTTTATGTGCAATTGGAGCTCAGCATATGTATTAACCTAAGGTTAGAGACAAAGTTTGGCAGAAGCTCCATCGTTTTAGTTTAAGATGATGATTAATTGAAGGTTAGACCTCTTCTCTTCACATTATTAAAGACCCACCAACATTAACATACATATTATGTTTTTGCACTTGTGTTAGCCTTGAGCATTTGGCTTATGTATACTATAATATTTAAAATGTACTTCAACACTAAATTTGAAAAGGTAAAAATATGATAATATTAGCATGTGAAATATCTCTCTTAAAACTGGGCCAAGAGCAGTCAATCCTAAGATTTTTGGAGTCGACCCAATTTTGAAAATGGTGATCTTTGGTTCCAATTGCTTTGGATTGAAATTTATGTATGCCCTTGTAAAATAATTAATTACACAAATAAAACATGATATTTGAGTCAAAATTCACAAACAAGAAGCAGCCATGAATGATCAACACCACTACTAACCAACCATGGGGTAAAAAAAAAATAATGGGTGAAGTTTAACATTTTTTTTTCCTTCCTACAACTAGGTTAGTTAAAGTCTTTCTTCGAGGCTCCATCTTTTCCCCCATTCCTTCCAAGACCATGAACAAGATATTTATTAGAATGAATCAAAAGTAACACATTAATTACAAATAAATATACTAGAGAAGCTAGCTATTTCAAGTTGCAAAACAATGCTACTAGATATCCCTTTTCTTGTTCAGAAATCAACCACCGGTATGCAATGCTACTAGATGATCAATGCATATGCATATGAAGAATTACAATATTGTTTCTATCTTTTGACTACATGCTCAAACCAAAACAACCACACCCCTTCTTTTGTTTTCTGCAGAAACTTGGATTTTATTTAAGTCAAAAGGAAAACTATACCATACCCTTTATTTGTAAAACCAAAAGCACCACAAAGTAATATGGTCCATATGGCCTTAAAAGAAAAGGAAAAAAAAAAAAAAAAAGACACCTACATATGCAACCTTACTAACATGTTGGTGATAAAAGCATTCTAGCTCCATCAGGTACTACTGGAAAACTACTCAAACAACCATTCAAGTGTTAGAACACGGGAATTACCAATCAATGTCGTTAAAGTTATCCCAGAGAATACCTGCCACTTTCAGGGAAGCAAAGATACTTGTGGAACTCAATTTCATCGGGAGGTACCCTAACATGGACCACAACAGCCAACTTTGTTACAAGTTAGATCCAATAATCAATGGCTGACCTCTTCTAACAAAACAAAAACTCAGAAGCATCAAATACTCCACAAACGAGAGATTCAAATGGCACCCAAAACCATTTGCACACACCCAACGATGTGAAGATCATCACCTGCACATACCCAACAATTTACAGTTTATCCAAAATCCCCTGCCTGCACATACATACCCAAAATCGAACCTTCCGTCTGCAGATCAGATGGCATATCAACCAGGAAACATGATTCAGAGCATATGCTATATCACAAAAGGCATATAAGGTTGACGGAATTTATCACAACCAAAATTCATAAGTAATACCATCAGAAAAATAAACAAGAAAAACATTAGTAAAAACATTGCTGTAAGAATATCAAATAAAGCCAATGTCAAATATTATTAGCCAAAGGATTCCACCGAGCAAGAGAACAGCAATCCGTGAGAGCCCACAAACTGTATCGTCAATTCTGAAAATAGCCCTTGCCTGATTTTGTGGGAAACGAATTGAAGTTGACTAATAACTTTCTGCAATTGTTACAACAGCACAGCAAGAGTAAAGATGTGAGTCTGAAACTTCCAACAAGCAAGACGAAAGAAAATAGGTTGATAAGAGCTCCAAGAAACATCGAGCCTGCCAAAGAATATAAGCATAAACAAGATAGGTTATCAACTAAAGTACATCATGTCATGACACCTGAAAGTTAGCAAGAGTTATCAATTATAAACAGATATACACACATCCATACGGCCTCAACCAGCATGCATGTATTAAGGATAAAGTAAGTTCTAGTATATATACCAAACGATGGAACCAAGTACCTAAATACTTTTACAAGGGACATGTTGCCATAGCTGTAGGACACACTTAGAGAAGAACTATTAGTTTGCATTTCCAGTGGAGAAAGATAATGTTATGCTCCTTGTCTTCCGTAAAATTGTGCATATGTTTCAAGTAATTACAGCATAGATTTATACTTTTAAGCTGCAGAAAATTAATCAAACACGAGCAAGATTCGAAACGTACACCAAAGAAGAGAAAACAATCCAAAGGGTAACCCAATTATGATAGTTTGTATAAGATTACCCACATTCTGTCAAATAAATGGTAACAAACGATCACCCATATAATTTCTCTTTTCCCATATTTTGAAACAAATGTGAAATGTTAATGAACATGTCAATTCCAAAATAAGCTTTAACACACATGTGCTAAAACAACAGGTCTTTTCTAACTTGAAAAACCTCACTTTTTCCAATTCAACAAGTCTTTTTGCAGAAAATTTAATAAAGCCACAACCTAATATTCTCCTTTTTGCAAAAAATAATCAATTGGTTACATAAGTAGCACTAACCTAATATTCTTCTTCCATTAACAAAAAACAGAGATTGGTGGTGATGAGAAACAAGAAACTGCCACAAAATGAATTTGAGTTTTTGGGCACAAAATTGAGATCTGAATGTGGTACTTTTGGCAAAACCATTACGAGATGATAAAAATGCTGCGTGAACACTGCAGAAACCTTGGGCCAGTGGCAGCGTAAGGCGACAAGCAGAGGGAGGGGCAATTTCAGAAGAGAAAGATTTTCCGATGAGCATGCTGTGAGATATGGTCTCCGGTTCCTTGCACTACCCCCTAATACCCCAACAAAACACCCACTCAGTGTTAGAAGTAACCAAAAGGTCATTTAGAGGGCAATGAAGACATATCCCAGTAAAATTTGGTTTCCTACTGAAATACTCATCAATCATGCACCTTATTTTTCTAAGGAGCAATAGAGCAGACTTGGGAATCAGAGAAAGACAAAGCTGTTCTTTAGCAATATGTTCAATCCACCAGCATCACCCACCCAGAAAATTTTAATTCAAGTAGACATTTTATGGTGATACTGCAGGAGCAGTAAGTGGTTGCAAGTGATCAAAAAAATCAAACAGGTCAACTTAATTGTAACAAAAATACTAGAGAACAAAACCAAAAAAGACCCCAAATCCTCCATTTTGTTAATTCACAGACGGTGATTCCTGTCTTGCCTCACACACAAACATCTGATACATCATGTCTAAAAAGACATACCTTAAAATTGTTAACCATCTACGTTATGTCTGCAACTAGCTCAAAAGAATAAGTGAGGCTATGTAAGAAACATCCTTCTCAAAAAGATTTACTCAAGACTTAGGGTCACTAAGTATAGCCCCGAGCCTAACCACATGACTAAGAAGAGAAGGTGAAAAATATGATGCATACTTACAGTTGATGCATATGTAGAACCAACATTGAAATTGTGTCACTTCATCTCAGCCATAAACTTCTCATACTCCGGGTCTGTGCCATAAGCAGTTTGCTGATTCTGTTCTGCAGAGGAAGCAGGTGGAGGGGGTGGATTCGAAGACCATGGTGCACTTGCAAAACCCTGTTGCTCCACTACTGACTGGGTCGCAGGTGGTGGTGGAGGAGGTACACTGTAATAAGAAGAGTAACTCATTGAAGCTGAAGGAGGATATGCACTCTGAGTGTTTCCATACACATTATTGGAAGGGGATTGGGTAGGGGGATTATGCAATCCAGCTGAGTAGCTTTGCTGAGCTTCAGTAGATGCAATGTTCTGAGGTGGGGGAGGATACTGAACACCATAAGAGGGCATTTGTTGGCCTGGGAAGGATGAATACATGTTTGATCCTGGAGGGGGTGGAGGAGGTGCATAAGCAGCATAAGGAGGAGGAGGAGGTGGTGGCGGTCCCCAAGGAACTGGGGCACCGATATAACTCCCTGGAGGTGCGGGTCCACCTGATCCCATCTGCTGAGATGGATATCCGCCGCCAAGTGTCTGATTGGCACCAGGATAAGCTGGGACAGGTGCAGCAGGAGGACCAGGGGGTACCGTAGGTTGGGGTGGCTTTCCTGCAACTCTTACTGCAATTACTCTTCCATCTAGCCGATAACCATTCATGCTGGCAATGGCTTGATTCGCTTGAGCTATATCAGAATACTTTACAAAGCCATAACCTTTACTCAGCCCGGTGACCCTATCTTTAATCACCTTTGCCATTACTATTTCCCCAAAAGGTGAAAATAATCTAATGAGAGCATCATCTTCCAAAGTCGGAGGCAGGTACCCGATATACAGATTTGTATCATCGATTTCTTTGCCAATTCCAAGACCAAAACCAGTTCCGATTTTTGCTGCATTGCTTCCTAGTCCAGGATGTGCAGAGGCTCCGGTGCTTCCATTTGAAGTATTACCGGAGGCGGCCCATGGGGGATTGCTTCCTGAACTATTGGAAGATCCCATGATGGGCAATGGTGTGGGTTGCTTAGTCATGCCCTCCGGAAGGGTCCCACCAAGTTCTGCCAAGAAATTCTGATACTCATCGTCCATCTTCTTTCCTGAGGTGCCTTTGACAGGACAATCAATGGTCGGGTGGCCACCATCACCACATATCTTGCACAAAACATCGCTCTTGAAGGTGGACATGCGGGATGGACAAGCAAACTGACGATGCCCAGGCTCACCACACAGTCTACAGTACTCATCGTCTCTTATCGTCCCATTCAGGGCAGCAAGCTCCCGAAGCTGCTGTCTTTTGTGTTCATTCAGACCTTCATCAACAGGGTGCAGTAGCTTTTCCACCATCCCTGCGGCAGCATCAAGTCCTTCCTGCGTCTCTGCTTCCACCAGAACATGCAAGTCTTCGTTTTCGGAAGGATCAAACTTTAGGTCACGCTTTTGCCCAAACCTGCCTTCTTTGACGGAGCCTTTACCCCGGATGACAATCTTGGCTCCGGTCTCCTTCTCCATCCTTTTCTGGGTATTCCCTCTTGGGCCGATGATGAGTCCAATGAAATTGTAACCAGGGTACTCTTTCATAGGAATATAAAGCTTCTTCTGAAGCTTAGGAGGCCTATAGTCAGCAGGGGGCTTAAAGGCAGGGTTTCGCTTGATGATCTGGGAGATAATCTCTTGCCTCTCCCTGTTAAGCCTTTCCCTTGCCCTGTACTCTCGTGTATTGATTCGGGTTCCCATGTTGTCATAGATGGGGTCTGGTGATGGTGACCTAGCACCTTCGGGACGATCATCCAACTGTTGACCAGACTGTAAGATCCTACTAATCTCCATAAGCCTAGCATTTAGAGCTTGAATTTCAGGATCCATATCCATACCTCCTGTAAAATCTTTCATGAAATCCGGTAGCTGAAAGACAGGTTTAGGCTCGTCGTCCGCCCATCGAGACTTCCTCTTCTTAGCACCCCCATTCTGATCAGCAGCAGCATCTCCATCGGCGGCGGCAGGGGGATCCCATCTGCTCCGCCTACGCCTCTTGCTGGTAGTATTATTATTGTTATCCTCTCCGGAGGCGGAGGCGGTGGGGTTATCCTTTTCCGTAGTAGCAGTGCCGCCATTCTCAGAGTTGAGATCTAGGGTTTGTGGTTGAGGAGGAGGTTTGTAGTCGGAATCGGAGGGCGGAGGCGGAGGTGGTGGTGGTGGTGGTGAATCGGCGGGGAGGGGATTATTGGTGGTGTAATCATAGGAAGTAGTGGTGGGGGCTAGGGTTTCGGATGGAAGAGAATCTTTAGAAGAAGAAGATTATGTTTGATGATAATTTAACAAATGAAAATTTCGGGTCTGGCCTTGGTTGGTGTTATGATAATTATATCGCAAACAAATTATGTGTATATGTATATGTATAATCTATATTTGTGTGAGTGAATCTAATATATAAAATAAACATTCAAAAAATAATATGGTTATAGCGTGATTAAATCATAGTTTTGGTTCCTCAACTTCTATGTAATTCTACTATGGCATCGGTTGTTACCATTTTGTTATGGTTTTGGTCTCTTTTAACTTTTTCTTTTTGAACGACAACAATCAATCATATATATCTTAAAATATGAGATTATATACTAAAAGGAAAAACCCACAAATCCTATGTGGCATCCTCTAGGCTAGAAAACTATTTCTTTTTTTCAAAATTTTGTTTTTTAATGTTGAATTTTGTAAGACCTTTTTGCCCTTCCATAAAACTGTGTAATTCATTACAACTTGGGACTTTTTTGTAAATTTACATATCCAAGTTTAACCTCCAACTCTTTATTTGCTTCTTCATTAATTCTCTTTATTTGTTAATAAAATTTGTTTTTCATAAGTTACAATAATAAACAAATTGAAATCTATAATACCTTGGTGAAGCTTGAGAAGATGAAAGTTGAAAAAGACAAAATCTTAACATGTATGTAGAAGTTATGTTCTCCAAACAATATGATTTGTTACTAAAAGAAGAACCACAAATATGATGTGACATCTTCTAAGGGCTAGAAGATCATTTATCTTTTTCTCAAACTTTGTAATTTTTTGTATTTGTAATCTTTTTAATTAATATGATAATAATTACATTCATTATTAGAGTCATTATTTCAAACATAAATTGACCACCTTTTCATTTATTCTTCAAACTTTTCATTTACCATCAATTAAATCATCAAACACATGTTATACTATATATACCAACTATTTACATCAAGGGAAGTGATATTTCCACGGTTTAATTTATTTCTTCCACAGCAATGTTTAGAAAATCACTTTTTTGCCCTTGTTTCTTCACGCGCTAAATTAAAATAGACCGTCCCCACCACTCACAATCTAAAAGCATTTACATTTAGCCCCCCTTAGATTTATTTATAATTTATTTATAAATACACTTTAAACCTTTTAGTTATTTATTTTTCATTTTTGATTTCAATAATATTAACATATATAATTGTATATTAACTAAAATAAATTAATAAAATACTTTTTAATTCTAACAAGTTATATCATTATTATCGTCTTGTTGATGCGTTCGAAATAAGTCCAATATTGAATATTTTTGGATTTTATTATTTAAATAAACATAATGAAATTGTTTAATATGATTAAATTATATTATATAATTCTTTTTTGACGAAAGTGTTTTATATTCTGATGTTTTTTACGTAATTTCTTTTTGAATGTCATTATCTTTTGAAGAAATTGATTTAACTACATATAGGTCGCTATAACGTACTGGTTATTATCGATATGAAGGAAAGTTCAAATGTGAACTACTTTTTGGTTATGAACGTGAGTACAGCCAAGAGCGCGCCACGTGGCAATCTGAAATTTCGTCGTCTAAGCTTATGCATACTGCATAATACTATCATTCAAACTGAATAAAGTCTATGCAGTATGCATAAGGCTTAGTCGCACTCGGACGCACGCGACTTAGCCACGAGTTAGCTTTATTCAAGTCTTATTCAGTTTGCATAATAGCGTTATGCAGTATGAATAACACTAACCTGCAGGTTTATGCAAACTGAACAAAGCTTAACCCGCAGAAGTTAGATTGTCATGTGTCGCGCTCTATGTTGTCCTCGTGTTCACAACCAAAAAGTGGTTCACGTTTGAACCCACCACTATCTCTCTCTCTGTATATATATATATATATATATATCTTCTCTCTCTGTATATATGTATATATATATATTATTCCGTCCGTCCCAAAATTATTGTCCAATTTTGACTTTTGAAAGTCTGTCTTTCTCGACTTTGACCTTAAATATTTTGTTTGTAATATATAATACTTGATGCAAAATATATGAATGGGTTGTGTTTTTAATGTATTTTCATTGGTATAATTTTCATCAAGTATTATATAACATAAACAAAAATATTTAAGGTCAAAGTCGACAAATAAAGACATTCAAAAGTTAAAACTGGACAATAAGTTTGGGACGGAGGTAGTATATACTAGACATGTAAGCACGGGATGCGGTGCAAAACATCTTAAGCTATTGAACACTTAAATAAATAATCTTGTTTCGTGTCTAGTGACGGATATCAAAAGTGTTTTTTTTGGTTTTGTGGTTGGTTTTGATGCACGTTTTTTGGTTGATGAGGTCCAAAACTAAAATTTATTGGGTGAAACTAAGCTATAAAGATTAAAAAAGATATGATTTTTTTATCTAAGATTTTTCCTAATTTTTATCTTTTAATGGGGGGCCATGGCCTCATTATTTGTATGTTAGATTCGCCCATGTTCATGTTAGTTTTATTATAATCACTCGATTTCAATAAATATATACATTAAAAACACCAAAATATAAAATAGTTTCGTCAAAAAAGGAATTATATAATATAATTTAACCATATTAAACAATTTCATTATGTATAATAAGATAATAAAATCCAAAAATATTCAATATTGGACTCATTTCGAACGTATCAACGAGAAGATAATAATGATGTAACTTGTTAGAATTAAAAAGTATTTTATTAATTTATTTTAGTTAATATACATTTATATATGTTAGTATTATTGAAATAAAAAATGAAAAATAGATAATTAAAAGGTTTAAAGTGTATTTATAAATAAATCTAAGGGGGCCTAAATGTAAATGCTTTTACATTGTGAGTGGTGGGGGCGGTCTTTCTAATTTAGCGCGTGAAAAAATAAGGGCAAAAAAGTGAATTTCTAAACTTTGCTGTGGAAGAAGTAAATTAGACCGTGGCAATATCATTACCCTTACATCAAACATATCCACCAAATTGTCCAAGTTTTTCTTCATTAAAAGTAAGAATCATGAGTTTTGATGTGATATCTTCTAAAACCAAGAAACCTATTTATGTTTTTTCTCATTCATTCTTCTTTTACTCTTTTTTTAACAATATTAACTTTTCATCAACATTGATGGTTATTTATGTTTGCAATTAAACCATCTTTTCGTTTTCTCTACCTACTCTCCATCTTCAAACTATTTATACTACTACAACTTATGATAGATCATCCATTCACCATATGTTTTCATGATGATTATCATGTTTATAGTTTTTTTGTGTATTTCGTCTCTATTTTTTTTCTTTTGTTTACTTTGAGAAAACTAATCCATATCTCATATATGCATTTTGTAGAAATTTTGGTGGGGATTTTAGAGTATCTTTATCATGTTTGAATAAACTTTGGGAGACAAGGTATGCATCTCTCTTACATTTTGTTAAGATATTAAAGTATATTTTTTTTGTTTATTTCGTCTATATTTTTTTTCTTTGGATTACTTCGAGAAAAACTAATCCATATACCATATATATCATTAATCATATATACCATTTTGTTGAGATTTTGTTGAGAATTTTAGAGTCTCTTTATTTAACCAATGCATTGTTTATGTTTCTTATATATTTCAAATGAAATCAAGTGTATATTTTTTATATTTCTTTTGCAGTTTTGCTTGCAACAACTATTCATCAATGAAATTTCGAATATATTACAATCGTTGATGTGTCATGAGTAAAGTTCATTCTTTGTTTATATCACATTGTTCATATAGAAAAACTGAAATATATATATTTTTTACTCCTAATTTTATTTTATGTCAAATCATCAAACATATGTTAGAGAATATGTACACAAACACATACACCGACTATTTGAGACAAATTATTTGTTTGTTTTTTTTTTGTTGAGTTTGTTAACAATTGTATATTAATCTATTTGCGAGATTCATCCAATTGTAAGCTAAGATGGATGTTCCGTCAAAATGGAAGTTATTGTGTTTTCACCATAAATTTTTTAGGTAAAAACGTGTATCTTTTATTTCATGTTCTATACAAATTATATATTGTCGTTGATGTTTGCACATATGTTTTATTTGAAAATTGTTTTCTTGCGTGACTGTGGTTCTTTCAACGGAACCAATGATGCATTATTGACAGCGATTTTAGAAGACAAGATACAATATATAATATAATTGTTATAAGTAATCTTCAATGGTTATTTGTATTTTTATTTAGGTTTTATTTCGTGAAAATTAATATGGGTATACATTTTTTAGACTGTTGTTGGAGTTTTAAAGCCCTTTTTCTTATCCCGGTCTTTTATATTTTTCCAAGTTTTTTGCTTGATTAAATATTTTAAAAATATTAGAATAAATATTTTTGTTATTTCGATGACACGTGAATATAATAATTTATATTTAGTTGTCAAAATATAATAATGAATTGGTTATAATGAATATAAAAAAATAAAGATGATAATTAATCAGTTCAATTTAAAATATAAATGAAATACTTATGATAATAAAAATATAATAACTTACCATTACTGTTTAGTGACAATTATTAATTGCTATTGTCTATATAATACTTTTTACATGTATTGATTAAAATATTAACGGTAGACTATGCCATTTATATTCATTTGTATGATACTATTTTCATTAATTCGATATAAACATATATATATATATATATATCAATTGATCCTATTTTTAAGTGAAATTGTAATTCCAAAATTAAAAACACAATAAATAAGTGAAGTCGTTATATAAAAATAAAATCATATATATTGATATTGATATATTGATGATTAATTTTATCTTACAAAAAAAGGTTTATAAAATTTAAAAAAAAATAACCAAATAAAACTCATTTAATCATAGTTTTGATATATAATGATTGTTATCTTACAAAAAAAAGTATAATTGTGATTAATATAAAATAAATAAAATTATAATTAGTATATAGTAAAATACTATTATTAGTCCTCTAAATAAATGAGATATTTATCGTGTTTAATATCGCTTAAAATCACTAGTTTTATTAAAACCAAAAACCAACAAAATATACAAACAAGCTTTTCGAGGTCGCAAGATGCAACCTCGAACAGTACAAAACAACACTATTATACTACACCGAACCCACAACCATCGAAACTAATGAACAACTCCTCGAACCTAACCAAAAAAGAACAAAGCCCACTCTACCTAAATGACCCACCGAACAAAACAAACCATTTAACCAGCGAGCCACCAAAACCAACAAGCCACCTAACAAACAAGGCACAGAGCCACGAACCAAGAATAAGATGAACCAATGGACCAACAACCACGAACCAAAACTTGAAGCCAACTTAAACCACGAACCACCAAGCCACGAAAAACGACCGACGAAACCCACAAGCCATGAGATCAACGAGCGATGAACCAACCGAACCACAAGCCTTGTAACCAACACCACTTACCTTGAACACCACAGTTGAACTAAACCCACTTGAACTAAACCCACAACCAAACAAACCACGAACCTCAAACCACCGAACCAAACAATCCACTAAGTCAGGGAACCTGCAAACCATCGAACTATACCAACGAAGCAAGATTAAACAGCCGAGACACCGAGCCTCGCATGCCTGACTTGGTTGATATAATTTTGAAGTAAAAAGTTCACTTCAATTCAAAAAAAAAATTACAAGATACTCATATGAGATTTTCGACCTCCAAAGTTTCTTGTCACCTTTACCGATCTCCATTAGAGTTGGCCATCAGTAACCGGCTATAACCGGCCTGGCCAGTTAATTGATAACCGAACCGGTCGAGGACCAGTTATAACTGGACCGCTTCATAACCGGTTAAGAGACCGGACAATGTGATTAGTTAAGCTTTTTGGCTTTTTTCCCAGAACCGGTTATAACCTGGACCGATTTAATTAAAAAATAGTTGTTTTATATGCATTATTATAGCCGTTAGGAGCCGTTTAGCTTCATTTTTGAGTGGTTTTTTTTGGCCTTTTAACCCCCATATACCCTAAAAATAAGTTGTGTGGTGTTTGGTTGAATATCAAGTTACCAATTTACGAAAAACGCAAAAAACGCAAAATTCTCGCTATTATTCGTGATTTCATTTTCTTGAGTCTCGACTCTTATTCGTTTCTCACAAGTTCTACTTTCTCAACTCTCTCTATTCTAAATTTCTAATCTTTAAATAATTTATAAAGTTTAAAAATAAAAAAATAGCTTTAACTTAAGGTTAACCAGTTATAACCCTGAGACTCCTTAACCGTAACCGGTTACGCCTTGACTAGTTACGTCTTGACTGGTTACGACAGACTACTAGTTTTTAACCGAACCGATTTTTAACCGATTATAATCGGTCCGTGACTTATTTTTGCCATAACCGATGATAATGATAACCGATGAATTAATGATATTTTGTCCACCCTTCAATTCATCCATCAATTCATCCATATGGAGTCGATTGATAATGATATGTTGGTTTCTCCACCCTTCAATTCATCCATCGTTTAACTCGGGCCAACAAGATCCACCAACATCTTATTTAATTAAGCCCAACATATATCCAGCCCACTTGCTACTATTAATAATAAATAATCCAACATAATTGAAATAATAACTTTTTCAATCATGATCACTAAGAGATCAAATATGTTTGACTAAGTTGAAACGAAGTTCGTTTGAACGTATCTCAAAATTTCTTTGAAAGTATTCTTGAAACTCGTTGGTGAAACCTTGAAATATATGTGCATCGTTACGTAAAAATTGTAGGAAAGTATGGAAAAAAATGATAAATTTAAAAGTATGTACAATAAAAAGTAAACCTTGGTCACTAAAAAATCTATAAAAATATATGCAACAAAATTTAAAAATAAAAATAAAAAGTGAGTTATCAAAAAATATGTTAAAAAATCGTATAAAAATCTCAAATTTGAGACATTTGATTTAAATTTATAAAATATATAATTAATTTAATATTTTTATTAATTTATAATAAAATTTAAATATGAAAACTTCATATAAGAAATATAACTAATTACGAGACCTTTATAAAATTTTATAAAGTTAAAACAGATTAAAGTGAGGTTTTTGGTTTTTGAAAAATATGCAAAAAACTACATTGTGAATACTCTTACTTTAACATTATATATTAAACCAATACCATGCTTTGCTTTCTCATTTTGTTCTTTAATTTTCTTTATGATTCCTATTCATAAGAACCAAAACCCGACGATATATTTATTAAGAAGCGAGCCTAGAGCGAGTGATTAATCTTGTCATTATCTAACATTGTTGTGAACATAGATGGAAATTTGATTGACTGCCCTAATGAGATGAAGATTGTTTATGGTTTTTGGTTGAAGGGAGAAACAACACTAATATATTATTATTATTATTATTATTATTATTATTATTATTATTATTATTATTATTATTATTATATACAAAATGACGACCAAATTCGATATAGAACTTCACAAGTCTAAACATATTTCATCACTTTTGCCCACATGTTTATGTCCCATCATTATTATTAAAGAATAAAATTTACATAACATGATATAGTCAATTGGATGAGAACTGGTTTAGCAAGTTTAGCTCAAAGAGGTAAGGTTTTTTGCAAGCAAACACTATATATGAGAAATTTGATGTAGCCAAGCAAGGCTACAATTGTTATTTAAGTTATCAAGATAATTGCTACAAAAACATAATTAAGGTTTTGATCTTTTTTTTTTTCTTTTCAAAATTTGTTTTAGATAACAGCCTACTCTATGCCTCAAGGCTTGGTCCTTTTACTCTATGTACACAAGTGGTGATGGTTATGTCATTATTTATGAGGTGTTGAAAGAGTGAGTATTAAGTATGATTGTTTAGTTTTGGAATGGAGTCTTGGCTAATAAAAGTAAAGAGGTGATAGTCCAAAAGAAAGAACATATCAACATATATAGACATAGTTTTGTTTGTTTGTTTGTTTTGCAGAAAGGAAGGAGCTAAAGAAAGCACTCATAATTGCGATGGCGACGGTGAAGATGTAATCATATTGTCATGGTCCAAAAAAGATTGTCACTTGTCACTCATTTATGTTCATTGGGTACATGCCTATGTAGGTGTGGGTAGGAGAATGGTCCTTCATTTCTGACTTTTAACCACCAACTATATTGCCCCTTTCTTTCTATTTAAATTCATTATTGCCCTTATTTTTTTTATTTATTTAATCCCATAGTAATACTCATCATAATACATGGACAAATCATTCCTACATAAAGAAAGTTTCAAAAGAAAACAATACATGCTTAAAAGAATACGAGAATTAATAAAATCACATATTATTTTGCATTAACTTTCGAAAAAAACCATGTAAGTGATTTTCGACACAACTTGCAAAGTTGCTTGAATCATATATGGTTTTGTTGGTTATCGTCTTCTTTTAAATAAATATTGTTCTTGTTTGATGATAATTATCGTGTTCTTTTAAATAGATATTGTTCTTGTTTTATGAGAAGATACGGTTAAAAGTGAAAAGCATGAGAAGTGGTTATCAACCCGTAGGATGATAAGTTGATGTACATTAGGATGAGATGCATCTAGATAAAATGCACCATGTCATTTTCCTTCTAAATCACAATTCATATGTGGGAATTAAATTATAAGAGATAAATGGTTCAGATCCACTTCTCATGATTCTCACTGTTAACCAGCTTCTTAGACGATCATTCGCCTACACACACATACACACGCTACATATGGGTTGGGTTTCGGTAAAAAGCTGAGGTTAACATGAGAAGTGATTGGATGAGAAGTGAACGCACATTAGGATTAGATGCACCAGATCAGTTTCTTTCTAAAACATAATTCATGGGAGGGCATGAGATGAAAAGTGATCAACAGTTTAGATTCACTTATCACGTTTCTCATATTAAACTCAACTTCTGACACAATTCTTAGTGTATTACATATTTGTTATTAGATTTATAAAATCACAACATTGTATCTTTTTTTTCTTTGAAGAAAAGGAAGGCCTTAATTTGTTGTTTAGGAAACCAATTTCAACTAACTCCTAACTTTAAACAAAATAGATAAGTGATTGTTCAAGTTTTTTTATGTACATATCAGATATAGCATGAATCTAATCATATACATCTACCTTGCAGCCTTCAAAAAAAAATTCTACCTCCACAAGAATGTCAATTACATCATATCCGGCAAACACTTATCCAAATCAAAATTTGGATGTCTATGAAGTTGAAGGAATATCCTTTCATGTGAAATTTTTCATAAGTTGAAAAGAAGTGATATTGTTAGCGTGTATGTATGTTTGTATAGAAAGCCCATGGACTTAGGCCTGCTAGTCAGTTTCCATGTATACTTTGTATATATAGCCTCTCTAGGTTATTTTTCCCTGTATCGTATTCTTGTAATTTTCTCTCAATAATATCAAAGTTTGGAAAACTTCAACACCATCATTTGTCTCTTAAAGCCATTCAATCATTTTCATAATTGCTTTTAATTTCTAACATGATATCAGAGCTCTAGGTTTGCTCTCTCTCAGTACTATTGTCCTAGTGCATCTCCCTAGAATGGTCGTGCTGAACATAAACATCGTCACATTCTTGATAATGTCCGTACTCTTTTGATTTCTGCCAAATGTCCATAACACTTTTGGGGAGAGGCATCTTTTACAGTTGTATATACCATAAATCGACACCCCAATACTGTCTTGAAGCAAAAGTCTCTCTATAAAGCACTATTTGTTGTTTCTCCGGCTTATGAACTCCTAAAAGTTTGGGATTGTGCATGTTTTGTTCAATTGCAATCTTATGAACCTACTAACTTGAACCTTGATCTAGATTGTGCTATTTTCTTGGGTATGGAATATAACACAAAGGTTATCGTTTATGGGATCACATCTCTAAACGTCTGCGCATCTCTCGTCATGTTCCCTTCTCCACTGTGTCAACCTTTCATGAGTCACCCACCTATGTTGTTCCTTTCTTCACAGATTCTTTTGTCTCGTTGGAATCTCTCCAACCAGATCTTATATCATCCCCTGATACTACTCAAAACACAAAAACTTCTGAACCTGAGGGTTCTCCTGATCCATCCGTACCCATACCTCATTCTCAGTCATCCATACCATCTTCAGGGTCTACATCTGAGCCATCAGTGGAATCTACGGATCCTGGACCATCATCATCAAAGAATGTACGTCGTTCAGACCAGGTAAGGCAAGTTCCTTCTCACCTTACCTTCGTGATTATCATTGATATGCTACTCTGTTATCCAATCATGAACAAACTTCCTACAATGAAGCTTCTTTTAGTTCACACTAGCAAACAACAATGAAGGAGGAACTTCGGGCTCTTGATAAGGCACATACATGGGAATCTGTTCGTCTTCCCCTAGGAGAGTCTCTGATTGGTTCTAAAAGGATCTTCAAAATCAAGACAAAGTCCAACGGTTTCATTTATCGGTACAAAGCTCGTCTTGTGGCAAAGGACTTCAATCAGAAGTATGTCATTGATTATGAGGAGACATTGGCTCTTGTTGCTCATGTAACATCTGTTTGCAATCTACTTGCCATTGCAACCACAAAATGTTGGCCCCTTTTTCAGATGGATGTTAAGAATGCTTTTCTAAATGATGACTTATCTAAAAAGGTTTATATGACTCCTCCTCCTGGTGTTTCTCGTCCTAGTGGTCATGTTTTTTGTCTTCGAAAATCCCTATGGAGTTAAACATGTCTCTCGGGCTTGGTTTGAGAAATTTAGCAATACGGTCATTTCCTTGGGCTTTTCAGCGAGTAATTATGATTCTAAGATGTTTACTCGCACCATTAATTCTAGAACAATTCTACTCATTCTCTATGTGGATGACATGATCATTACCGATGATTTCTAACCGATATAATTAAAATAATTGAGAGGATTCAACATATAATTGATAAATAATCATGCTCATGTATGCAACCAAAGAGACGTCAAATGACCATCATATTTATTTTATCAAAATTTAAAACAGCATATACAACTACAAAATAAAAAATATAATTATAACAAATAATAATATATTTTGATAATTTATTAAAAAATATGTGCAATAAAAATTATTGTTTTATTATACCTACCTTGAGATGAAGGTTCAAGAGTTTTATATGTCAATCAACATGGATTATTAGTTATTACAATGTCTAATTTATTTAGGGTTGTTTACTTGATGTTGACTGGTAAACAATGCTTTGATGTTGACTGGTAAACATTGCTGGTTCGGTTAACAATCAAGCTGTTTACCATTGTTGAGATCTGATAGGGATGTTGATCGAGATTTAACCGAGCCAACATCAAAATGTTGCTTTTTTGGATCAGATTTGATTATTACAAGTGTGTCCCTTCCTTTCCCCTTTTATTTATTTTAACATACAATTGCAAAAGAACTAAAATAATCTTATTTCTTTTGTTGGTAAATATTTACCAAAAATACTTGATAAACACTCTTAGGGGCTGTTTACTTGACGCTTATCTGGTAAGTGCTTGCCGGGTCAATTGATCTTACGAGACGATCATGAAAATGACTAGAATCTTAGCCGGTAAGAGCGATAGCATGAACCCAGAGTAGCGATACCATGAACCCAGAGTCTTACCCGGTAAATGAGATCGACAACTCTTACCAGGTAAATTGTTGCGTAAGACAATGTTTTGAGAGACTAAAATATTGTCCGATATGATAGGTGATAGTGTTCAATTTCAATGGTAAACACTTACTGGATAAGTATTAGTAAACGACCCCTTACTTTAGACAACACTTATAAATACTTATTTGATAAGAGTTAAAAATAAGCTTATATGATTCTTACTATTTATGAGTTCCAAAACCCAACATTGACATAAAAAACTGAATATATTATACATTACAGTTGTTTTGTTTAAAAGATTTTGTATCAAGTTTGTTTTTGTGGCACGCATTAAACGTATGTATATAAAAGATACTTAAAACAAGTAAGGGCCCCTCTGGACCATTGAAAAGAAAGTCTTGGATTTTACGGTGTGATAATTAATGATGCAACGCGAGGGTGGTCATTTGGATTTTCAAAAATATCCCTGGACTGTCGATGAACTTCCATATTTGGTCCCTTAAAAATTCTTTTGTATGATGGAGAGATGGTCCCTGTCAAGTGTATTGCTCACTCAATAAGCTTTCCATCTTTAACGTTCCATAACCATCAAACAAAGTGTTCTTATTTTGGCGTCTAGGGTCTCCTTTAAATAAAAAATATTCCTTTAAAATAACTTAGTTAGTTACATCGTTCCTTTTTTTATTTCTCTTTTTGCTATTCATCCTCTATTCTTCCTTAACATAGTAGAGAATAAAATACAAAAGAAAAGAAAACAACAAACATAATTAAACATGGACGTAAAGTATCCATCATATATATCTCCCATGATCGAATAATGATGATGAAACGCTTCATGATCACCTCCCACTTGTAACGACTTCGTTTGATTCTTAAATATGTTTTCTTAACAAATCACATCCTATACTTCCTTTCATTTTTTGGTCTAACATCATAGTCTTCCTCTTACTTTTCCCATTAGACATATATAACCATCCCTTCTTCTTCCCATTTCTTAATCAAACACAATCTCTTTCCCTTTTACGTTTTCTAGGTTACTTAATTCATACGTACATTTATAATAATCAAATTGGAACTAGTTTTGAATAATTAGGGGTAGTAATGGTACTAAAAATGCAACACCTGTGATTTTACAGCCATGATGATTTAATTGGTCAACACCCTTTTTTACATTTTTTAAATCAATTAACTTGCTTTTAAAACAGTAGGTGAAATTAGTGAGGTGTAATGGAAAACGTTAGAAACAAAAAGGAAATGCATGAAAAGCATAAAAATGGTATCCCCCAATCATTTATACTAAAAAAAGCTTTGGTGACATATCTTCATTCAATTCTAATGGTCCCTTTCCCTTTCCTCATATACACATCCTTCTTCACTTAAAAAGAAAAAAAAAAAGGAAAAAAAAAAAGACTACACATCCTACTTTAACGGACCATTTTCTCATAAACCTATCTTTACATTCATGGGCTAGTGGCTCTTCTCGAAAATTTATTTCGTTTTTTACATATTTTATAAGTTTTATGCCTTAGCTACAAACTAATCCATGGATTATAACAAAACAATTTTTACAACAACTAAGCGTTGGTAATTTCATTTATTAAAATGGTTTTGGCACCCTCAAAAAGTGGTGGTAAGACATGGTCTAATCTTTTGTTTCACAATGAAATGAACAGGCCTGGGGGGGTTTGCAAAATAATGCACCAATTTACCGATCCAGAGCCCATGCTATGGCCTTAATTATTCCATGACACAATATAAAAGTAATATTTTTACTAATAGATAAACTTGAAATATATATTTAGTTGAAGAAAATGAAGGACGACCAAAAATGAGATCAATCTATTTCGTTATATTTCATCAAAAACTCCCCCCCTCAATTAATAACAGTACTCAACATTTACAGCTTTTATTAGATTGTTGATTTAGATTCAGTCAAAATAACTTTATTAATATTATTATAAAAAATTAATAAGTAGAAAAACATAAGTCAGTAGTATATATTATTAGTATTAATTATTTTATTTCATTGAATATAAAATGTAAGTAGCATGTGTTGCATTTTATAATGTTACTTTTGTCCATATATAAATGAAGTAACATGATATGTGGCATATGAAAAGAGAAGACAATCTCAAAGTGTCTCCAAATTCAATGGAGTAATCTGTACACCAACAGTAGTTACATACGTTTCACCTTACATTATTATTTTATACTTTTATGTTGTGTTGTTGGTGGAAATTTCGAATTAATACATATACACCTCTAATGATTTCTTTTAAGCTAGAGGCATTTCAATTTTTTTTATTTATGTAAGGAACAGAATAAGAGTAAACTATTTTTTTCATTTATATGTGATTTATACTATATATTTTCCGTTTGCTCTTCTAATTAAGAAGGTAAGGTTGTGTGAATTCCATATGTGTGATGTTAGAATCGTATGAACCATGAATGGAATCATGATCAGGTATGATTAATTAGTTAATTAGTTTTTTTATTAGATTTTTAATTGAAAGAAGAAAATTAATGATGAAAGAGTAGAATTAAAGAGGGAATAGATTTGTAATTAAGTAGCTAGATCTAGCAAACATATATATATATATATATATATATATATAAAAAAATCTAGGAATATTTAGAGACAAAATCGATACATTTCCATGACAAATTGACCTGGAAGATTCTTACTTCACACTCACTCATATCTACATGTGCATGGTTTCATTTCAGTTTTCTTTTTGTAATTCCCTTTCCGCCCATACTAAATTAAAATAAAATAAAATAAAAAGGGTAAAAGAAGGCACCTAATTTGTAAATTGCTACTACAAGCTAATTAAGGGATTGATCATATTTTTGTCAACATTATATATATGCATCATGTGTGTATTTTTAAGCATCTTTTTTTTATATAAGTAACTTAATTACCGTCCGTATTTATTTATATTCTATATTATTTCATGAAATCTATAAAAAGATGACATTGGTTATGATGTAAATTTTCAACAACAATTATAAAAAGTGGCTAGCTAGCTATGCGTGTTGTAAAGTAATTAATAATCCGCTGTTGATTGCAAGAAAATTGACGTAAATATTGAAGATCATGTATTGTATGATATCTTTATTTAGAAGAAAGGTAAATAAAAACTAGTTAGGTATTAATTAATTATTATATATTAATTAGTTTTTCGTTTGGAATCAACAAAACTTGCTAGCCACTCCAGTTGGAGCCATGCAAATCAAAAGTGACCATAAATTAATTACTTTAGACAAATGAGAGAGAAGAAATTAAAAAAAACAATATAACTTGTAATTGATGATTAAAAATTGGGTTTCTAATAAACAACAATAAATATGGTATTGGCATAAGAATTGAAGTTCAACTATAGTTCCACAAGAAATGGTCTTCTGGCCAGAATTCAGTGGTGATCTTGTGATCGGGCAATGTGTAGAAAATCCGGTTCCCTGCCAGATCCATGAAAAGATCCGGCAAATCAAGAAATGGATCATCTGTTATAATATTACTATTACTATTACTATTACTATTACTGATAGTAGGTGAAGAAGATGTAGATATGGATAGGGGGTGGTGGTGGTCATCATCATCAAGGTTGGCCGCTTTGAGTGCAGCGGCTTGGATGTCTGTAGGGGAATTGGAAGCCGGCTTGGGGAAGTGATGAGCCAGTTGGGGGAAGTTGAGGATAGCCGACTCACCTTTGATTGCGATTGCGGCTACATCATGGGCTCTAGCCGCCATCTGTGGGGTGTCAAATGTGCCAAGCCATATTCTTGATTTTTTCTTTGGCTCTCGGATTTCAGATACCCATTTACCCCAGCTCCTCCGTCGAACGCCACGATACACTCCATCATTAGCCTTTTTGCTAACTTCATCACAACCATGTTTGGGTCGTTTTGAAGTGGAAGAGGTGGTGGAGGTGGTGGAAGTGGAAGAGGAGGAAGAGGTGGTGGTGGTGGTGGTGTGATTCATGTTATTTGATAAATCTAGCTAGAAGAATAGAATGGATTGGTGCTGTGGTAGTAGTAGGTGAGGATAGGAGACCATGTGAGGTTAATTGGAAGTATTGTACAACTCTTATTCTTATATATATACACTATCCTTTCTTTCTCTTTTCTTCTTTTCCTTTTCCTTTTTTCTTTCTTCTTCAATATCTTGGAAACACATATTAATTCTTTTCCAAAAACACAATTAATAAGAACCAATGATATTAAAACTAATCAATGATCCAAATCCATCTTTTACATTTATCGTGTTAACCTCAACTTTTTATATCATCATTCGCTCTTAACCAATATCTCTAACTATAGTTTTTTTTTAAGTTTATTTGTATGTTATTTAATTGGTCAATATGATATTTGGGCATTATATATTTTTATATAAATGGTCTAAGAATTGATTTTTGTACCATCACGATGGCACTTAAGGGTTCATGTAACATCCTAGGCATAGGTTTTCTATCTCTGAAATAGAAAATTAAAATATTATAATTCTAGATATTCCATTTAAGAGACTTTAACATTAACTATATTATTAAAACATTATATAATTTCTCTCACTTTTTATCAAATTTTAAAGAATTTTTTAAACTTGAAATAGAAAATAATATCTTTAATTTTTCTTTTCTAAAGAAATTGATAGATACATTTCTAAATTTATGACTACTTTATAAACTTTGAGTTAAAATATTTCTCACAAGATTTAATTAAAATTAATGTTACTTTGAGTTTAAGTTTGGGGATCACAATTTTCTTGCTTTCCTAAAATAATTTGTGGAACAGAAGAAACAAATAAATTACGTGTGATTTAAAAAAAGAAAAAGAAATTGGGTGGAATAAAGTGATAGGAAAAGAAAAAGCATAAAAGCTTACATCACTATTTCGGATAACTCTTTCTTAAATAAAAGCGTTTATTTTTTATTTTATATAATTGACGTGGTTTACCAAATATGATGGATGATTATATTATCTCATAGCAATTTAAATAGATAAAATTTTCAATTTGACATGTAATTGAAAAACAATGTGTAACTAAAATCCATAGTTAATTAATAGGTAAGTTAGATCGATGCAAATGGGTTTTATATATTGGTCGTGGGATACAAATCCATGTGCCATTAAAAATAGTAGATCGATCTAAGGTTGACATTTTTTTACCAAGTGCAAGAAAACATGATTGGTCAAACAAGTTGACCTTATTCTAAATTTCTTTCTATTTCCGATTTCTCATTAATCCAAAATCTTACAACTGCCATGTGAACGGGACGACTTTAATTTTTATGTATCAATTACTTTTAAGTTTTGATTATTGAATAACTCACTAATTCAATTTGTGATGGATACATGTAATTTCAAGATAAAAACTATTTTAGCAAAAGAATGTGAATTTATCACAAATTTTCATAAGACATCAAATATAAAAAATATTACAACTTCTATACAACTTAATTGATGGGCATATAAATTACTGTATACATTTAAGTTGCATATATATATATATATATATATATATATAGCTATCAATTATTCATTATTATGCAACCTTGTTTATTATAGATAAACCATTTTAATTATTAAAACTCTTATAACAAACTAATCAATTAATATATTTTATGAAAATTTATTTATTTATAGAAAATGATTAGTATTTATTAATTATAACCAACACCTTATAATTGAAATTGGTTTGTAAGACATATAACAATTACAAGGTTTTTATTTAATTCCCTATATATATAGGGAATTAAATGAGAACGTTAACTTTTTAAGAATTTTTTTTTTTTTACGAAAAACTTTTCACATGTACAAAATCACATATGATTCTATCATGACGGGAAAAAAGGACGTGGGCGACTTCCACGTGATCTAAAATCACGCACATGTCGCGTACATTATTAATCATATATGATTTTTTTTCACGAATCATATGTGATTTTGTACATGTTTTTTGTACGTGGATTTTCCTATGTGAGTTATATATGATTTTGTACATCAATTTTTTTTTCTTTAAAATGATAATGTTTTCGTATGAACCCAACTATATATATATATATATATATATATATATATAATTTTTAATTTATAATATTACTAAATGACATGTGTATTACAATCTTAACTTGTAATCAAAGATTTTTCTAATGACTTGTATCATGGACCAAATTTTTAAATATTTCAAGCTGGAATGGGATCAATCACTGTTTAGAGAGACCAACTTGGTCAAAGACGACCGACGTTGCCTTGGTTTAAATTTTCTTACATGTTCCAAACGATTAATCATTAGAGCATTCGTAGTGTTAAGGTTTTTTAGCAAGTTTTTTCATACATTTTATCTTACAAATTATTATCAACTAAATAATCTAAAAACCTCTACATATATTAACTATGTGAAAAACTTCATCCAAATTTTTTCAAACTTTTTAGGGTCCCATGTTAACCTTATATCATTTATATAAAAATAAATACATTAAAATTAATATAAATACATATTTATTTATATCTATAAAATACTATTGCATTAATTCAATATGAAAATTAATGTGAAAATTTAATAGTTAATAGTTTTATTAATATAGAATAAAAAATTTAATATGAAAATTGTACATATATTAAAAAATAAAAGTGATTAATAAAAAAAAACCCCGACTAACACGACAAACCTATGAAAAAGCAGGTCGTGTAGTTACGACCTATGACGCAAAATATTATCAAAAATCTTTTGCGAAAAACCTTCACACTATGTGAAAAACCTCAAAGAAAAGTTTTTGCTTTTTAAAAAACCTTTGAAAGATCTCTTAAAAACCTCCAAAAAACCACATTATGGATGCTCTTAACATATATTTTAGATCAAGTTAATTTTAATCCTTAAATAAATAATCATTTTGGTAACAAACATTTAACTTCATGTTAGAAAATATGTATTATCTAATATTATCATTTGGTATATATGGTAACAACCATGAGTTTTCACGGTTTACACGTATTTTAGGGTTTGCAAATGAACTTCTCTCTATCTCTCTCTCTCTCTCTCTCTCTCTCTATATATATATATATATATAAGGGAAGGTTCAAACGAGAAGCATGTCAATTTAAGAAAACGTGAGGAGCAATCTCAGCCATTCATCTTGCGGTTATGGTGGACGTGATCACGGAGGACTGACGCGATTCATGAGAGGGTAGAGATTATTAAAGGGGGGGGGACCGGTCAAAGCCGTATTTGTTGACCGAAATAAGTGGTTGAGATTGCTTCTCGCGTTTTCTTAAAAAGTTATAATTTTAGTAGAGAGAGAGAGAGAGAGAGAGGAAATTCAAATGTAAATTCATTTTTCATTGTGAACGTGAGAACCAACAAAATCGCCCCACGTGATTAATAAACAATCAGAAAATTAGATGGGAGTTAAAGTGATTATCAGATGATGATAAATATAATTAATTAGATAAAACTTAAAAGATAATTAATATAATTAATTATATATTAAAGATAATAAATTGATAATAATTAAAATATTTTTTAATTGATTTATCAGTTCATGTAAGATTAGGGGTTATAAATTGGTGTTTTGGGATCAAAACCAAATAATTAATTCTTGCTTTCTTCTTTTTGTGGCATCCTCCTTCTTTCTCCTTCTTAGAAACCGAAAACTCCATCAAAGGGGTTTAAGATTTGAGTGTTCTTGATTGTTAGTATTTGGTGATCTTAGGTGTATGCCACTGGAGAGATTCATACTATTGGTCATTAACATCCAAGAGGCAAGATCAAAGGTTTGTTTTCATTGTGATTTTCGACAATCACAATTAACAAGTAACTGTTTTTACTCTTTATTTTGTAGTTAAATTTTTAGAACACGAGTATCTTTAAAGATTATTAATTTGTTGTTATCGTAGGTTTTTTTTAATATGCCTTCTATGCTTAAATGTCGTAATAGATTTGATCTAAAACCTAATTTGTCTATCACCCTAGATCATTATAAAGTGAGGGTCAAGGGGTCACTCCCTTGTTGGGTCTTAGGAGTAGTGCCCCCAGGCCCAAGCAAGTTTTATGAAGAGCTATGCTTTGGGACTATCTAGACTACTTTTAGAAGGTTTTGAGGTATGCTTTGGGACTATCTAGGCTACTTTTAGAAGGTTTTAAGATATGCTTTGGGACTATCTAGACTACTTTTAGAAGGTTTTGAAATGATTGTGAAACATGGTGAAAATTGTGCCAAGTGAGAAACTGGGAATCAAAGACTAAAAGGTTTATTATAGTAAGAGGTTTTGAGCCTTCACTCAGCCTAAGCATTCGCTTAGAGCCTCTGAGCTTTCAACTTCATTTTTTGAAAGCTTATATGATCAAAGTCTCTAATATCCTGGCTCAAAGCTTCTGATCGTGGTATCTCTTTTAGGCACGGCGTTTCTGAATTAGTTGCAACTGTCATTCAATCTTGTATGCCAACTATTGTAACTAACGTGTAATTACATATTAATTAGCTAAGCACTCACAACCGTCAATCTCTCTTATAATGCACAAACGTTTTTGTGCCTTAAAACATGTATATGATTTTTTTGGATTATGCCAACGCTAATTTCGTGTTAACTTAAGGCATATACAAGATCAAAATATAGCATTTGGAAAGTGATTTTCTATTTATGATCTAGAAAACTATCCAAGTCCTCCAAACTAATTTCGTGTTAACTTGCCAATATCCTTCTCCCACTAGTGTTACATTTCTTCAACAATCAACATCATATCTTGCAAAAATCAAAACTATAAATTAAAATAAAGAATAAAAAACTAACCTAATAATCCTATTTTCTTTAATACCGGTCGCTCATCAAAATCCACTTCCTAACACATTGACAAACGATAACATGATACTCTTCTTCATTAATGAAAAGAGCTTTAATCCAATAAATTCAGTTGAGGTGAAACTTTAATCAAATAAAAATAAGAAAACAAAACAATAGATTATTTATGGCTATGATTTCATAGCTTAGCAAGGGTTTGGTTTAGAATGGGGTGAATGTATTGATGGTAGCCATCAGGTACATGAGAGTCGTTGAAGGGATCATTGAAAGCAGCCTGATAAAGGTTTGGATAGACGTTACCATCATAACGCCCAACAACTGAACTAAGGTAGTGGTCTGTGTGGTTGAATGCATCAACCAATGCAATTGCGTTGGGCCGAAGCCTTGAATACAAAATTCTAAGTTGACGATTGGCAAGAGAAGCCTGTTTTGGTGTAAGATATCCGGTTACCAAGAAATCACCTTGATGCTTGTGAACAAGAAACAATGCATACACATAACAAAGCACCTCTAAAGCTTCTTTCACTCCCTTTCCAGGGATATCTTGTGCCAACTTCTCCACAAACCTAATTAATTTTGATGAATACAAAAGTAATTAAGCCGATTGATTGATCAATTTGTTTTGTTTTCAACAGTAGAGTAGTATAGAGCTTACTTGGAAACAACGATTAATTGGCAATGAGCAACTGCCACCTCCACTAAATCAGCTGACAGTTCTGAAAAACCTAATGAAACAAGCATGGACCTTAACTAATTAAACAAATTAATACTCTTTTTAACCATTATTGTTATTGGGCAAATATATATATATATATATATATATATATATATATATACCTACCTTGTTCAGGATCTTGAAACTTGGCCAAGTGTTGAGTGCATGTAACAGCCATCCTGGCAGCCCTTGCTTCAAATGCTTCTACTATCCTATCACCCTTTACCCAATCCTCACCTGCATCCATCCATCCATCCATCCCCTTAAATTAATTTCAGGTTTAAGAAAAGTCCATTCAAAGACCATAGCTTAATTTCTATATATTAAGTGTGCATGTAAACTAATTAAATCCAAGTCCAACAAATTAAATAATATGGTCGAATTCAATTAAGCACTTGTAGTAGGTATAGTATATACCTGTTTGAACAAGACAATTATTGTGAAGCAGAGTGTTTAGTCTCCTGATGTAAGATGATGTGCCTAGAGGCTCTTTATATCCCACCTCAGAGACAGTCTTGACAACAAATCTTGCAACCTAACATATATCTATTCTTTAGCATCATTATTTTTAATTGAAGAACAACTGAATTAGGTAATATACCTGTAGCATCAAGACAGTGTTATCCCCTTCATATGTACATGCAGGAACAGAAACTGCAAATAATTCAGGAAGCCCACTACTGACCAGGTAGCCGTCACCACCACATAGTTTCATACATTCTTCAATTCCATCCTTTGAAGGATATATATATATGTACAATCACTTGACTTGAATCATAAATAAATAAATAAAAAGTAGTAATAACTGACATACGTACAACTGTTGCACTAGTTGTCAACGACTTCAACCCTGCAGTAGATGCATGGGCCTCGGGCAATGTTGAGAAATCATTAGCTTCTAATCTTTGCTTCACATCCGTGTACAACCATTTTAACCACTCACCCACAAATTTGAAGGCATAAGCAGAAGCCAGTAAAGGGAAGAGTCTACTTTGCTGACTTTGGTAATCAATCATCTAATTAAGTTTATACAAACAAACAATTAATTAGTCAAGGCCCAACACACTTGAGATGAGAGTTAATTTCTTTAGGAAGAAAGGAAGGAAGGAAACAAGGAAACAAGGTACTACTAGTGAGGAGGAGGAGTGTTGTCTACGAAGAGCACTGTATCTTGTAGCAATACAAACTGCACGTGATAAAGTTCTAGAAACCATAGCAACAATTGTTTGTCGAACAGACACCATAGTCCCATAAATCAGTTGCCGAGGAACATCATCACATTGCATGTATTTTCCTTCCCTGCTCACCTGTGATACCCTATATATAAGCATAAAAAAAACATATACATCACATTTATGCATGATAAAAACCAATACGATACATCTCATCTCATCTGATCTGAGGCAGGCAGCTTAATTAATTGCGTACCTCATCAACATTTGGTTCCTAGGGATACGAACATGATGAAATCGTAACAGCCCATTGTCCATGGTGTTGTATGCCCCATTTCCAAACTTGAGCCCAACATCACCAACAGTAATGCCAGGAAGAGGTGAGTGATCCTCCAAGCTCCGTAATTGGACAATAAACCCTTACAATTTAGGATTTACCAGATAATCACAAACTAATTGTTGTTGTTAACTATAGAAAGAAAGAAAAAGAATAATAATTGTACCAACCATGTACCCCATGGAATTCACCATTCACTATAAGTCGAGCATAAACAACAGCATGTGTTGACACTTTCCCCAATCCACCAGGCCACCACTATATATATATATATATATATTCAAATTTATAAGTAGAAAATTAAACAAATTAGTTCATGTATACTATAAACAATTAATATAATGTTACTGACTTTGGTTGAAGTTAAGGTGGGACTGTGAATGATAAAATGATCCTGTTGGGCATCAAATGTAGCAGTTGTTTCAAGACCTTGAACATTGGAACCATGACCCATTTCTGTTTGTGCATAACATCCAATTATTTGCATATTTCGGGACAATGGCAACCATTTCTCTTTTTGTTCCTCACTGCCTTGTCCCTCTATGGCCGGGATGAACATTCCCTAAATTAATACACAAAATTTCAGATCATAATTACCGTGGCCTATATATATATATCATCAGTCTGATTTGAAAATTAATTAATGGTCATGCAATTAGAATGACTACAGGTTCAACAACATACATATCATGTTTACTTACCCAATGAAGATCGGGGTAAGTAGGTTCATCAATATAGAATCTCAACCATTTGGCCTCTTCTTCTGATGGATGAGATTAGCAAAATCCGGTTAGCTAGGTTACAACTGATGAACTGAATGAATCTACAACAGCCAGCCAGCCAGTGCTTGGCTTGGCTTGGTGTAAATTAAAGGATTACCAGATAAACCAAGATCAATAACGAGCTTCCTTGCATAGGCAGCTTTTCTAAGACTATTCTTGAACAACTCTTTCCTAACAAGCATAGGCCTCTTCAACTTCTCAAAGGCCTAACATAAACCAGATATAAAACTTTTAATAATAAACAAAATCACAATCTTAATTGTTTGTTACCTAATTAGTATATAATATATAGCACCTGAAATTTCATTTACTGACACCATCTATCAACCTGTACTTATCAATCTATTCAGCTTCATTTCATGCAAAATATACTCAACCTTACTCCGAATTACTAGATGATGCAAGAAAAGCCAGAAACAATCAAATTAACATGAAGCTAGAAAGGAATATATTTATATACATACAGGATGATTGGCGACGAGATTGGCCATACGATCGCAGAGTTGAAGCTCTTGAGGAGAGCCAGCCCAAACAACTTTCATGGCTTCCACATCGAACTGTGCCTTGTTCCTTTCATCACGCAAGTGATCCACTAATTCCATTGTTATCTCTTTTCAAAAATAAACTAAAAACGGAAGCTCTGGATTTCAAAACAAAGAGAGACTACTAGAGTGTGTTGAACAAAATACATGCATTTTATAAACACTTGAGGGTATTAATTATTTGCCTAATTAGTTTTCGTATTATTAAATATAACATAAAAAAGTTGAGTTGCCACGCCAACCCACACACCCAATAAAATAAAAAAAGTGGTGGTAAGTGGTAACTAACTATTTTTTGTATTCTATTTGATTGCAGAATTAATGAATATTAGTAAACATTTTATCATCTGGTCAAAGATTCTTTTTACCAATTTTATTTTCTTATTCATTTTTTTTTTCTTATTCATTTTTCTTATTTTATTTTTTTATAGAGAATATTTTGTTGAAGGGAGACGGCACTTTGGATAGGTAGGTTACCTCCGATCATCAAGCTTTATCTTCCGATCATCATATCATCACTTTGTTTGAACCCTAATCACTCCACAGGAATTATTGATTGGATTTTGGAACCCTAATCACTCCACAGGAATTATTGATTGGATTTTGGAACCCTAATCTTGTCTGTAGGTATGGTCAACCCAATTTGGTTGTTGTTATTCTTCTTCTTCTTCTTCTTCTTATCATCAGTTACAGCAGCAGCAACAACTGAAGAAGAAGAAGAAGCAGCTGTTGATCGGTTTCAACAGTACCTCAGAATAAACACCGCCCACCCAAATCCAGACTACTCCACCGCCGTATCCTTCCTAGACTCCTTGGCACAATCCATCCCCAACCTCCAAACCAGAATCTTGTATCCCTCTTCACACGAGAATAAGCCACTCCTCCTCGTCACTTTCCCTGGCTCCGATCCATCTCTCCCTTCCATCCTTCTCAACTCCCATATGGATTCCGTCCCTGCTGAACCCTCCAAATGGACCCATCCCCCTTTCTCTGCTCACAAAACAGGCGATGGCAGCATCTTTGCTCGAGGAGCCCAGGATGACAAATGCATCGCCATCCAGTACCTCGAGGCCATCCGAAACATCCTTGCAAAAGACCCTCACTTTAAACCCATACGGACCCTTCACATATGTTATGTGCCCGATGAGGAAATCGGTGGCTTCCATGGGATGGCCAAGTTTGTTGACTCAAAGGACTTCAAAGACCTCAACGTTGGCTTCTTTCTGGATGAGGGACAGGCCTCCACTACTCATCAGTACCGGGTTTTTTATGCAGATAGATCTCCTTGGCATCTTGTAATCAAGGCTGTCGGTATGCCAGGACATGGCTCAAGGATGTTTGATAACAGTGCCATCGAGAACTTGATGAAGAGTGCCGAGGTTGTGTCCAAGTTTAGGGAAAATCAGTTTGATTTGGTTAAGGCCGGGGTGTTGCCAAACTCTGAGGTCGTCTCGGCAAACCTCGTTTTCTTGAAAGCAGGAATTCCGTCTGGGGAGGATGGAAAGTTTGCAATGAATATGCAACCCTCTGAGGCGGAAGCAGGTTATGATGTTCGTTTGCCACCAACTGTCGACCCACATCTGTTAAAGAAGCGAATCGCTGAGGAATGGGCACCTGCAACAAGGAACATGAGTTATCATATCGTGGAGAAAGGACCATTGAGGGATTACATGGGGCGGCCTCTCGTCACCCCTGCAAATGATTCAAATCCGTGGTGGGGTGTTTTCAGAGATGCTGTTGAAGCCTGCGGTGGCCAACTTTCGACGCCTGAGGTATTGTCTTCTACTACAGATGCAAGATATATGAGACAGCTTGGGATCCCAACGTTTGGTTTTTCTCCAATGAAGAACACCCCGATTTTACTCCACGATCATAACGAGTTCCTCAAGGATTCAACTTTTTTGGAGGGAATTAAGGTATATGAATCCATCATCAAGTCATTGACTTCCTTTACACACAAAGGCACAATTACTAGTGTTTGAATTCTGTCCCTATCTCATTAGCAACAAAAATATAAAAAAAGCAAGTTTGAATAATGCATTGCTATGCTATGCTATGCTGGGTTGTATAAATATTAGGTGATTTTGTAATTACTACAAGCAACTATGGTTCATCTTTGTTTACT
The DNA here is from genome assembly GCA_030169165.1 of Centaurea solstitialis. Taxonomy (NCBI): domain Eukaryota; kingdom Viridiplantae; phylum Streptophyta; class Magnoliopsida; order Asterales; family Asteraceae; genus Centaurea; species Centaurea solstitialis. The sequence continues at coordinate 81,980,320 of CM058044.1, forward strand.
TTAACCAATGTCTATGATTGAAGAAGACACCAACCATTGCATACACAATTACTACTACTCTGCAACTCATTCCTATTCTTGTTCATAAAAATCAAAACACCAAAACCATATTTCTACCAGAAAGAAATAAAAAAGAAAACAACGACCATGAAAAAGACTACATACACTTTGTATACCCGGAATTTATCCCCAAAAACATAATCTTAGAAGACAGGCCTTCTTCTTACTTCCTACAGTGCATGAATTGGACTATGGCTACTAGACCCTTGATTGGGATTATTCGCATGAAATGCAGACTGCCGACTTAGACTTCCAGCTAGTTTTAAAGAATTCGGCCCACTTGATTTGCATAAACTTAGCTCTGATAGCCCCAAAAGCTCATCTTTGAATGGTCTTAAAACCTCATGAGACTCTGCTTTTGCTGCTGCTTGTGGCCAAGATGGGAATAGCAACAGGTATAAATGCATGAGCTGGAAACATGAGCGGATAACAGTATTGCCTTCCATCTTGGTCAGCAGCTACATCCACGATGTTTGATTCACACTCTTGTTCTTTTTCCTCCTGTGTAAGTGTAGGTGTAGGAACACACATAGGATTGTTAAATACATTTTTAATAAAGATTTTGGATATTGATTCCTCCATTAAAGAATTTAACGAAGATGATGTAAAATTGGGGTTTCTTCAAATTAAAATATAGTAACTAATAAAAATTCGAAATAATAAGACATCCAGACTCAAAACATAACAGGAGTAGCAGAAGCAAACTATAACAAAAATGGTGGTGGTGGTGGTGGTGGCCGGTGGGGGGAGACACCACACCAAGGGCATAAATCTTAACCAAAACAAAAACAATAGACTCCATTTTTAACAGAATTTATGACACATGTTTTAACACCCAAATCAATTTCAATTATAAATCTATTGTCATTTGAAACTCAAAATGACACCTTATGCAACTATTAACATCTTTCCACACTTGAAAAGAAAAAAGAAAAAAAAAAAAAACAGTTTCTATTTTGCTTCCAATTTCCTCATCTACTTGATCATATAACAGAGATATACTTTAGGTACTACTGCATACATAAAATATTGATTCTCTATATGAAACAGCGTATTGTAGTTTTAATTAATACAAGGTAGTAGCTATTACAAAGCTGAATAAGCAGCAGTAATGCGGTCTCTGAGGTAGTCTCCGCTGCGGATTGGAGGAAAGCTACACATACATAACAACAACTTCAAATTAATTTTCAACATGACAACCACCATCCAACCATAACATTAACTCGTATTTACCGTGGAGGAGATGATTCGCTACAGCAGCTTGACAAGCATTCCACTGTGTAGTCTTCATTAGGATCCAAAAACAAAGCAATCTGCACCCATAACATTATCCATATTCTTTCTTTCTAAACAAATAAACATAAGGAAAATTGATTGCTAATTAGGATACTAGTATTTACAGAATATCGCTCCTTCCCAGTAGGCATAACTCGGTGTAGTGTTGATCTGCAATATATATGATTTCATTCAATTTTTTTCATATTCCCCAACTACAAAGGTAAAACAAAAGATTATGTTTTTCATCAACAGGATTTTACCGGAACAAACAATTACTCCATCTCTCCATCATGTCACCAAGATTAACAATGAAGGCCCTGGAACAACATACAACAACAACAACCGTCACATACGTTCATACTCATCATGAGGATAACATCTTATGCTATCAATATTTTGTAACCAATTTTAATTCACAAAGTGGCCATTCTTAGCCAAAAGGGTAATTGCTGACTTTATTTACATTATTTCTATGCCAAATGAAATATATACAAATCACCTCGACTGTTGGTAAACTCACCCCTTCACATGATTAACATCCTCCCAATTCCGTGGTTGTTTAAATTTTTCCCTGCACACCTGTCAACACATGAAAAGAAAAAAAGAGTTAAAAAAAAATCCAATTCAATGCAACGTTGAAACAAAGCTTATATAAGACTGCTTGCCTGGAGGCCAGGGACTCCGTCTGTTACCAAAAGAGTGATCATTCCATAATCAGAGTGTGCAGAAGCACCATATACAACCTCATCAGAAACCCCCATCTCACCTACATTACATTCAAACACTTATTTTATTCGATCCAATTCTAATTAGGTGAAATTTTGGCCATGCAACCCGATAATTCACCTGGATAGTGCAACAATCGTAGGACACCCAATGGTCGTTCTAAGGCCCCTCCTGCTTTCACAAAGAAGTCTTCATCCAAATTCAAAGCCAGTGCAATCAAAGAGCTCAACTTTTTCCCAGTAGACCTGTTAATTGATGTTATCAGAATCTCTCATGTATATTTCAGCTGCCTGGCTAAAGGATTCAACAAGGTCGTAGATGTAGATATACATTGCCAAATAAAATAAGCACAAAAAATATAAACAAACACCACTTACAATACTTGTTTGTAGTACTTTCTCCATAATAAATCTCCAAGAAGGTAACAAGTCTGCAATTTCCTTGTAGATAGATAGTAAGAATGGAGGTCAAGAATATATAACAAGCATAAAATGTTAGTTTAGTACCTTGAGAAGGCCATTGATTTGTTTGTCTCTCGTCGTCTTCTAAAGGACCGATATGGAAAGTTTCTTTTGAATCCCCTGTAGTTGAAGAATTGGAAGTCGGGTGATTCAGATCTTCCATTCCTTGTATATATAATTGTTTTAAAAATTGAACATCACAGCACCTTTAGAAGTGGTAGAGGAGTCAAGGTTCTCTGCATAAAGTGGTGAAAAACCCAAGTCCCCCTTGCGAGCCAATTTCATCTTCTCTTCAAGTGGAAGTGAAAAAAACTTTGTGCTTTCATCAAACACGTTTTCTAAGAGTTGATCATCTACCCCATGATTGATGAGGTAAAAAAAGCCATAGTCCATGCAGGCCTAAATGAATTAATTTATTCATTGAAAAGAAAAAGTAAGTAAGTAGAGGGTCCTAAAGCATCAAATTGTTTGTCTCCATCATCTCCTGTTTTCTTATGATAAAAATTAAAGAGATATTTTACTACTACTACAAAAGCCATGAAATTGCAGCAAGAAACACCATGGATTAGGATTAGGATTAGGATTAGGATTGTAATTGGATGATGAAAGCAAAGAAACAAGACCTGGCGGATACAAGTAGCGGTGGAGATTCGATCAGATGATGAAAGATCGATCAACGGAAGGCTCAGAGATTCCACCATCTGTCAAATTTATCCAAATATTAGCATTTTCTTTTTTTTTATAACCTTTCAATAGGTCTTCGTAAAAATCTCAATTGTGCAAAATCATATTGAAATCGTTGTTGAACAAGTATGTATACTAGAATCAGTAGCCAATCCACTCTAATCTTAAGCAAAAAGTTGTTAATCTTACCTCAACCAAACTCTTGTCTTCACTTTCACTGCTGCTGCTGCTACCTGCCCTGCATCAACAATAATAAATTTTAGGGTTCTTTTACAAAAACTCAATCAACCCTTTTCATACAACACAACTAATATTATAATATCATCAGTAAAAAAAATATATTTTATTTTCTGTTTGGTTTGTCGATTTCAACGCATGTAAATGTAATCTTTCAAGTTTGAAAATTTATCCCTCTTACCAACCCTTTCTCGGTCAGAGAGTCTTACCTGAGTAAGAAGTAGGTAATGGAAGCAAGAGTATGCTTACTCCGGTCAGCAATGCTCTCTTCCTCATTTACCTACCTACCTACCTACCTACCCCTCATAAAAATAGACAAGAGATAGACGACGGCATCCATGGAATGGAAGCAAGAAGAATGGGGTTGGAAATTGGAAGAAAGTGAAGAGATAAAGGACCCCTCCAACTCCATACATGGGTATTCAGATATGTGCAGCATATAATTTATTATACTACATTAAATACAATTATATTAATATCCTAAATATTAAATATAATTATATTAATATCCTAGACAATAAAATGACTACTTTATGTAGCCCACTTTCAAAGATTTCAATGAACCACGAGGACCAAAATTAAAGTTTATTCAAAAAAACTAAGAGGCGTTTGGTTTATTTCAGGGAGTGAGAATGAAAATGAAAATGAGAATACATGATAATGGGAATAAGAATAAGCATTGAATTTATGTTGTTTGGTTACCAAAGGAAGAGATAGAGGAAGATGTCTATGCATTCACTAGATTAAAACCACCTTCAAGGGCTAACAAGAGGAACATGACCATACAGAAACAACTTGACGTATATATGTATGTATGTATGTACGTTGATAATTATATATATATATATATATGGTCAGGTTCAAATGTGGACCATTTTTTCATTGTGAACGCGAGGATAAATCTCAGCCACACATCTTCGGTTACGGTGGACGTGATCACGGAGGATTGACGCGATTCATGGGAGGGTAGAGATTATTAAAGGAGAGACCGGTCAAAGCCGCCTTTATTGACTGGATGAGTGGCAGAGATTCGTCCTCATGTTCACAATGAAAAAGTGGTTTACATTTGAACTTCCCTTTTCTCTCTCTCTCTCTCTCTCTCTCTCTATATATATATATATATATATATATATAAGCAATTTTTTTGTATATAACTTCAGGGATAAATGATACCTATGTATGAAACTTGAGACTTAATTAAACATATGAATGTAATTTGTCATATGGTATTATTCAAAATACTAACATACACCAGGGCGAGTGTGTGTATGCCGCCTTAGGGTATGTCTTGGAAAATGTTGTGACCTCGCCATAACTCATTATCTCGTAAGGCTTGCGGCTTGACCTAGCCGTCACGTCATTTAGAACCTTGCTCGGTTGCTCTTCCTGGGTAAGATTCTTGATTTTTGCATGCTTATGATTTGTAAATAAGGAGCCGTTTGCTAAACACTTATCTGGTAAGTGCTTACCTTATCGAATGAGGTGACAAGGATTGAGGTACTTACCCGATAAGTGAGAGTGATGAGCCCCCCGCCAATCCAGCATTCTTAAATTTTTGTAAAGGTCTTAGGGGTGCTTCCCCTCGACCCTGCATTTCGTTGTGTCGTCGTGTTTGGGATTAAACTATGCACTCCGCACCACTTGTATTTAGATCAGAGTTTGAGACCCTATTGGTACTTGTGTTAATTCCAAGTACACTTAAATGGACGGCGACACTAAAATCACCAACACGAAAGTTGTAGTAGAATGCACCATGCTGTAAAGCTGACACCACATATATCTCCTGGGGCTGAATTGCTCTCCAACTCTTCCTTCTCATCACCACCATCTGCAATTCTTCTACTGCCAACACTTATTTACGGTAGCTGTATGTTTGTGTATGTGTGTGTGTTTATATATACATATAGGTTTTATTTTACTTAATCAAACAATTTGTCTACATCTACGGTAGATTGGTGGTGATAAGGCTTTTGTTGTGGATTTAGCGATGAGAATAATGCAATTAATATGTTTCCTTTCCCACACAAAGAAATACAATCATCATTTCCCTAATTAATTTATACTGAATCCTTGGTTATGTTTCAGAAGATAAAACCCCAAAAAGATAAAAAAAAGCAATGCAATGCAATGCAATGCAATAATATATGGTGAGTGAATAAATCCAGCAATCAAAAAGAAGAAAACAGACAGTCCTCCAAATATTATAGAAACAAGGTAGGTAGGGTAGCTAGATAGATATATGAAAATGAATTAGGTTTTAGGTGTTGATCTTCTAATTGAGGCTATTCTCTGTAGTCTAATCTGCTCTCTGAATTTGGCTATGAATTCATCAGCTTTCTTATCCACATCTGGACCATGATCATCACCATTATTTTTGGAAGCAAGTTCAACCAGCTCATCATCTTCATCCTCATCCTCTTGGCTTTCTTCAGAATCTTTTATCATCATCTCAATTGGTGGTTCTGTTTCTGTGTTTAATTCCTCCTCCTTCTTCTTCTTCTTCTGGCTTCCTCTTGTTTGTATGAAGCTTTCGATTTCTTTATCATGTGATAAGTATTCGTCGTATTCCGTTTCTCTGGGTATTCTGAACGATTTTGATCCTGCTGATGATGAGGTAAACCTATCACTTCCACTTCTCATTCTGGCCCTCTTCTGCTTCTGTAAATCCTCATTCGTCAAACTTCTTGTAAACTCCTTTTTCATTCTGCTCTGCCTGTAGTAGTAGTAGTTTAACTTTTGATGAGCTGGTGGAGGTGGAGGTGGAGGTGGTGGTGGAGGAGGGATTGGTGAATTGTTTTTCCGGCCAAAGTCTTGAAGCTGAATATCAGAGGATAAAGGATTTGTTGAAGATTGATGATGTCGGAAGGAAAGTGATTGTGATTCGTTAGTATCAGAAGAAGAATGGATATCTTGTTGGGATTGGGATTGGGATTGGGATTGGGAAGGTGTTTGTTTGTGTTCCATCCTCCCTGATCTTGATCTCCATGGAATTGGTGACCTCAAGACAATATTCTCTTCCTGTCGGCTCTTCCTGGAGTTAGATCTAGAGATGAGCATAGATTCAGAAACACGAGGAGGCTTTTCAATTGTTGCATCATCGCTGGTGGTTTCGTTAGCTACAACTACAATGGGTTCACCTCTATAATACTGAGAACTCCAAGTCTCAACCTTACTATTACTATTATTATTATGCTCATGCCTCCTCCTTTCAGATTCATCATCATCATCATCATCATCATCATCATCATCATCAAATACAGATGAAACTTGAAGCAATCTGGTGACGTAAGAGTGAGCGTTATCTGATTTAACCTCCTCTTTCTCGTCATCGTCGTTGGTGCGTTTGCTGAACAGCCCATAAGAGACGGCGATTCCCACAAAAACAAGTTGCAGAAGCTCCCAGCTTGTGGTGTTGATCGTGCTGTTGATGAAATTGGGGGCTTCTGAAGGGAATAACGGAACAACCAAAAGGAAAATAGACACAAAGATGGCTTTGTATAAGAAATGACTGTAAAATTTAGTGGGATTGGTTTCCGCCATTGATGTTGGAGGTTTTCCGATTTGCACAACAACAACTAAATTATAATTATTATAAACAAGAAAGATTTTGGAGGAGGAATGAGTTGCTTTCAAGCTATATATGCTTTTACTTTTTTATTTTATTATATATACTACTATTAAATTTGTGACATAATAATAATAATAGAGAGTATGGTTTTATAATCTAGAATTACAAGTTTTAGATTTGCATGAGGGAGGAGGAGGAGGGGTGTTATGGTAAAATCAAAAGAGGAATAAAGCACAAGAGGGTTGCTTCATTCTTCCTCCTCTTTTAGGATGCTTACGCTAGCATTTTTTTTAATATTTTAATTATTAGTAATTAAATATTAAAAAGAAAAAGAAGGAATGTCCATAGTTTACAAGTTTGGTATCCTTTTCTTCCCAACAACACTTCTTTTAAGGCTTCCTATCCAAACACTTTAGTTTTCTTCTTCATCTAGAGCATCTCATTTTTATATAATATATATAAAGAATTTTTATAGTTACACATCAAATACAAGACCAAAAGAAAAAAGCCACAACAAATATACTATACCTTCATCCTCCGGTAAGGTTATGCTATCAATCAAGTTAAAAGAAAAAAAAAACTTACGAAGCATATAACTATACAAATGATTTTGTTATAATTTTAGAGGTTCTGAATATTTGTTCCTAAAATGGTCAAGTGAATCCAAATCAAACAAGTAGAGGAGTTAATGAACGAAAGAATATATCAAATATCAATCTTTAATTCAGGTTCAAAAATACAAACTATTTTATAATAGATAAAAATAAATGTCTTATTCTTTGCTATGGACCTTGAAGTTGCAATCGAAGAATCTTACACACGAGAGGAGAGGTACATGTTGAATCTTTACTTTCATGTTGCGCTTAAATTATATTGTAATTTCTTTATTATGTGAAAGCAAATCAAAAATCGTTTAAACTAAATATATAATTGATAAAGAATTAAATGGTAAATAGTTTTAATATAAAAAGAATTTGTGGGTGAGGAGAATGGATGGTGGATGAAAGAAGGAAAGAAAGTCGATGAAACGGAATCGCATCAAACAAAATTTCAACCAATTCTCACATTCTCCTTCCATTCAATTCAAATTCAAATTCTAATTCTAATCTACCCACTCCATTATTTTTGTACTTCTGTAAAATATAAACAATATTCTTACACGTTTTATATTCACCAATGTTATCAATAGGAAGAAGAAAGGTCTTGGAGCTAGGAACATACATCATATACATACGTGTAGAAGTTATATTTTGTTTTTATTTATTTATTTTTTAAAATGAAGGAAATGACCAAAAAGCCCTTGATGACCAAAAATGAAGGAAATGACAATTACGTGGAGTTAACTTCCAAAGAAAGGAGGGGTGTAATCGTAAAAAAAAGTTGAGTTGGAGTTAACTTCCAAGTTGCTTCTTCATTAGTTTGATACGTATATATTCCAAACCTTGAAATTAGGGCTTCAAAATTCTGTCTTGTTTTAATCTTACTGCTTTGATTGCAATAACATCAGATCGTGGTTAATTTGGATTTGGATTTGGATTTGGTCTATGATTAATTATGTATATTGAAGAAGAAGATCTGAAGGAGAAGGAGGTGAAGAAGATCGATGGGGTTCGGGTTCTGGTTGGAGCAGGTGGCCGTGCCTTGTTCTACCCTACGCTTCTATACAATCTTGTTAGAAACAAATTTCAGTCCGAGTTTCGGTGGTGGGATCAGATTCAGGAGGTAGTATTCTATTCATTCTCTTACTGCTAATTATGAGATAGCCATACCCCATAGCCTAGTGGGAGGGAAACTATATATTTGATTGATTTTGCACTTGTTGCTTGCTTCTAACATACATGGCTGGCTGGCTGGCTGGCTATATCCTCCAGTTTCTTCTGCTAGGTGCTGTTCCATTTCCAGCAGATGTCAAGCGACTCAAGGACCTTGGTGTTCATGGAGTCATCACCCTCAACGAGCCATATGAGACTTTGGTCCCCACATCCTTATACACAGTAAGTAATCATATCATCCTCCTCTTTCTTCCAATCATCCTTATATATGCCCCTTCAAATTCAAGGGATCTTTTATTACTATTAGAGAGAAACACACAGAATCAAAGGTCTTTCTATTGATTTCTATAGGCTCATGGTATTCATCATTTAGTGCTTCCAACACGGGACTACCTATTTGCTCCATCAATTCATGACATTTGCCAAGCTGTAAACTTCATCCATGGTAAAAACTGCTCTCTGTTTCTTTTCTTGTTTATCGTCTGTTTGACTATTGTATAGCTTTTAGCCTTCTAAATCTTCTTCTCTTGTAAAGGGAAAGCACTTCTCAAGCAGGCTACGTATGTCCATTGTAAAGCTGGTCGTGGACGTAGCACAACCATTGTGATTTGTTATTTGGTCAGTTTTCATTAATCTGCATGTGTATCTGTAGAAATTTTCATTCTTTTTCTTTGTCGGTTATGCTTTATCCATCTTACAGGTTCAGCATAGGCATATGTCCCCGGATGTTGCCTATGCATTCGTAAGGTCGATTCGTCCGAGGGTTCTATTGGCATCTGCTCAGTGGCAGGTATGTCAAGCTTAGACTTGAGCACTTTCTGATTAATGTTTCTATGCTTGTCATTTTAAAATTTGCAACTTTCTCGGTTTATTCGGAATTTATCCATCTTAAAAAGATTATCTTAGGGTGGTAGATCTCCAATAGTAGTACTTTAACTTAATAATTTAGTGATCAAACTGTAATTTGCCATTATTCAAAAGACATGATGCTGAAATGGTCAGATGCCATCATTATTTCTGCTTGGTCCCTTGAAAGTTGTTTGATTTGGTGATAGTTGAAGATAAAGATTCTCAATTCAATTTAGTTGTAATGAAAATAATGAGAGTAGATAAGCCTGACCTAATTCATATGATTGTAAGGAGTATTTGTGAAAAGGCAGTTTGTTATGTAATGCAGGCAGTCCAGGAATATTATCATCTGAAAGTAAAGAAATCACCAGTTTCAAGCAATAGTTGGTCAGGTGGCAGCTCTAATACCATGATTTTGAGACCTGTGAGGTATGCGGGCGTGTTCACATTTGACGACGGTTCTGTAGTTGTGATAACTAAAGCTGATGTTGATGGATATGAGGATGAAGAGGATGGTTCAGGGGATGGTAATATGAGTTTGGTTTGCCGGGTTCGAGTTGCTGGTGAGGTTGCATTGGCTAAGTTTTCGAGGCTGTGGGTCAGCAGCAAGATGTCAGGTGTTAGGCTGGTAAACTGGAACAAATGCTCAAAAGCCAGTGATGAAGTGAGCATTAACATCCATTTATACTAAACACTGTAAATACATACAAGATCCATCGGTTTGTGTACATATTCTGGCTTTGATCTTTCAACAGAAAATGATTTGTTTTTTAGGATAAAACTTGTAATGACTGACTTGACTACTGTAGCATTCATGTATATAAGTTTGAAGTTTATGTTAATTCTGATGCTGTATTGCTGTGTATTGTCTTGCTTTTTCTACTTGAAATTTTGTATGATTAGTGTCATCTCAAAAGTTCCTGCTGCTACCCTGTTTAATCAAATTGTTAATAGCAAAATTTATGTTGCAAAATTTTAATACTCTATGATAGGTGTTGAATGACATAGGACTCTTAGTTACAATAGTGTAAGTGGATATAATTATTAAAACTTTAACAACAAAAAGAAACATCCATCTTTGGAACAAGGTTGCAGCATTTGCATTCTCACAATACATACAGTTACTACCTCTCAACTTACATATGAAATATTTATGATTATGAGTGGCACCCCATGACACAGTTGCTATATCTCGACCAATCTTCATTTGAACATCACAGTAAATCACCAAAAAGGCTTTTAACTGATGCTGCCCATGTATAAGAAGATGAATAGCCTTCAAATCCTGCTTCCTTTCTGCCCGTCTGCAACCGTATGTCTGCACTTTCCTTCAAGTAAGGGATAACATGCTTTTTTATGTCATTTTCTGAAATCCCAAGATGATTTCCTGACACATTGATGAACTTCACTCTTCCGGCATCATCCAGTGTTTTCAAACCGATCCAGTCTTCAATGTAAAGCGTGGTCTGTGATTTAAAAGAAAAAACTTTTTCAACTTGAGAAAATGGATATGAGACTGCTTGAAAGATTTTTAATGCCATTGGGAGGAAGTTTAAGATGTTATCTTTATAATATGATGAATCAGAACTTTGATAATTACAATTACAATGGACCAGAAAAATCAATTCATTGTATAAAAATTAATTTAGTACCTGTTGTGGAGTCAAAACTGGAGTGAACTTTCCATCTGGAAAATATCCAAACCAAGCAGTTTCTTTAGGTATCACCACTGTGTCTTGCTCAAACTTTGAGGACAACTAAACATAAGTATGCAGTAGAATATTTAAGGGAAAAAAAGGAAGATGGAAAAGAGTGAAAGTGTACCATGATAAGCACCAGATTTTCTAAGCTGCTAAATCGCTCCTTGTATGTGGAGTTTCTCTCTTCAGGAATTTCATTGTTAAGCTTTGGAAGAAATCTGCAGTGTTGTAAGTAGGCATCCATGTTCTAAAAACAAAGAACAAAGCCCGTCATGAGATCTCAACCATAAAAAACCATAGTCAATTTGACAGTTCCCAAATAATGAATGTCCTGTAAGGTGTAATATGCCAGACAGGGCTCACATTTGGCAATTTGAGATAACCACTGGGGGCCAAGTGTTCCTGCACATATTGGTCAACATTATTAGCATAAATTATGGCAGTAAACCATATTTGTGATGAGGTCATATGTGTAATTTAAACTCCATACTACCTGGATATAATCACTATAAACTTCTGACTTGATAAGTGCATCTGCTATCATGCAGAAAATGCCAGACTGTAAAACATGAATAACATTCAAAACGAGTGACAATTTAAGAAAAATACCAAGGAAATCCAACTTGATGAAATGTTCTACATGCATGCATGGTGACACCAAGAGAACGACAGCCTACTAAAAAAAGGCATACTGTTGATCTACAAGGAGACATAATACAAAAAGGCATTTAACATATTTAAGCTACAGCAAAGGCCATTGAGCATATATAAATCTACGAGGTGCACGTGTGAGTGAAGGTATGAGTGTGGCTGTATAAAGGAGAAGCTTCTCATATATTAAATGAAAGCAGACTATTTAAACTTTCGTAGTAATGAGGCCAACGAAATTAAAATAATAATATCAAAATAAAGAATGACAAAGGCACCTTCAATTATTATCAAGCATGATGGCTACAAATGCATTCGGTTTATAGCTTTGTCTATCCATAAATATATTACACATCACATCTTTCTTACTTGATTTATAACTTCAGTAAAAGGGAGCACTTACACCACAAAGCGGCACAGAGGCTGTACCAGCATGAGGTCCGCCTAAGGAGATTAAATTCTTAACCTGTCTTGGAGATAAGTACAATCAAACAAAAACATACTAATGTTAGATAATGTAATAAATGGAAAGAACATGGCCATAATGTGTTATGAAACGATCATTAATAAGTATGAACCAACTGAATGATCTCCAATCTGTTCTTGTATATAGAGCCCTTCTTTTGTTAACCTAGGTTTTAGTATTAACCATGTTAACCAATCACAACCATATAAATTAAATATCAATGGCGTGGATTGCATCCTTTATTATAGGTGATTTAAACTTATGGGTTAAAGACAATAAAAAAACAAAAGAAGGATGTACATCATTTTGCAAGGCTGTGGAGTTTTAACATATCTCACACACCAAAGCCCTGATTTAAGCGATTCAAAATGTTCTAGAAAGCCAACACACAGATCTACAATCTCCTTGTTTTGCATTTTTGCAAATTTGGGGTGCATGTACATCTGGGCTAAAATTGACGTTGAAATCACAAGAATGGAGTTGGACGGAAATAATAGGTAATTAGTGGCTAGGTTATCACTTAAGTTATTAGATGACATTAAGGGTTAAGAGGCTCTGAAAAGAAAAAAGAAAGGTTTGAATTGTCTTATGTCTGAACGAATCAGACATAAATGACAATTAAGAGCTGAAAACCAAAAAACAAACAAGGCCCACGTCCAACACCACTAGACTTTGCAAGTTTCATACAATCGAATTTCTTTCAGCATCATTTTTATTGGGCTAACTAGTTTACAGCCAGCTCATACCATGGTGTTGGACATGGACATGGACATGCAACATAAGTTGCTAGACCATGTTCAATTCAAAAGAAAAAACGAAACATGCAAAACATTCTAAAAATAGAGTTGTGAAAACTGAAAAGCATCAAACCAGAGTACTTTTAGAAGAAAGAAAAAATGTTGCTTTAGCATGAACAAGGAAATTCAAATTTCAAGGTGAAACTAGATGAAAGAGCCGAGTGTCAACAAAATTTTGAGAAGTTTGCTAGAAAAAGTATAGGATAAATACACATGATGACAACAAAAATAATTATCTTAACCGCTTGCAGCAGCAAAGAGAGAACAAGAAGAAGGGCCAGAAAGGTGGGACTGTTAAGAGAAGAAATTAATGGCCTAAAATAGGGAAAAAGCTTTACTTGCCTGAGGTCCGCCATCACAAAATTCCACAACACCTCGGCCTATTAAATTACCCTGTATGCAGAGGGGAAATTAGATAACAGAAGAGAGAGCATAATATCTCTTCTTCATCTGCTTATTAGCTAATGTCACAGCAACAAGGAAAACATGCTATATAAAGAAAGCACTTTGCAAAAAGAAGATGGATGTTGCATATCATGTACATCACATAGATAGTAACCTGGGAGAGCCCAACTATGTTGTAACCATCACTGAGTTCTTTCATTTTCTTCACCTGAAGCGGTGATCGTTAATTAGTAAGGTGAAGCAAGTCCTAAAAACCAGGCAAACAAACTGACAAGAGAAGAAAGAAAGAAGAAACAATCATTCTGAATAGATCTCTCCACCTTTTCGCATACAACTTGAGTCTGAAAACATAAAATAGTTTTGATAAGTAGATTATAAAAAAACATGATTACTTGCTAATTAACATCCCCTGCAGGGCCAGTTTTATTACCTGTTCTAGCAGTGGCATAAACCAGGAATCCCATGCTCCATCTCCAATCTCACTACAGATCGCAAGTTATGGCACCAAGGGATCAAATTTACAATCGATGAATGGTAAGTTGCAAATAGAAAAGAGATAAGAAAAACTAAACTACGTGCACAAATTCCCAGAATGAATCTCATTCATTGGAGATGCAAAACAGTAACTTCTTTAAATCAAGCTATATAAAATTGACTACATAAATGGCAGCTTCATATGAGATCATTCACAACTACAACTTCCCCAACAGAAAAGGGCTAATAACTTCTTGTGCTCAGCCTGTGTTGTCCAAGTTGTATACTGATCTACACCAGATAAATCAAACGATTGAAACCAAAAGATTCTCACAAATCGAATGCTTGCAAGCGGTTTTCTGACATTCGAGAAGTCAGAATATCTCCACAGACTCACGTCCAAAGGGTTAGAAAACCGAATGCCCTACACATTCCTCAACCCTCCTATTCAAACTAAATCCTAGCATCACCTACTTGTACCCTGTTCAGCTGCTAAAAAGACTTGCTAACCCTCAGGGTATAACATATACCAACAGTGGTTTTGGCTTTGTTTCCCATACATCATTTAGCTTGGTATCGACTCTTTATAATAAACAACAAAAATATTTTATTTGAAAGATATAAAGGCCAAAGTCCTTTAACAGCATCACATGTCTGAGACTCTCTGTATTCACATAATCAAATTACATTAATGGATGGATTATCACATAACTTAAACCATTAAAAATAGATAGATAGAGCTTACATGCAAAATCCTTGAGATTTGGACATGTCACTCAGTTCCTGGGTGAACTTGGTCATTCCTTTATTTGAACATTGATCTCCAATTCCTGTCATAGAAATTCAGATGTTAGTCATAAAGTGAGAGAAACATGTGTTGTGTCAATTTGATCATGAGAACTAAACAAAGAAATGTATAATTACAAGCAAATAACTTGTACATGGAAACATTATCTAGAAGCAACCTTGGTAACAGAGAGAGTATTATCTTCCACTATATAGATAGATACGTATGAATTATATATTTTAGAGTCAGGTTACGTACGTCCATAATGGAATTAAAGTTAGTGAAGATTTTACAGTTGAGTGGCAGTGACTGACTTTAGAGGAAGGAGATGATGGTGAATATGACATAACAGAAACAACTAGATTTACATATCATAAGAAACAACAACAACATAGGTTAGTTATATATATAATTGATTGAGAGTAAAGAAGAAAATAGAAATAATCCTGACCGTGAAGTACGATAAAAGGAAGAGATAAAGATGAAATTGGGAAGAGGAACAAGATGGAGATGATGATTGATGAACACAACAAATTAGGCATTTTGGTCAAATTAGGGCTTTTTCTTCTTCTTCTTCTTCTTCTTCAATCCAAAACCCCAATTAACTTAACACCTGAGCTTCCTTGTTTTATTTCTATAATAATAATCTTTTGACCTTTTTTGTAATATTTTATTATTAGAGGACAAAAAATAGAAATATGGAAATTATAAATTGGGTTCTTAAAACAAAATTCATGTATCTGGTTTCACTTTTGTTTGTATATCCTTTGATTTTTTTCTAAACTAAAAATTAAAATATTTATGGGATATTTCTTTCTTACAAAACCTTACACCATCCAACCACGTCACTTAGTACTAAGGCTATGCGTACCGGGGGAACGGGTTGGGCGGCGGGCTTATACCCCAACCCGGCGGGATCAGAACGGCGGGACGTCGTGCGCGGGTCGGGCTGCACGTTCACCACACGTTGCGGTGTGTTGTAGTGTGGTTTGAGAGGTTGAGAAGGTTGGCGATAGCGGTTGCAGAGGTTGCAGAGGTTGTGGGAAAAGTGATGTGCATTTAGTTGACAGAGTTGGAAAGGTTGGGTACTGATACCTGATGGCATTGACAACAGCTTGTTCATAGCAGAGTAGAAGCTATTGAGTAGGTTGAAATTAATTGTACTATATAGAACCAACCTTGCTTTTGTATTCAGAATTATTTGAAAAATAAACTACAAATTGGTCCCTGTTGTTTACCAAAACCAACGGAACTCGTCCCTGTGATTTAAAACTACATTGGACACCTGAGTTTATATTAGATCAAGATATATCGGTATTATGAAGAAAAAAAACGAGTTTCATTTCATTAAAATACCTACTAGTTGTCAAGGAATGCCAAATTTATGGAATTTGATGGAATTCAAAGATTCGTTCCATTAAAAAAACCAACCAAACGAAATAATTGGATTTGGTCAATAGAATTCTAACATTTTAATTCCATCAGATCCTTTCAAAATCTATGAACTAAACACCACCTAAGGTGATGGTTGTCTAATGGACATTAGTTGCAATGGGTGGTGTAGTGTTCGTGTGCAAGGAGACGCTTCTTGCTTAGATGCTTAGCAATGTATGTGTAATCCCTCACAAGTTTGCTTAATTTACCCTCGATAACGGAAAGTTTTTGTGCTAAGTTGAGTTTAATTTGAGACCATGTGCGTCCAACCAGCTGGTCAACTATTGGTTGGAGCTGGTTGGCGTGAATTCCATCATGCCCCTCTCCCCTCGCGTAGTTGGTTCCGCTTCAGTGGGTTCTCACTCACGTTGATTTTGTTCCCCTTCTTCTTTTTGACGGTTGATTATCTTTTTTTTTTAATGAGATGGTTGAGGGTGGGATACTGGGATGGATGAGGGGGTTCATGGGATGCAAGGGAAAAATGACGTGGCCTTGATATGATAATGGAAAGGAAAATGATGGATGCGTGTGATGGTCTTACAAGAGAATAAACATCGATAGACTGATGAAAATGGGCCGAGAAGAAGATGGATTTTAGTATTGATTTGTTAAAAAAAAATATCATTTTATTAATTTTTATGTTAATTAAAAGAACAAAATGAAATAGTATATGCTTTTTGTCCTCTGAAATCAATAATGGTTGGATAATAATAATAAGATTCACAAAACATCTACACTTGTTCCCTTCCACAATGATTGAACATAATTATCTATATACATTTATGGTACATTTTGTATTCTTGTATGTAGAATAATTAAAAATTCACATATCCATTAGATAGATACATACATATATCTATATTTAATGAAGTTGATGATGATCCATTGGGTATAGAATTAGGATTAGGATTATGATTAGGAATAGGAACAGGGAGTGGAGCAAGAATCATCCAAACAATCAAAACTTGTTGGATCATCAACAACGTTATAGTACAAGGAAGATAGTCTGTTGTCAAATTTTGAGACTACTTTATGAACAGACAATCCACAGTAACGCTTTCCGATCCTTGCGATGCATATGTCTATAATTTTCTTGAACATCTTGTCTCCTTTGATTAATGGTTGTTCTACAAACTCCATCAATGGCATCCACTACATCCATAAAAACACACCTCAAAATCTGATACTTCCAAACATAATTAAACATAGTAGTAAGTATATATATTTACCTTGGATGCTTGAACTTCAAGATCATCAATGTTGATCTCACTTGAAACTGGTCTGAGCATACAGATGAAGAACAAATCTGATTTCTCAAAAGCCACATTGTGTGCATGCCTGTTGTTGTTGCATACATAATTAAAATTAAATGCAAATTTTAGTCCCGGACTCTTTGTGTTTTTTCAAAGGTATACATATACCTACCTGAAAGCTATAACTTCCAAAAACTCGGTATCAATCTGAAAAAAAGAGTAAGAGAGGTTATTTTGATTAAACAAGTGTTAAAGGTACATACATACATACATACATACATAAATTTTTGTTAGTTAATTAACTCTTACCCCAGTTTCCTCTTTCACTTCTCTTACAGCTCCTGTGAAGATCTCCTCGGACTGAATGGTTAATTAAAAGATAGGAAGTTACCATGAATGAATGAATAGTTGGTTGATTTTATTTTGTAATATCTGCAAAGGCATTGTATTGCATACCTCAAGAATGAAGCCGGTTGGTAACTTCCAAAGGCCAAGGAGCTCAGGTGCACAATGTTTCTCTTGAACCACAAGAACCTCATTTTTATCATTGATGACGAAACCCCCAACTCCTACTTGATGGGAAGCATTGGCGGGTAGCATACATGGTCCATTTGGGATCCAATATGTCATCATAACGTATCCTGTTTCGGCATGATGGTACTCAAACCCTTCCTATATATATATATATATATGGTTTTCATCATTAATATCGAAAACTTAATTTCCAATCTACTAACAAATTAAAGGAACATAATATGTTATTAGAGAGAGGCCAGGCTTACCCTTACTGCTATAGGAACAAGATCACATTTGTCTAGTGGCAACTTTAGCCAAATTCCCTTCTTGCCCTGCAATTTGACTTTGATTACAAAAACACATACTACATGTATACATATATATATATATATATATATTTTCTTTTCTTGGGGATAAATAAATAAATAAATATAGTTTGATAGTAGTAATATTGAAATACATGTACCTGAGTCCTCCAAACTGAAAGAGATGAGCTAAGAATAGATGCAAAGACATTGGTGTCAAATGGTAGTTTGTCTGGATTCACAATAACTCCACCATACTCATCATCAAATGCATCAAGAAGTGGTTGTTTTTCTTGTGTAAACAGAATATTCCTATTCCTATTGGAAGAATCATATCTATATGAATAAGTTTCTTTTTCTTGGCCAATCCAAGTACCTTCTCCTTGTGAAGAAGAAGTGCTTAAACAAGCAGTACCTGAGGCACATCATTCAACAATCAAATTCATTTCTAAATTTCCCAGTACAGTCAGTATATGTATCATATCAAAGTAAATAACTTATTCCAAAATCATATATTGACCTAGAAGAGAAAATGCTATATAAGTAAAGTGAGAAAATGCAAACCATCCAAAATAAATAATACCTTTGTAAGAAGAGACTTTAAGAGAAGCTGTCATGGCCATCAAGTTGGAAGTGGAGGTGGAGGTGGAGGTGGAGAAAGACAACATCATCATCATCATCCCCTTTGGACTAATCAAACTTGATTTCAAATCCATTACTAATCAAATCACAACTATTTTACACCACAAATCTCAAAGACTGACTGACTCACTACTTATACCCCCAAATGATAATATAATTATATATAATATCCTAAACTTGAACTAAAATATGAATAAAAACCTAAACTTGAAGAATCTTGATTAAAACAAGGAAACTTCTTGGGATATATCAATAGCGGAGGAAACTAAAGTTGGTGCTAATCCTTCTCTGGTGATGGATTACTACTGATTTTGGAATGAACCCAACAAGAAACTCATATAAAAATTGCAACTTTTTAGGTCAGAAAGGAAGTTTATATGAATGGGGCTTGCCTCAAAAATCAAAACTGATTAAGGATCGAGATTGAAGTGAAAGAACAAAAAAAAAATCTAGAAATCAGTGTATGTGGGAAATGTGAATGGTTGTGTTGTGTGTGGCTTAAAAACAGAGAGCATGGTGAAAACTTGCGCCCACACGAAACACGTGTTCAACTTATTTCGGGGTATTTGTATCCTAACGGACGGCCATCGACCAATACTCCGTGTCCATAAACTGGTCCCATGTACCAGCTCAAGAGCTAGGTACCGTGAAAAGTCGTTCCCCGTAGGATTTGAACCTCAGTCAACTAAGGATACCGTCCGCTAGAGCGCGTTGGGTATCATGAAGCCCGCCGGCTTCAATGGGTTGGGAGGGTAGGGATACACCAACAGCGGGCTAGGTGGGTTACGGCTTTAAGCGGGTTACCCACACCGCTTAATTTGTGTGTGTGGTGTGTGTGTGTTGTGTGTGAGAGGGTTAGGAGGGTTGGGGTACTAATTAGAGAGGGTGGGAGGGTAGGAAAAAAAGCTGATATGGAGCTGATATAGCAGTCGGGTTGGGAGGGTTGAAAGGGTTGGGATAATGTCGTACTGATAGCCTAAGTTTGATTTTCTTATGAACAAATGTTGCAAGTTATATTTATTTCACTTAATGATTAATAGTTGATTAAACATTACAGGACGTGTGGTGTGATGAATCATGAAATAGTTTGTGAGAGGGAATTAAATTTTGTGAATAGATTTGAGATCTTTAATTAAGTGGCTTTGATTTGGAGAATATTTAACGAATTTCAATTCCAAATATATACTATGAATAATTATAAAAGTAATTATTATCCTTTTATTAATTAATTATGATAAAATAAATGTTTTTAACATATTTTAAACCTAATTCGGTATAAATTTATGAAATTCCATAAAAAATCTGTCAATTCATATAATTTCAAAATCTTATGTTAACCTAAATTCAAATCTTAAAATTCTATCAAACCAAAACATGAGCTTAAATAAAAATCATATAACCATCTCAAATTCTTTAAAGATATACCCTTATTTGTTAGGTAAGGTAAAGGAAGTGTTTAGGCACGTGGCAATTATTTATTCACTTATAATGTTCATATCGATATTGTTGTTTTTATTTATTGGAGCACCACGTCAGTAACATGCAAAATGGATTGGTCCTAATGTGTAATGATATATATCAATTATTGTATTTGTTATATCATATCATAATATACAAAAATATTCATCTTTCTTAAAAGATGTAATATTTAATAATCATTCTGAAAGTTTGTCCTAAAATAAAACACATTTAAATGAAATAAAGGAAGAAAACTACTTAACTACCCATAGAATGACAATGGTTGATTGACACAGAAATAAAACCCTTTCTATTTTTCATTTTGGCTATAAAAAAAAACCTAAAAAGAGCTATAAACAAAAATATATGAGCAAAATTATTCAGAGATGTCTCAACAAATTTGAGGTAAGTTGATAGATTTAATTTAATACTAGTGCATGTATCATATTAAGGGTATCCGCTGTCGACCCACTACTACCTAATGGTTTCAACTGCCACATCAGCGCCACACCAGCTTTCACTATTTTACCCAAAACTACCCAATCCATCCATTATCAACCCAAAATCATTTAATTAAAAGTTAAATAGAAAATAAATAAATAAGAGAGAGAAAGAAGAGAGAGAAAGAGGGGGGTGGGGTGGTTGGTGAGGGGTTGTTTGCACCGGCTTGGAGAAACCGAAAACCACCTACCCGATGGGAGGCATGATGGTGTTCCCCCTCCTACCCGACGAGTTGGAGGTACCCGGGTACCTCAAGCCGCTACCACATCGGATGGCCTAATTGGGTCACATATATATATATATATACGGCTAAGGCCTTGTTCAAGAACATGATTGATTAATACCTATAATGAGGAATCAGGGTTCCCCCTAATTTTTTTAGATATGATGATTGCCTATTTTATAAAGTGATGGCTTAGACATTTAATTGGTTTTTGCTCTCTCTATGTAATGGTTAATTGAAATTCTCATTTTTTAACCTTTTAGGATTCTCTCTTATACATCCTTATCATCATAATTATGAATCAAAAATATCTAAAGTCCAAGTGAAGCCAAATATGATATTATGGTTTGCTCCTTCTTAGGATGTAGACGAAACCGAAAATAAAATATCTATTTATTGTTTATTGAAACAAAATTTATTAAACTTTTTCGTTTGAAATTGAAACATATATTACCATAAAAAACAAGTTTTCCATGTTTTTTTCGTATAGAATTAGATTTGCATCGAATATGTGATCTATATATTCTAAGTATTTCTTCATAATAGATAAAAACATAGAGAAGTGGTAATGTGGTATACCAGCATGATAGATAATAGAGAAAGAAAACACCAATAATGTAACAAAAAAATTCATATAATAATTTAACAAATAACTAATTACGAATCTTTGATAAAATATTATGGTATTTGAAAAAGAAAAAAAAAACTGGATCGAATATTTGCGGACATGGATATGCCTTATCCATATTGACATCTACTATACATAAATTTTCATTTAAGCTATTTATAAAAACATACTATATTAAAATATAAAAACATACTATTATAAAATGTTTAAAAACATAAGAAGGAGCAATCACCACCTTTTTTTTTAAATCATCAACAAATCTGACACATTTTATGATAGTGTATTAAGCTATTAGGGTATGTTTAGCAAATTACTTGATAAACTAGTTTTTGATTGATAAAATAGTTGATGAATAAAATATGTTTGGTAAAAACTAACTGATAAGCTAGTTGTTAAATGTAAAATAATTAAAAAAGATATCTTTAATACTTACCCCATTTTAATATTATAAAATTAATACAAATATTTTTTAAAACTACTCAATTTTGACATTATATAATTAAAATAAACCATTAACTTATTTTTAAAGTTATACAATTAAAATAAACCACTAAGGCCGTACGTATCGGACCCTTGGGTTCGGCGGGTTGGAAGCCGCCGGCTTGGCAGGCTCAGCGGGTTCCCAGTACACCGGCAGCAGTGTTGGAAGCCATGCACACACCGCTTGTTTGTGTGTGTGTTCTGTGTGTCTATGTGTGTATGTCAGAGAGAGTTGAGATGGTTGGGTATTAATCAGAGAGGGTTCCAAATGGTTAATGGAAGGGTTGGAGAAAAGTTGATGTGACAGCTAATATGGCAGTGGGATTGGGAGGTTGGGTACCTGATGTAGCGTGTATAGGATAAATAAAGATCAAAATACGTGATTCAAGGAATACCGTATTCAATCTCTTCCAAGGTTTGTTGATTCGTTAAATACCAAACCCTAGGCTTCAAAACCTGAACCCTAATTGAGAATTCAAGAATTGGGAAGAAAAACAAAAGTTCTGTAGCATTCATTAATTGTCTTGCAAAACACGAAATTAAACCTAAATAAGCAACCAAACGAACCGGGTCTGCCCAAAGTAACAGGCCGAACAATAAAGCCCAAAACAAAAGCCTAAAACGTAAACAAAACACAAAAACGTCCAAAACGGCACTAAAACAGCGTTTTTAAGGTCCGAAACGTCCATACCTAGGCGTGCTCCCCGTCGCAGGCTTCGAATCGATAGGTGGATCGTCCAAAACGGACAACCGGAGTGAAAGTTATGCCCGTTTGAAGTTGGACCGATCATGGGCCTCCAGAAACGCCAAAGCCAGCTCTTCCACAGCTCGGCCCGCATCAGTACCAATAGCCTAACAACTTATTTTTTGAAAGTTACTATGCATTCCGATTTCACTTTTCTTTGAATGCCCATTTGTATATGATAATTTAGTATATCTTATTAACGGATATTTTCTTAATGATTTTGTATGTCACAACTTCCATCAAATCCAACTTAAGAATTCATCTTTAGTTTTTTTATTATATTATCTGATGGGTTTTTTAGGCATAGGTAATAGTTAAAGTAGGGGTATATTTGAAAAAAGAATAAAATAATTTCCATAAGTCATCAAACGCTACTCAAGGTAACATTTTAAAAAGTTAACTTATAAGGTAGCTTATAAGCTAGCTTATGGTCCATCCAAACATGTACCTGGCTTATAGATGACTTATAAGATGACTTATAAGCTAGCTTATAAACTAACTTATTTTTACCAAACAATGTCTTAGTTTTAAAATTATAAAACCGTTAGAAATTTGTGCTTCATAATAAATTTCAGTAGCCAATATTTTACTTTTATGTTTTGAATTTTTCAAAGTAGGTTTATGTGACAGGATGTGCTTTTAGGTGAATATGTTTTCAATCGTTTGTGACAATTGTTTTAGGAAGTTGACCAGCACGTCGAAGACAATAAAGTAGTTGATAAGTTACTTTTTTTTGAACGGCAACTTAAACACACACACGCTCCAACGGCAACTTAAATCAATTTGATGACCACAAGTTAAAACCGGTGTGATGATCGGTTTCAAGCACTTTTATGTATTTTTCATTTTCTTGCATATATATATATATAGAAAGAAAATCAAACAAGAACGCTAACTTTTTAAGAAAACTTTTTTCATGTACAGAATCATATATATATATATATATATTAGTTTTTGAAAAACTTTTACAGATTTATTTAACCTTTTATAACAACAAAAGCTTTGGACCATTTGCTTCTTTTTACAATTGATTTTTATTAGTCGTTAATTGTACCAACAAACCAACCAAAATAATTGTTTAGTAAACCCCGATTGAAATTAGCTATTACAAAACTGGAGTTTTTTAAAGACTGTTCGCACATCGAATCCGAAAACCACATCCATCAAACCCCAAACCGTCGGGCATCACCTTCATCGTCGACGACTTAGATCTGGAAGAACACCCACAGGGGTTCGATTTTTGTTCAAGGATTTCGCTATTCTCCCTGGTTTCGCATTTGTAATGTCTTCTAAACGACCAAGCACAAGGACGAACCCCACCATCTACTTCTCCTTCGATTCCAGATGGTCGACAACAAGATCTACATCTCCCTAGAGTTCCCACCCCGTCGTCAATTTTCTATTACTACTTCGATTCGTATCTTTATCTCTCGTCGGCAAAATTTGAAGTGTGAGTTATGGTTACAAATGAATTTTGAAGAATAAGACAACAACCTTCTAAGAAGTGGGAAAGGGGTTTCTAGATGTGGCCATCAACGAGGCTGGTAGTGGTGCGTAGAAACGATTATTTATGTTTGATTTATTTTACAAAATTTAGGTTTTTTGATTTGGTTAATTTTAGGTTTTTAAATCTAGGTTTGATTTAGGTTTTTGGTTTTTAATATGAGTTTGATTTATGTTATTAGTTTTCTTAGGGTTTTTATTTAAGTTTTGGGATGTGGAAATTTAAAATTGGTTTGGATTTGCATTAAGGATTTATTAGATGTTATCGGTGTTCTCGGGATTGGACTTTGATTTATGTTGGATTTTGGTTCAAGATTTGATTTAGAGTTTGATTGGATTTTGTTCTTGGTGTTCATCATCTTGTTCTTGAAGAAGCAGAATTTTCAAGTAAATATATATAATTGATTTTTAGGGTATAATGGTCATTATGTCATAGGAGTTAACGGATTTATGGACGACCATTAGTTTGAGGTACCAAATATATAACAAAATGCATACTGGAAGGTTTATTTTGTAATAAATGAACTTTAAACAACAATTTGTAACATTTGACAAATATCAAGGACCAAATCCATAATATACATAAAATATACTTTTTAAGGAAACTATAACAAGTTGATTTAGAAACAGAAAAATGTATCATTTGGATTATAGATAAATTTGGCAAAGTTAAGAATCTTAATATGTGATTATAGTAAGACTTGTGTATATTAACCATCAATTAATAGAGATTCACTTTCGTCCCTTGGAGTATAGGGCCAGTGTTCCACCCTATATCTTGTAACTTTAGATAAGAACCTTTAAGATTTTTAATGCTAAAAAATAAAAATAAATAAGAACAAAGAATAAAATATACAAATCCAAAGAACATATCGGTGCGAAAAAGATCAATGTTGTCCTTCTCAACACAACTGGAGGATTAATGATGAATGAATGAGAGTTGTAAATTTGCTAAATGTGTCTTATTTTATAAGGATTTCTTCCTAAATACAAATCTAAAATATGTAATTTAAGGATATTAGTTGTTACAAAACACCAATATCCAAATGGCTAAAAGTTCAATGATTGAGAATTAATCAATTCGTTAAAGTTATGATTGTGAAAGAAGTCGTTAAGTACAAGATAAAAGGAAGGACGGAGTTACATCAAAAAACTTTAGGACAAGATTAACAAGAGGTGTGTCACAATTAAGTGAGCCACTTCTTTAGCTTGTCTCCCAATATTAATTACTTTTAATAAAAAAAATTAATTTATGCTTTTATATCATGTTATTTAGTATATAATTGGGTTATTTAATTTTAAAGCCTTTTTGTAATTTTTAACTTACTAATACAAAACATTTATCAAAACTATTTTTTTAAGCTAAAGGAATTCATGGAAATAATGTTAACAAAAAATTAAAATATTTAATGTTAAATTTAAGGTTCAAATTTAATTTATTTATTTTGTTCATTGTATTTAAAAGATAGAGGTTTGTGCCACCACTTCTATTGATTAAAGGAGGGACCAAATTTATTATATAAAAAAAAGTGAACATAAAATGAACATAATGAGGTTTCCAAATTTAGTTTGGAAACTAAATTTGTTATCATAATGAGGGACCAAATCTGTTATTTAAAATGAACATAAAGGGAGAGAAGGTGAATTCACAAAATTGTCCTTCGTTAACTTAATTAATTGAGTTCTTAGGAAGTAAGACGTCCATTATAAAAGTGAAACTATAAAGATAGGACCTTACTCATTAATCTATGTAAACCTCATGAACCAAATTTGTTGTTCTCCCTAACGTTTGTTAAAAAACCATTAAAACATGGACCAAAAATGTATCTTACTCTAACACAACCAATATCGGGCCTCATCGCTAATGTTAAAACCTTCCCACATCGAACCACCATCCACCGTCACATGAGCAGAACTTAAATATATAGAGTTGAAGCATTCGAACCTGATAAAAGCTTAAGAAACAAAATCCAGAAAATTATAAGAACAAAAAGCAAATTAATTTTAAATCAAAGAGGAGCCTAGATCAAGATAAAAATCTAAAATTTAAAATCAAAACCTAAATATCTATCTAAATCAAACCAAAGACGAACTAAATCAACGAGAAGTGAAATTTCCCCTTTGATTTACAAAAAGAGATCAACAAGAAGAGCTTTCATCAGAGTTGATGTTGCAGGATTTCGTGTCACTTTTTTTGTGTTGGTTTTGAGTCGTGTTTCGGGTCGGGTCAAGAATTGTTAGCCTTAAGAAAAAATGGTATCAGTGACGGAATGATCTATCGTTGTGACGGGTTAGCGAGGGCATTTGTAGTTCACTCTATTTTTAATTTATATTTGGTTCCTACTGTTTCGAAATTAAAAGATGATTGTTATGGTTTGTAGAAACGATTGGATTTGGTCCCTCCCTCTAACGCTCATAAGAAGAACCCGTTGTTACATAAGGAAGTGTTTGTCTTTTTTATACATTTATTTAATGAGTAAATAGATATGTAAATTGTAGAACCAAAAATGTAACTTTCTCTAATACATGCACACATACATTTATATATATATATAGGGGCAGGTTCAAATGTGAACCACTTTTTGGTTGTGAACGTGAGGACAACCGAGAGCGCGACACGTGGCGGATGACTAGGCGCCACGTCAAGTCCGCGGCGGATGACTAGGCGCGATTCATGGGAGGGCATTGAATTAAAGAGGGGGACCACACTCAAAGCCGCCACGTGTCGCACTCTCGGTTGTCCTCACGTTCACAACCAAAAAGTGGTTCACATTTGAACTTTCCTCTATATATATATATACATGTGTGTGCCCGCGCACGTATTCGTGTAGACGTTGCAGGGACTAAAACCTTCAAACATAGTAACTTTTTTACCACTCCTCGGCCACCACCCATCTCCGATCAAACCTTTATTTCCCACCCTCCAACCACCTTTCTCCAACTCCAGGATACCTCAAACATGGGGTAAAACCCATGTCAAAATTGAGCATGAAGACCACGAGTTCATTCAAGAGTGGGGAAGAGAGGAGACGTATATCATGTCACCATTCTTATATAGTCAAATCTGATTTTTATTAAATAAAGAGCTAAGATCACTTTTCTTTTCTTTTCTTTTATCACTTCTCATTTGAACTTTAACGAAATGTTGTATTATTTACAAAAAATGTTTTTGTGAAACTCGTGAAACCATAATTTTACATCTAAAACTTCACAACAAAACATTGCAATGTAACCTTCACATTTTTTTGTTATGAATGTTTGAATTTTTTTTTTACTTGATATCACATGAGCCCATGTTGATCGACATCCTCATATTTAAGTTGGAAAAAGGAAGCATATATAGATAGATGCTCACCACATGTGACTTTACCAATTAGATATTCCTAAACAACTCTCTCCCTCTGCCTCTATATATCGGCCTTCAACATACCGTCTTCCTCGCTCACATAACTACATTATGGCCCTCATACTTGTAGGAATTCTACTCACCTTATCCTTGGCAGCCTTCTCTGCCGCTCAAGCTCCATCAATGTCACCAACCACCATGCCAATGTCACCGCCACCACCCATGATGTCACCGCCGCCGCCACCACCGCCGCCACCGCCACCACCGCCACCACCGCCGCCATTTATGATGTCACCACCACCCCCACCCATGATCCCAATGGCACCAACACCTATGATGATGCCACCACCCATGATGCCGCCAATGGCGCCCCCGCCCATGATGATGCCAATGGCGCCCCCGCCCATGATGATGCCAATGGCGCCACCGCCCATGATGATGCCCATGGCGCCACCGCCCATGATGATGCCCATGGCACCGACGCCCATGATGATGCCACCACCAATGATGTCGATGGGGCCTGGACCTTCCATGACCCCAGAGGAGGCTCCCTCTGGCGGAGCTATCCTACTGCAGGGAAGTAGCATGGCCTTGGTGGCATTGCTTGGAGTAGTGGTACTCGTTGCTTAATTAATTAAACTATGTGTGTATACTCTAGCTAGTTATGCATGTACCATTTATTTACTAATAACTTTTGTTTTTGCATTTGTGATTTGGAGAGATTGATTGTTTTTTAATAATATATTATTTGTGAAATAAATAAAGGTCGTTGTTGCATATATATAAGTTTGTGAAGAAATCAATTAATGTGCTTTAAGCTAATAAGTGGAAGAATACATGGAGTGATAAGGGACGGGTGGTTGGTAATGGTAATGAACGCAGAGCATCAACAACATGATAGCGATGCCCACATGTCATGTTCTCCTACTTACCTCTTTTTATTTCTATTTTTATTTGTACTTATTAAAGTAGTATGAAATTGCAAAATTTTGTTCACATTTTAAAAGTTACAAAGATCTTTGTTTCTAGTTTTACTTGTGTTTTGAACTTGGTCACTGTAGACTCAAACGCTTGGCCAATGTAGAGACTTGAATATATTAAAAATTAGTGTAAGATGCAAAACAATATATTGTTACTTCAATCATCCTCCCTATATTAACAAATATACATTTTGGGTAATAATATTTTTCTTTACACTTCATTAAAACAAAATAATAAATGACATGATATAAGTATGTATATAGCCAAGCAAAGATGTAGAAACGATGCAATGTAAATATGTTACTCCAATCATATGCTCCCAATCTAGCAAGGTGTTGCCTTGTATTTAGCACCGGCATGTGGGGCATGTTACACAACCATGCGAGGCTAACAAAACCCCATTGGTTAAAGGGGCTGTGGCGTGCAATAGTTGAATCACTTGTAACATTTATGGACCCGTCAAGCTAACATGCATCTTAGGAGCAAAAAAGTTGGGCAATAGCAGCTTATGTATTGTACTCGGTAAACGGTATAAGTGATGTCTAGAATTATGTAGATTGAGGGAGCCTAAGATAGCATTTGGTTTGCAGAATGTTTCTAGATGGAATAGAATATGTTTAAGGAATTTGACTTATCTGGTTGGCAGAAAGTGCAATGAGATCTGTTAGGGTGCATTTGATACATGGTACAGGGTGGGACAGGAGAAGACATGACAGGACAGGACACGCATGTCCCATGTTTGGCGCATCCCAAAGTGGAACTAGCTAGAACACAATGGAACACGCGTAGGACATGGCTGTCCAAGGCTTACCCCATGGAACTCAGTGGAACAAGAGAATTGTGGCTAAAACACCACGCCTCTCTCTCAACCTCTTTCTCTTGACCTCTCACTTTCTCATGTCGGCCTCTCCGTCTACCTTCTCACCGGCGACCTGGAACACTCTAGAATCATCGCCACTAGTCGTCGTCGTCGACCACCGCCGCTGCTTGCCGTCGCCGTCCATACTCTGTCGCCGCCTCTAGAATCATCGCCTTCGACCTTGCTACAACTCTAGTTCCAGATTTGGTAATCGCTTTAGGTTCCTTTCAATTTTGGTTCTTGTTTTGTTGTCTCTCATTTGATAATCGATTGTGTTTCGGATTTGCTAATCTGGTTTATTAAAATCAAATTTGGTTCCTGATTTGATAATCTATTTTAGGAACTATATGATAATCGATTTTACTTCTTGTGGTTCATATTTTGGTTCCTATGGTTCATGATTTTGTTCATCATTTTGTTTCATGTGGTTCATGATTTTGGTTCTTGTGGTTCATATTTTGGTTTTTGTGGTTCATGATTTTGCGGAATTTGGGAGGTTTTAGAGATTCCTACCTCAAATAAGAATGAAGAGTATGGAATTTGGTCAAAAAAAATTCAACATCATCTATCAGATTCTCCAAACCAAAAGCCAACTAATACATGGATGGTTTCAGTTGTGACAAGCTCTTAAAAGGAAGGACAAACCAAGAGTTCATCTCATCACTACTTCAACTCTTTCAAACCAAAACATGTCATTTTTCTATCTCATCTCTACTTAAGAACTATTATTCAGCTTTTAATTCTAGACCATATTATTAAATATTGACTGTGAAAATAACTAAAACAATTGATTTTTAACATTATTAATGAGGAGCATAAAGTTTTACTTACCTTCTTCTTCTCCTATCCCTTCTTCGACACTCAAAACAATCATTACATGTATACATATTTGTATCCGAGTACATGTTGACTTTGAACTTGTCGGGTGAAACTTTCAAGTCTTGGATTAATATTTTGCGGAGCATCTCATTCTCTTCTTTAAGCTTCTCAAGAGCAACTTGTTGTTTTAGTACCTACATACCACAATTCATTATCAATCTCAAATTGTTTGAGATTCTCAAAATCAAATCAAAGTCTAAAATAAACATTACTAAACTCTTAACAGTAATTAACAAATTGCGTAAGGAAAACCAATGGGGTGGGGTTGAATACCAATTGGATGACCTCATTCTCGGACTGCAAGCGACCAACCTACAAACACATTATTAAATCAATTCCGTAAACATGTTCCAATTCTTTCTCTACAAGCAGCATTATTATTATTATTATTATTACCTCAAGATTCTTGGCTTCACCTTCTACAAGAGGGCTTTGCAAGAAATTATTGATAACCTTGTCCGTACGACTCCCATATGACAAATTCAATGGACCTTTCATTCTTGTGTTTAAATCTCCCTCTCCAGATGTTGCTAACTTGATCAATGGATTTTGAACATGATCATTTATGGCACTAGTATTAGCAGTTTGTAATAACATACTGGGTGTCGCTCCAAATCTCATCATCAACTTTGTGGCAGTTTGCTGGAAGGAAGGAAGGAAGGAAGGTTTGGAGTGAGTAACTGAGTATGAGATGCAAGCAAGCAAGCAAAACTATAATGAATGATTCGAACAAGTCACATACGACGAGACTAGTTTGTATTTGATGTATCACCCCAGGCTTTATAGCAAGACCTGAAATTTAGTATTGTTGTTTGTTAATTTCAATCAATTAACAAAATAAGTAAGCAGTACTAGTATGTTTAGTTTTTTTCAATATTAAAACATGAATACCAACTCCAAAACCATGGCCAAAACCAACTCCACAGCCAATGCCAGCTTCAATGTTTTTTGCTCCGACCATTTTCAACTGAATGAATATCATTCATTACAACAGTTACATAAAGAATAATAGAATAATGTATGTATATATGAGGAGTGGTTAACAATAACATGATGGGATGGAACAGAAATAGAAATAGCTTACAGAGTGGTTAACATGCCTTCCAACACCTGAAAAAACATCTGATGCTCCTCTAGCAGCAACCATAACCTGATTTAGTACTGGTATTGCACCTGTTTAAGATGATAAACATATTTATCCCATTTCTGAATCTATTATCCTCTTAATAAACTTCATTTCTAACATCACCAATTACAAAATGAAGTGAATTCTATTCTATTCTAGGAATACAAAAGAAAGAATGAAGATCCAATTTCAGATAATAAGAGTTAGGTGGGTACATACAGGGGGTTTCGTCCCTCTTTGGGTTTAAAAACTTCATAATCTTGTTTAGAAAATGAAGAGAAGAGAAGAGAATGAAATTACCTACCTAGATTTAAAGGCCTGCCAACGCCGATACCAAGACCACAGCCTACGCCAAATCCAGTAAATACTTGGCCCACCTTGAAAGCAAATGGATTCTGAAACCCTTTCGATACAATTATACTACTACTACTACTTTCCATTTTTATACTTTCTTTTTTTAAAATAAAAAGAAAGTAGATCGGCGATGGCTGAATCTATAATGGCTGAATCTATAATGACTGAATCTATATTTTACATAATCGTAATGCTTTGGAATCAACTTTTCTTTCAGGAGAGAGGCGGTGATGAAGATTGAAGAAGAAGATGGATGAATTGAAGAAGAAGAACCAGGCAGTGTTTTTGTGATAAATTTTTGGGCTCAATCCAGTCCACAAGAAGCCCAGCATACAAGCCAATAAGCCCAATCACCACAGCTATCTAAATATCTAATAAAACAACAAGTCCAAATATAACGAAAGAAAAAAGAGCATCCTCCAATTCACCCAAATACCAACTTCCTCTGCAATATATATATATATATATATAGAGTCCTTCAAGAAAAAACCACTTTTTTTTGTAAAAACTTGAGGAATAATCTAAGCATTTGATCTAAAAAGGGCATGATCGTCATTTTAGCTTATTCCTCAAGTTTTTACAAAAGAAGAGGTTTTTACAAAATATATGGTTTTTACAACATATATATATATATATATATATTCACTTTTTTGTAAAACTTAAGGAATAATCTAAGCCATTAATATGAAAGTCGCAGTTTATTCATTATATGAATATTCACTATCATATTCACCATATCATATTCATCTTATGAATATTCATATTCACCAGATAAAAATTATATAAATTCACCATCATATTCAGCATATGAATATTTATATTTACCATATCATATATTCACCATATGAATATTCAATTTCACCATATCATACTCATCATATATTCACCATATGAATATTTATATTCACCTTATGATGATATTCATATATAAATTCAAAACAGAACTTGATTATAAAAAAGAAAACGAAAAGCATGAGCAGTAAGGTAGGAATGCTATAAACTAGTGCCAACTTTGTCCTTATTTCTCATCCTGATAGTATACATAATTACATCATGGTATCATCTTCTAATCAGAAAGAAAACACAAGTTGATAAGTCTATTGTCTATATGTATATGTATATATATATGTATGTATAGTAATTACACTGTGAATATCCACTTAGAAAATGAATATAGATAGTAAAATAAACACAAGTATAAATTAGCAGAATAATGTCAGACTCTGTAATTAATTAGCACATCAATGACTTGTATACAATTTCCGTACTCATCCATATTGGTCAATCCAAGAGCCAAACGTGAACATCAACCCATAAACATTAAGAAACTATCATGAAATGATTAAAACCCTTACCATTTCGAAAAACAACCAAAATCCACAGCGGAAAAACCCTAAATTTCCTTGTTCAAAGCAGCAAGGACGTCAAAAACCACCTAGATTTCCTAGCTGTCGAAATTTTGAACAATGTACGTAATGTACAAAGATCCAATATCATCCAAATAGCTCAAAGTCTGCTTTTAGCCGTGATCAAATCCTTTAATCGATGAAATTAGACGTGAAAATAGATGGATGATAGTTGTTTTATTGGGGGAAATGTTGCAGAGGCTAATAACAACAGTGATGGGTGCGGTGGTGGCGGCAGGTGGTGGCAGCAAGAGGTGGCGGCAGGTGGTGGAAGTTAGATGCTCGTTTTTCTGATATGATGGTGGATGTGGTGGTGGTGCGACGTGGTGGTGGTGTGACGGTGGTGCGGTGGTGGTGGCAGGAGGTGGCGGCAGTTGGTGGCAGCAGTGGTGGAAGTTAGATGGGGGAGAAATGGGGTTAGGATTGTGGTTGTAATTGAAAAGATTGGGGGCTGGGGTTTGGGTAGGAGAAGAAGATATATGTAGTTGGTAAAATACCTAAATTGCCCTTTTGGGTTATAATCAAGTGTGGAACATGTGATTGTAGGAAAGTTACAAAAAAATGCTATCTATATTATTAACCATTGATGTAAAATAATTGATGGTTTAGATTGTTCCTCTAGTTTTTACAAAATATGTGGTTTTTATTTGATTATTCATCTATATATATATATATATATGGCTCAAAATGGGTTCCTTTGTTCTTGCAAATACCCTTGTTCTTGTATGATCCTCCCTCTACAATATATATATATATATATTATCCATAATAATAAATCATATAATTGTTATTAAACAATTATCTTGTTCTCATTAATATATATATATATATATATTACAATCTCCCACTCAACAAGATAATTTAAAGCATATAAGTACTAAAATATACTAATTAATAATATCTTGTTCTCATTAATATAGTTTGTCTTTTACCTCATCTGAAATTTAAAGCATATAAGTACTAAAATTATATCTAATTGAGCATAATTAAACATAAAACAATAAACAAACTAACATATACTAATTTAGCATAATATAGAACTAAATTGACACAAAGGGCTACTAAAATGGTGAAAAAGTGAATAAAAAGACACAAACGGGGTTAATAAATAACACCTATCAACTTCCATGGTCATAACGATAAAATTTCAATCAGATACTGTCACACCCCGTCAAGGCGGAATCGCGAAGTGTGATGTAGAGGATCGTCATAACACAATGATATGATAATTAGAACTTCACTAAATGAATACTAATCCAAAGTGCCATGACGTCCTTTCCTCGACACAAATGCAGAGTATTGTGGTTAGACAATCCATGACATAACATGATCAACAAAATCAAACAAAAGTACTTCCCACAACCCGGGACAAGTTCAAATAACACTTCCAAGAAAGGGAATTAAAACCAGAAATACGAGTAAGTGCACTCATGAAACTAAAAAAAACATGCGGAACACTCTTAAGCCACTCTAAGGTCCACAACACTCTTAAGCACTCTGGTGGGTATTACCTGAAAATGAATACTCGAAAACGTCAACATAATGTTGATGAGCTCATAGGTTTAATTAACAAAAAAAAAAATTGCTGGGTATCAAAAGCATTTAGGACAACAGTGTACATATATGTATCGCAATATAGCACCAATACATAGGAATAATTGTATAACCCAATTCAATTATACAACAAAACATTATAGGTTTCCAAACATGTCATCTACCAGCTGGAGCTAAACCGTTGGCATATTAGGAATATAGGAATCACATCTCATGTAGGTATCAAACATTAGCACTTTTCATTTGCAATAATATAAGCACATATTGTCTAAGCAAGTAAAACATGAAAAGTTTAACACAGCTTATAAGGAGTAAAATAGCTTTTGAGTATCATTTCCCCCCAAGGAATATACAAGTAAAAAGGGGCAACGAAACTCACCTGTGAGTGAATGGTATTGGGTACGCAAGCAAACAAGTAATCTACAATAAAAGAGACAAAGATGTGTATGAGCTACAAATGGTCATGGCTTAAAGCCTTGCCAATGTAACTCGTAATTGATGGGATATACATGACCGGCCTGAAATTTCTAAAGGACATTTAACAAAGTGTCAATCAACTATAAGTCCCGTAGTGGTGAGTAGTCATCGCGGCCTAGGTATCGATGGTTTCCCAAAGAAAATTTTGACTTTGGTTTCTTAAGCGAAATTTTAGGTTACTTCGAGAATTTTTCCTATACCTTAAATGAATTAGGTAGGATCCCAAATTTTAATGGTAGAGACTTCTAAGTCTTAGGTATTTCCAGAAAATTTTCCCTTAATTTTAATTAAAGTTTACTAATTTTAAAAAAAATTATAAAAGTACAAGTCCAGAGATCATTATGTTTTGCGCAACAGAAAGTTATAAAATAATCAAAATACCTAAAGACCTCAAAAAAAATCTAAAATTTTTACAGAGACTAATAGACATATTGAAATAATTCCAGAAAAAGTTTTATAAAACAATTCGAAAGAACGAGAGAGTTGTGAAGCATCCAATACGTCCTAGATTCTGTCCAAAATTTCCAGATTTGCACCCCTGAACGGTAAAATCTTTTTGACCAAGCTAAATTTGTCGTTTTAACACGAAACCACTTGGAACAGAAACTAGACTCGATGAACTTGAACCTAGACTCAAATTTCGTATTTTGACTCCAGGTTATGATCGAGATCCGGCCTCCCCAAGTCAACAAAAATTATGTCCAGATTCTGAAATGAATCAGCGACATTGTTTTTACTAACCAATCACATCAAAACTCTATTTTTAAAACAAAACTCATTAAAACTTGTACAAAAAAAACTAGATGTTTTTGATAAAAATATATATATATATATATATCCCATCCATTAGAGTTACAAAAAAAAAACAAGCAAAGGAAAAAGTAAAGACGACGATAGAAAAACAAATAAGATGGAGATTTTACCGACTCAATGATTTGTGATGAAAACACCACTTATAGGCTTCAAGTACCTTCATGGATCATTAAAAAAATAAGAGAAATCAATTTTTTTGTATAGAACTTGAGAAGAATAACTCAAAAAACGTTGGATGTTTACCAAAGCTTCGTTTAGAATCAAGGAAACTTGATTTCCAACAAGTTTGAAGCACCAAAACTTTAAATTTGATGATGATAATTGACCAAACAAAGGAAGGAGAGAATGTGTTGTGGTTTGAATTTCTTAGGAATGAGATGAATTAGGAGTTGGGGAGAATAAAAAAAACTCTCGATGATTATCACAACAACTAACTATTTTTTTTTTTGAATTTTGAAAAAGAAAAGAAAATAAAGTGATAAACTACATGGACGATTTCCCCTTTGTTTCCATGGATAATTTACATTAAATATTTTATTTAATTTGTTAAAAAAAACTATTTATATTTATTTAGGTGACAAAGTCTTTTTGTTAGCTTTCTTTTTTTTAACTGACACAAAAATATTTTTTTTAACTTAAGTATTACCTTATTGGCTCATATCATTTACTTGGAGCTTTAAGTTACCAAAACAATGCACCTAACTATGTAATCGAAAAAGGAATTCAACTTAGGAATTATGAACACTTAGTTTTCGTCTACTAGTAGAACGACTAGAGTACTAACAGAAATTGACCCACTTAACTCATAAAGTTTCACACTTTTATGTATCGGAAACATGAGAGCATATAAGCTACCAAAAGACTAACAGTAGGTTTCGAGTTACGGTTGACTAACCTGGTTTGGTGACAGATGTCACAGATACTTACTTTAATTGGCACCTTATCATCATATTCAATCAACAACTGAAAAGACTTTAATATTGATCAAACATACTCTTAAACTCTTAACATTTTGATTTGCAAAATAATACAATTATACATTCATGAGAACCTCTTAATTTGTACAAGTCTTAATTTAACAGAATTGTAAAAGTTCCCAAATTAAATACACATATACATGATTACATATAAAATATGTTCATAGTACAAGGAGATATAAATTGTATTGTTGCAACTTATCAATCCTTTTAACAATCAATCGAATTCGACATCCCCATATTTTTAACGTGTCCTTTAAAGCATTCAACTGGAAGTGCTTTTGTAAAAGGATCTGCTAATTGCTCTTTCGTACCTATCTTCAAGACTTCTATTTCCTTGTCTTTGACATTTTCCCTTATCGCAAAGTATTTGACATCTATATTTCTGGAACAACTGCTTCTCTTATTGTTCTTGGTGAAAAATACGGTGGCGGCATTGTCACAATACATTGTAAGTGGCTTTTCTATTGAATCCATAATCTTTAATCCAACAACAAAATTCTTGAGCCAAATGGCATGAAATGTTGCATCGTAGATTGCTATATATTCTGCTTGAAAAGTACAAGTAGCATTTAGGGACTGCTTACTTGCTTTCCACGATATAGATTATAGCACCTCCTGCCAACATCAAACTCTTAGCGATGCATATAATCAGCCGATATAATCGGCTGATATTTTGGGATCATGATTGTAATTCATTTGGTGTATATTTTGTATAGGTGGCATGTATATCATTTCCTATTTTTATGTTGTATCAGTCCCTATTTAAAGGGTCATCATTATCAATAGAGATCATCAACAATTTTACACCTTAATCTCTTTCATGGTATCAGAGCGATTCTGATCACCTTCCCCTTCCTTTAAACTTCCGCAGCCCTCTTTTTCTTCTTCTCCATTCGGATTCGTCCGACCTAAGTCATCACGATGACTAAAGATTCTGCCTCCGAACAACCCCCAAAACCCCAATCCTTACATCCTGCGTACTCTGTAACAAATATTCAGAGTAAGATTCGAACCCTAGACGGTACCAATGTTACTTATTCCCAATGGATCTGACTGTTCTGACTACACGATGTCGCCTACAAGGTGATGGATCACAATGATGGCACTGCCTCTCTGGCATCGTCATCCGCTGAATATGAGGCCTGGAAAGAAATCGATGCCCTTGTCCTTCAATGGATATTCAGCACACTCTCCGATGACCTTCTTAAACGAGTCATGAACAACAGCGTTACTACGGCTCATGCTGCGTGGTCCAAACTCGAGAAAATCTATCTCAGCAACAAGAAGGCACGTGCGGCATCACTAGAAACCAAGTTTTGCAATCTGACTTTGTCAGCCTGTTCATCAGTTGAAGATTGTTGTTAGCGTTTGACTGATCTTTCAAACCAATTGGCCGATGTTGATGTGTCTATTACCGAGTCTCGACTCGTCCTTCAACTGGTCAGGGGTCTCCCAGCCAGTATAACACTACCGCCGCCCTCATCAACCAGAATGGCGTCGATTGGGATCAAGCTGTTAGTATGCTGAATGACGAAGTTCTACGTTTAGAAGCCCAAAAAGGATCTCATTCTACTGTTTGGCCGCCACCTCTACTCAAACAACCTCCCAAAGCATCAACGGACCAAACACATCGAAATTGACATACATTTCGTTCGTGACAAAGTTCGTGCGGGTCACATCCGCGTCCTCCATGTGCCTTCATCTTTGCAGTATGCGGATATTTTCACAAAGGGGCTTCCACGACAGTTGTTTCAGTCGTTTTGATCCAGCTTGAGCGTCTGTCCACCGCCCGCTCATACTGAGGGGGCGTCTTAGCGATGCATATAATCAGCCGATATAATCGGCTGATATTTTGGGATCATGATTGTAATTGATTTGGTGTATATTTTGTATAGGTGGCATGTATATTGTTTCCTATTTTTATGTTGTATCAGTCCCTTTTAAAGGGTCATCATTATCAATAGAGATCATCAACAATTTTACACCTTAATCTCTTTCACAAACTGAAGCACATTTCTTTACAAGTTATTTATGGACAAATAAATAGGACCAATATTACCATTTACTAAAGTTAAATGATAGTTAGAAGGGGTTAACAAAAGTAGAGGAAATGCGGTTCAGTTGTGGATCTACAAGAGGATGTAAATGAGTTAATAAGATGAAAGGAAAACCTATTAATTAACACTGAAGAGGCTAAGGAGCTATTTGGGTAAGCACTTACCAAGTCACATTACCTTACCAGCTGAATATGGCATACCAGTAAGAGCGAAGCAAAAAGTGAGGGCAATGACTCGTTAGCACATACCAGGTAAATTAGGTTGCTGCATATGATACCATGCATTTTGGTGGAGTAAAAGCTTACGCGGTACGCAAGTGATAGTGCTGAATGTTGATAGTAAGCACTTATTCAAGTAAATGTTAATGTATTCAAACCACAATATAAAACGTTATTAAGCAACACACACATATATATATATATATATATAGTATATATGTGTGATGGGGTGGGTTCAAATACAAACCACTCTTTGGTTGTGAACGTAAGGACAGCCCAGAGCGCGACACGTGGCAATCTGAAATCGGCAGGTTAAGGCTTATTCATTCTGAATAAACCCACGGGTTAGTGTTATTCATACTGAATAAAGCGTTATTCAGACTGAATAAGCCTTGACCCGCGACTAACCCGCCCGTGTCCAAGTGCGTCAGAGTGCGACTAAGCCTTATTCATACCGAATAACACTTTATTCAGTATGAATGATAGCGTTATTCATACCGAATAACACTAAGTCGAAAATTTTTCAGATTGCCAAGTGACACGCTCTGGGTTGTCCTCACGTTCACAACCAAAAAGTGGTTTGTATTTGAACTTTCCTCTACGTGTGATAACTCTTATATATATACATATATATTAGTGCTATGTTTTTGTTATAACTCTTAAATCATAATGCATGGGTTTCTAGAAGCCCAACAATAACATATTGTCATATACACAAGAATCTATAATGCAGGCAACATATTTGTTTTGGAGATTCCATATTAACAATACAAGTGAATGACCCACTCATTTAAGAATAGATAGCTAGCATGTGTGCATGATGTAAATCTGTCAAAATGTAGCTTTTTGAATTGTAAATACACTTGTATTACCTACATACAACTCAAAAGTTAAGGTGAATTGTAAAACTTATAAAACTCGGTTTTTGAATTATAAATGAAATAAACTCACCTAGTGCTTCCAGAGGATTTCATGGTCCTCTTCATGCATACAAACACAATATTCAATTGTTTCAACGCCTCCAACAAAAATTTGTAAAATAAGCATCAAAGTACTTGATATATCATAAGCAATCACACCCCTCTAGATGCAAATATTGTTAGCATAGAACCACTATAGTTCGTAGGTTAACTGAAAATTTGTTTTAAGACCTAAGA
Source organism: Centaurea solstitialis (assembly GCA_030169165.1). Taxonomy (NCBI): domain Eukaryota; kingdom Viridiplantae; phylum Streptophyta; class Magnoliopsida; order Asterales; family Asteraceae; genus Centaurea; species Centaurea solstitialis. The sequence goes on from CM058044.1 coordinate 82,021,127, forward strand.
AGCTTGGGTGCTTCTAAACTTTGCTGAATCGTTACATGCTACGAGTGATTAAAATATTTTTTATCATCAAAAGCTCAACTGCCACTTAAGACAAGAAAATTATCAACACTTGTGTAGATACTGGTCATCAAGGATGAGGATGTCCAATGGTGATATGAGTACCTATAATACATACATAGGCATGAAAGATAACGTACTTTTAAACTGTATTACCATCATACTGCACTCCAATCAACTGCCTTTTCCACTCCCCTTTCCTTCATCAAGTTTCTCGCCCATTCAGCCTCCCACGTTCCTATGGAATCATACAGGTTTGAAATAGTTACATAATATCCATCATTTTCTAGCTCACATTCAATAGCACGCTTTGCAATCCTGATTCCCATTTCAGGATTGTTGTGGGTTTTACAAGCACATAGCAAAGCACCCGACAAACCCCCATCAAGAACTATTGGCGCCATTGAACCAGATAACCTGGCCTATCAAGAGGATTTACCATACAAGCATAGTGTTTGAGTGTCGGTTTCAGAGAGTAATATCCCATTCTACCATACAAAGATTTTCCTCCATCCACAAGCCCTGCATGACTACACGCCGAAAGTAGTGCAAGGAAAGTAAGCTCATTTGGTTTAGCATTTGATTGCTCCATCTGTTGGAAAGTATCTATTGCTGATTGGGGTTCTCCATGCATCCCATAACCAGAGATCATCACTACATTCCAAGAAAAAATATCCCTTTCTGTCATTCTGTTGAATATATTCTTGGATTTTTCAAGTTGCCCACAGTTGGCATACATGTCAACTAATGCAGTAGCAAGAGTCAAATTTGACGAAAGCATGCTAACTAGTGTTGTTGTGGTGGGTTTGATGCCTTGTAAAATCATTTTACCAAACAAGAAAAAGGCCTCGGCATAATGCCCACAGTGCGTATAAGCAGAGATCATCGTGTTCCAAGTGATTATATCATCCTTATTTGCCTACAAAACAGCTTCCTTGCTATGGCCACTTCACCAAGGTTGCTGTAGATGTCTATGAGTGAATTTGAGACGAATGTATGCTCGCTCTTAACGGCGTAACCATGAAGCGACCTCCCAAGATGCATCTCTCCCAGCTGTGAACACGAAGAGATAACCAACACCAAACTGTAAGAATCAGGTCTGATGCCTATATGTAACATTTCTCTAAACAAATCAATACACTTCACTCCATATTTTGCTTTACCATAGCCATATACCATCGCATTTGAAACCTCTTTGTCAAGGATAGACACATAGAAAAGAAATAAACAAGTTATTGGCTTAATCACATAGAAAAGAAATGGCAATATTTTTGGAATGACGGGTGAAACTTTAATTGGTAATATTTAGATATAAACTTCAAAAGCATGACTTATCTTGTCCTTTTTATACCAACCAACATTGGTAGAAACCTATTTTGGGGAAAATCTAAAGATGAAATCAATGATAAATTTTGTCACTTGAGCCATGATCATCCACAAGAAAGAAGACATTGGTCACATGAACAAGAAAGTTCATCTCCTAGACAAGATAATGTTGACATAATGATCCTCCAATGACCAACACACTAATTAACAACGCTCTAAATGAGCATGAAAAGCAATTAGAAAGTTTCTCAAAACGCCGAGAATAAAGGAAATCTAACACAACAGACCTTGTCCACTTATTACACTCTAGGGACTTTTACTACAATTTCGATAAAAAAAGGATATCCTATGACATTAGATATCAAAGCCCACGTACCTAAAAAAAGGTTTCCTACAAAACACCCATTCGGAGTTTAATCAAACAGTTGGTTCATAAAAAACAAATAGAATCCACTTGGCAATTAGCTTATAATAAGTAATCAACTATCTTTCATAACCTATATCAGTCTGGTTTCATGGAAGAGGGCAAGGTAGAAGAAATGCGAGGAGTAATCAAAGGGTCGAGATTGATACCTGTTAAATTGATGTTATCAGGAGTGAGCCGAAATTGATAATGAGGGACCGGTCCTGGCCCGGGGCCGGTTAACTGGAAGGCTCGGTCCAGGCCCGGCCTAAAACACAATGCTATACTAATGCTATAGCAGCCGCAGTCGGTGATTTTTGAAAGATCGACCCATTTGGAAGTCAACCACAATCTTTGAAGACAGGTTGACATGAAAATTTACCTATAAATTAAATACAATAATGACATAAAATTCGTTATGGATAATGAACAAGGGTGACGAAATATAACTTGTGGTTATCTTACCAATATCCTATCACGAAGTCTACTCTTGATAGATTTAGGGACCTTCCTCTAATCATGTAATTGAAGGGACACTCCTTACGACATATTATGCCACATTCATTAATCTGAGTTTGTGAAAGAAACAAAAGTCCTTGTTGTTCAAGTGATATTTTAAAGGTACATTTATTAATATATTGTCCCGAAAAACAGAGACAAACTTGGGGTTGTGCTGATTGATGAATTATACCAATTGCCACATTGATCACTCAACATTCATAAGCATAAGAATACAAAAAGAAATTATGTACTTGGATTTAACATAGACATATAGCAAGTTCTCAAACGCAACATAACTTAGCACAGAAAATTTGTCACATTCACCACTCAGGTTGCAAAACTTAAGCACATCTAAAATAACACAACTTTGAATGTGTTGAGCTCATTACTAGCTTTCAAAAACTCCATTTTAATATTCTAACAAACACCTCCAACTAACCTATCAAATAACTATGTAAGAGAATATAATGATCTATGTAAGTTTTCTTTCATGATTCTTTTTCCTAATAAACTTGGACGATGAATGTCACCTAAAATCAATCTATACATAACAATGTCATGCAGTTCCCCATATCATGAATTCTTACTGAATTACCATCTAATCATCATTCCTTAATTCAATAGACGCATCATTAACTGACCTGCCAATTTATACTCAACATGTCATTACCCTGAAGTTCGACCTGCAAAGAACCTTCGTATGTCTATTTTTTTTTGTTTATCATTACACTTCCAATACATGATCTCTCGATGCAAATTTACCTTACCTCTCCTAAACAATTTAGATCAAATAATTAAATGACATAACTAGGTCCTCATTAAGAATCACATAACGAGCTAAATTATGGCCAATTTCAAAAATTGACCAAAAAACCATTTAATGATCATTAAACTTCACCGCACTAAAATATTGATTCTATCAAAATACATAAATTTCTTAGTTTTAGGCTGATTACTTGCATAAACTACCTCCATTACAATGCATTAGACTCAACACTCGACACTTGTAAACCATACTTGAACCACCATTTGTGAACCACCATATCAAACTGATCACAATCCAGTCATATCAAACTGATAGAAACTCGGTTCAGGACCAAAGAAAAGGAAAGAAACAAATGTTGAATGAGAGAAGAATAGAAGGTGTGGCCACAAAATAAGTGGCAAATTGCCAAACACAGCAATAAAAGAACTATAATGGCCAGAGAGACTAGGCCAAAAGCACACACAAGGATTGGATCAAAGATCAACCATCTACAAAGTGCAGAAATATACTGCGTCGTCAAAGAAATGATCAAGAACCGCCAAAAATCAGGGAGCTGCTGATTTTTGGGCAAAGCACTAGACTGGCAATTTGGCCAATCAGATAAAAAGCTAACAAGCTTGATCCAAAATTTGCACAACCACGATAACACCTAATCCCTCCAAAGCAGAATCAACTGTTGAACGATTCTACACATCCTCCTATACCAAATCCTAAAAACTTCCTTGTTACTCCAATTAAGACAGATTAGCAATCAAGATGCAGTAAAATCACACCCTTATTCCTCCAATCACAGAACCAGATCACCAAGGTAGGCATATCATTATCAACATCAAGATTGTATAGAAGCCAAGCAACATTAGCATCCAAAAAAAATATTCAAGATTAGCCTGACAACCCTCACATTGCAGCAAACTTCGTCAATAACCACCTTTGAAAATACAATCCAGAAAATCCCATACGTATTTTGCCAAAGAAATATTATACTGATAATGGGAAAGTATATCAACACAAGTCTTATCATCAATAAAGAAAGACCTCCTGACCAGCAAATCATCTCAAATTATCAGAATCAAAAAAACATATCAACCATTATATACCAGATCCCAAGGAAATAAACCATCATCAATAGAGGATATAAACCATCATCAATAGGTATCAACCATTATATACCCTACACCCCCTAGCTGCATATATCTCTCTTCTTTTAAATGAATCGACAGAGGGACCAGTTGTGCGCCAAACCAAAGTGAAGTAGACCCTCAACCAAGAACATGAACAATCTGGTTTCTAAACAAATTTCTGACCCTCAACCACATCCCAGGAATTCTGCCATTTAGCGTGTACTCATGCAACCATTCTCAACAATTTTCCAGATTTGCTTAGCCAAGAGAACTTTATTCCAACACTTCAAATCTTTCACACCCAATCCTCCTTTATTCTTAGGAAAACAAACATTCCAAGCTACTTTAGCTTTTCCTCTAACAGCTTCTCCACTACTCCATGAAAAGTTTCTAAGTAATTTTCAATTCTCCTTGACAACTGAAATTGACAGCAGAAGCATTGAAGCCCCAATACACACTATTAGAAGACAAAACAAAGTTAATTAGCTGCAATCTACCAGCAAATGACAGCCATTTGTTTTTCCAGTCCATTATCCTCTTTCTCACTTTATCAATCAATCCCAAACAATCATTGTGAAAGAGCTTTGTAGAAATTTGAGGCACACCCAAATACTTGACAGGTAGAGAACCCAATTTGAATAGCAAAATCTTTAGTATCTCCAATCTGTTATGCCTAACCACATCACCCAAATAAGAAGTACTCTTATCCATACTAGGCTTTAGACCAAAAACTGCACTAAACTCCAAAAGGGTATTTCCTCTTAACCATCAGAGTGAGAATTTCCATAACCAAAGTGGACAAACAGGGTGAGAGAGGGTCTCCGTCCCTGATACCTCTCATTCCAGGGAAAATAACCACGATGATCACCATTAACTCTAATAGTGAATGAAGCAGAACTCACAAGCTTCATTATCCAACAAATCATGCATGGATGAAAACCAAAATTCCTCAAAATGGCCTCAAGAAAGCTCCAATTAACTGTATGTCAATCTTGAAAGCACATCTTCTTATGCCTCTCTGCCTATGATATCCCCTCATCAACTCTTGACCTAATAAGACATTGTCACAAATCTGCCTATTTGGAATGAAGGCAGATTAGTTGGGATCAACTAGCACACCCAAGAAATCCTTTATTCTTCCCACCAACACCTTGCTAATGCATTTGTAAATGACATTACAACATGCAATGGGCCTAAATCAACCACACCTTTTGGCGTTTGAAACTTTGGAACCAACGAGAGCTAAATTTTAATTTTCAATTCCCTCAAAAATGATTTAGCATAACACCCTATTTATACCAGAAAAATTATACATGAACTATAATTCAACTAAGATTGAGAAAGGTTCAAACAAGAACAAAGTCAATTTGCAAGAACAAATGAACAATTCTAGTCCAAACATAACTAAATCTCCAATATTTCACAACTCATGGACGTTTAAAGATTTGTATTTCAGCATTCAATAAACAATATCCTAGAAAAAATGCTATTTACATTCAAACTTATGTTTCCACCTTGTTTTATCTAGAAGATTGAGACTATCCCTACAAAACCTTATGTTACAATGATGGCCTAAACACAATGAAATCTCCAAAATTTCACTAATCATGAATGTTTAAACTACCATACTAGATCCTAGATCCTGCTTTCACATTTGTTTTTTTTTAAATCATTTTAAACCCATCTTTGGACGTCGTCATTTTTTGTCAATCCTCAGAGTAATAATTTAGTGAATGACTCTTAATTACCCCTCATTTTCTTCTCAAATACAAATTCATTATATCTTAAGAGAATTACTACACTGGTAACATTGCCAACATCCAACATGTATTGGTGTAATTGATTTCTGTTAAATTTCATCAAGATCGGATCCTGCAACTTGTCCGATAGCATCATTGTGTAGTTAATAATAATGCATCCTATGAAGATTATCCTTGCATTGTGCCAAAATATTAAACCCTAAATACACTCACACATTGCTAACAAAATATTATACCCTAAACCCCAAATATACATCAACTTACTTTATATATTACACTCATAACATTGCTAACTCATAACATCACCGCTTACCTTAATTTAATCAGCATTTGATCTGCCATAAATCTCTACCCCCAAATAGATTCCCATTGGATCGTTTCCTAATACTTTTCATTACTCTTGTCTCCTTAAAATATGCATAGCATATTCTATTTACTTCAATTCACTACAAACCCTTAGAGTCATCCATTCTTGAATCCATTTATTTTGGTCAATTTGATCATAACAAAATATTTTTTAAACCTTCAAATAGTAGGCTAGTTTCCTCATACATGCATTTGATCTTTATGAAATCTACAAGTTTTCGTTAATCAACATTTAATTAACTATATTTGGCCATTCAACCGACAATAGATTCAAACTCGAGTTTTCATACTTGTTTTTCTTTAAAACAATGAGATTCTCTATACAAAATCATGAAAATCCATCTTATCTTATGCATGGTAGTCGTTTTGCTCGATCCTGAAAGTAATAAATCATATATTAGTAAAAGACTTGAGGGCAATTTAACCATAGATCCACACTCTGCTATCTATGTATTACACTCCTTAAATTCTAATACTCAACATATACTTATTGATGTCATTAATTTCCCTTAACTTCATCAAGATTGAGGATATTCCAGCTGGCCCAAGAAAAATATGTGGTATTCTTACTACCACCAACTGCCATTTGGTGACTTGATCATTTGGAAAATAACCAAACATAATCAACGATCTCATGATTTGCAGCAGTAATTTGATGCACTAGCATTCATGAGGTTTTATTTTATGTACCACACACGAATATTGCAAACATCCAAGCACATACTCATCATATTTCTTAGATTGTCCATTATATCTTCAGAGTTTTGCTACACTCATAAAATTGTTGACATTGCCTAATAATAAGTGAAAGTGAGTTCCCTTGATTTCATAAAAAAGGGATCTTCCATCTTGTCCCACAACATTAGTTATTGCCAACACATTGAAGGATAATTTGCAATGTCTTTAGTCCACATATATTTTTGTCAATCCAATAAACTCCTACTAATTAGTCGCCACAATATTTCCATGCTTTGGTTTTCAACTTACTTTATATACTACACTCATAACATTGCTTACATCCAAAAGATACTCACGTTTACATTCATAATGTTGTTTATGACACATTGCTTCCAACCTACCATGAACCTCTAACTTGGATGATTATTAATCCATTTATATCATCACCATACTACTAATATACAATATGGTTCTTCGGAACATCCAAATTCTTTCAATACTTGATAAGAAAATTTACATACATTCTCCATTTCACCTATATTTGGCATACGACTACTCTTCATCATCATGGTCACCCTATTCTATATTTCATCCTATATCTCTTTAACATTAGTAGCTTCGGTTTACCATAAGAAAGCGCCTGAATGAATTAGTGCTTAATCATCCAAGATCATTATCCTAACTTCAATCAGCCTTCTAATTTTTTTTATTGTTATACCTTTACACCATCAGCTAATCATGTCATATTTCTAATACCTCTAGATTATGTGCTTGTTTCCTCATATATGCATTTGATCTTACTTTTTTGTACTCCCTAAAACAGTGAGATTGTCTATACAAAATCTTTCCATCTTATTTCACACATTGGACATCGTTTTGTCAAAACATCAAAGTAGTACGTTCGTAGGACTCCAAATAACCCATGATTTTTACCTTGCAGATCCAAGTCCATTCTATCTTCAAAGAACTTATTGCTCCTACAATATTGTTAACATTCGACGCATATTTTCCTAAATTTTATCAAGATTAATATTACAATTTGTCCTATAGCATCATGGCTTAGTTATTACTGATCACATCTTACGAAAAGTTAACAGTATCCTTACCTACTACTAATGTTTTAGTCAGTCAAAACTATCTTAGCATATCCATAATACCTTACTCATGATTCACATAATAGGTTTAATCAACCTTTCCTTAAATTCGTTAGCATTTGATTTGACATAACATTATGACCTTTAACATCCATCACGTTTCAAATATCTTCTGTTACTCTTTTAATCCCTTAGCTTAGGTTCAAGTTAGTTGATCAAATACATATTTACATACCTATCTCACTTTAAAATTTCCAAACATGCCTTAAGCATCTACTACTTCTCGTATTTACTTCATTTCACTAATAGTCTAATACTTAATTTCCATCCTTGAATCTCGTTTATTTTGTATCATGATCTTAACACGAACAATCAGTTTGAATCAACAACCCTCAATTTTAGCTTAATTCCAAGTTCTGAACCAATTTAACCATTGCTTCGCAATCATGCATCTTTCGAACCTTCTAATTATAGAAGAGTTGTCTCTTCATTATACGGGAGTTTCATTAGCTTTGAATCTACCATAAACTTGTGACTCGGATAATCATTAAACCTTTCATAATATCACTTACTAATATACAACATGATTCTTTGACCTTGAACATCCAAATATCTTTCAATACTTAATAAAAGCGCATACCTTTTTCATGTCAGTTGCATACAAGGGAACTGATTCAGTACACCTCGATGCATCCTATTTCTCATCCACCCTAATGTTTGTCCATTTCTCATCCAACGGTTGGTAACCACTTCTCACGCTTCTCACCAAATTTGACACTTCTCACCGGAACCCAACATCAATAGCTTTATTAACATCAATTGTCCACATTTTAACCAGAAGAAGGCTTTTGAATTCAATTAGTGCTTAAATCATGCAAGATCCTCATCCTAACAACAACTACTATTACAACTTTCTTTATTGATATTGTTCTAATTCCTAACCCTCTTAATGCATTTTACCCCTAGTAATCTTTCCTATATTCAACACATGGACATCATTTTTGTCAATCCTCAAAGAAATAATTTTAATTTAAAAAAAAAAAGAACTCCCAATCACCCTACAATTTTTGCTTAGATACAAATTCGTTATATCTTAAGATAGTTACAACACTCGTAACATTGTCAACGTCCAACATAGTCCTGTTCACTAATTTTCGTTAAAGCTCATCAAGAGGATCCAACTTGTCTTGTAGTGTCAGAAACATATCCTATGAAATTTTAGAGTGTCTTTGCATAGTCCACATAATATTCTAGCCTATATCGTACTCAAGATTCACAACAATACCTTCATACATCACCTTACTTTATATAACTAATTTTCTTTAATTCATATGGTTTTTGATCTGCCATGAACCTCTACCTCCTATAGTCATCTGTCATTGCACGTTTTGTATCATTAATGTGACTCTACTCTAGTGGCTTCAAAATAAGGTTGATCAAATACATATACACATTTGAATAAAGTATTACATGCAAACCATAATCGTCATCAAGGACAATTTAAAACCCACAAACCAATTCAATTTTGGTTTTCAATCAAGGTTTCTGAGATCATCGATCTTGCTTTTTTTCAAGATTACCCGATTCTTGAAAAATATCAACAAATCAAACATGTGTTTTATAGAAAACCAAGTCTTTTTTAAAAGAAATAGACAAATCGAAGATGAGTCTTTAAAAGACACCCAATTCTTGAAAAATCAAACCTGGCTTTTTGAAAAACACCCAATTCTTGAAAAATATTAACAAATCAAAACATGGGGTTTTAAGAAACCAATTCTTTATTTGAAAAAAAAAATAAAACAAAGTAATTCTGAACCCTAGATTAAGTAATTTCAACTTACTGGTCGGTGGTTGTGAGTCTGTGGGAAGGGTAGCAGTCACGAATTGGAGATCCACCGGCAACAAAACAGGGGCAGAAGGGTTTTGAAAAGAAATCGATTGAGGAGGCTGGATTAGAAGTGTCTTTTACATGTATATGACATATAGACACACACACACACACATATATACAAGGGCAGAAGGGTTTTGGAGGTCGGTTTAGTAATTCCGGTGAAGAGAAATCGTTGAAGAGAAGAAATCGATTGAGGACCAACACAGTGTAAGACACACACACACATATATACAAGGGCAGACGGGTTTTGGAAAGAGAAATCCCTTCAGATTCAAAATAGGCCCTAGATTTATGATTGTTTATCTCTTTTGATAAACACAAACAAAACCCACATAGTTATATCATTGAATGAAGCTAAGAGCAAGGGTTAATTGTCTTTGGCCTCACAACATCATGGCTTATACAAGACATCCACAAAAACCTAGAGTGTCCTTACAAATAAACTACTAACTTATATTATATATTATATACTATATACAGTTATAACATCCAACACATACTCATAAAGTCATTAGTTTTTCCTAATTTCGTCAGCATTTGATCAATCTCACAGAAATCTTTACCTTGTGTTTCATGTATCTATGCAATACTCTCCTAAAAAATACTATTGCTCTAGCAATATCTTAGCCATTTTTAACGTCTTCATCTTAATAAAAAATACTATTCCAGTACCCTTGAACTTCCAACAAGTTCTATTGCTCTAGCAATATCTTAGCTTTATTACCACTAATTTTCATCCTTGAATCCGTTTAATTTGATGTAATTATCTTAATAGGACACCTTTGGTCATACAAATGATTTTTTTTAATCACAACATCCCAATCATCCTTCTTTCAAACCGAAAGTATAGGCTAGTTTTTTTCATATCGCATCTCATCTTATGTGACAATGATGGGCCAAACACAATGAAATCTCCTAAATTTCACTAATCATGAATATTTACACTACCATACTTGATCCTGCTTTCACATTTGCTTGTTTTTCGTTAAAATCATTTTAAACCCATCTTGTCACACATGGACATCGTCATCTTTTGTCAATCCTCAGAGTAATAATTTAGTGAAAGACTCCTAATTACCGCTCATTTTCTTCTTAAATATGAAGTCATTATACCTTAAGAGAATTACCATACTAATTACCGCTCATTTTCTTCTTAAATATGAAGTTATTGGTGTCATTTATTTTTGTTAGATTTCATCAAGATTGGATCCTCCAACTTGTCCTATAGCATCATTTGTAATTATTAATAATGCATCCTATGAAAATTTAGTTTATCCTTCCATTGTGCACAAAATATTAAGATAAGGACTTGCCATGAACCTCTAACTCGATGATCATTTATCCTTTTATATCTTCCGACTTGCAGTTTCGTACACCAAACAACTTGCAAAATCAGATACCCTCCTACTATTCTCTCATCTAGTTAACAGACCACCCATTGACATTATTCCCTTTTACCCCTTTGTAACAATATACTCACAATTCCTATATTACACCTACACCTCTTAACTGGCTTATTAAAACTACTATCGACACTGTAACAGCTTTGATTCCAGAGTATAACACAGAAGTTTTCCATAATAATTTTGCCAAAGGCTCAAATAGATTGTCAATTGTCGGGCACAAATAAAATAAAGTATAAGCTTAGAGCGACTTACTGTATCCAAACATGGTCCCTTTCTCACAAATCATAACATTTTGTTTCCAGCCAATCTGACTTTTTCTGCAGAGTTGGTCAGCACCTGCAAAAGCAACAGCTGATCAAAGACTAATCCTTGGCCAAACAGGTTCCACAAATGGTCAATTGAAGTTAACTAAACATGATAACTTACAGAGGAAGCACAGAACTGGCCAAACCCTTTATATTTATGATTTTTCCAGTCCTGGCAGCTGCAACTAGAGATAGAAAAATTGTGTAAAAAGTTAGAAATATACAAACAAGTCTCCAGACACAAGGAATGGCATAAACACAAATTATATTGATAAACATGGTTCTTGGAAATCTCGAAACAATCTTACTTGTCGACACAAAAAGGCTGGAATTTGAATTATATCTCACACTGAGAAAAGACAAGATTGAAACCGTGGACTGGGGTTCTTTTTCTTTTGCTGCATGAATCGATTGAGACTTCGAAGAAGATATGGAGATCAAGTTTCTGGCTTTTTCTGGCTTTTTCTGGCTTTTTCCGGCGAGTGGGTGGCGGTGGCACCTAGTGAAGGGATCTTGACAGAGAAGATGGAAGCCATATAATCTTAGCATATTCCATAATGTCATGATTCACAACTGTTTGGGAGGATCACCATATTTTATATACCAGTCATAACAAACATCCAAACACATAGCCATCACTTTTCTTAGATTGTCCACTACATCATAGAATTTCCTACACTCATACCATCGCTAACATCCAATGACCAATGCCTATGCATATGTGTTGGGAAGTTCTGTTAACTTTCAAGATTGGATCTTAAACCTGTCCCAAAACATCGTTTCTTGGTTGATAAATATCCACAGACACAACGAGCAACTATTTGATGAATTAACTAATTAATCCCACAAATACTATAGTTTATTCATAATCTCGTACTCACAATTCGCAATAGTATTTTTATGTTTTTCTTTTCAAGTTCTTAGTTGTTCAACTTATTTTATATACTACACTCATACCACTCCTTACATCAAACATACTCACACTATCATTTGTGTTTTCCTTAATTTCAATTCCATAAGCCATTGATCTACCATGAACCTCATCATCAATCCTTTCTTATCATAAAGTCTTTTATTTGCCATGAGCCTCTAACTCGGATGATAATTACTCCTTTCACATCACCACAATATCTTTCAATATTGCATAAAAAAATACAATAATGTTATCTTGATCACCATATTCCATATTTCATTATATATTTGTCGATAGCTTTAATTATCTACGTTTTAACCATAAGAAGATATTTGAATTCAAATAGTGTCTACCTAATGCAAGATATCCTAACAACAATCACCATTATAATCCCTTGATGCATTTTACCCTTCCCCCTAATAATATTAACTAAAGAGGATTGAAAATGTTAAGCTAAAGAAAATAATATTTCAATGCCATCATAACATGATCATTCAATAACTTCTCCTTGTAACTGTATGTCTCAATCATATATGTACCGAAATACTATTTAGTTGTCTTTACTAGATTCAATACATGCACCCTTAATTGGGCATAAGTAAGTCCTCATTTAAAATCACCATGACCTTTTAACATTTAAAAGAAAAGGTTGTGGCCTATTTCATGAACTACAATACTCCTTTCTTAACAAGGTAAACCTCTAAATTATTAGCTAAATTCATGTTTTATTCCATCACCTCTAAATCTTAAAGTACTACTTAGTAAATTATCCACATTATCATCTCACCATCATTTTTAACTTCTGATACCCGGTCTACATCTTAACTCATTTTGTTATTACTAATAGTAGTTTTCATCTTTAAAATTTATTAATTGTAACATAATGATCTTAACGTGTATGTCGAAGTCAACTTGATCACCCTATTTAATTAGTCTTAAATATTCTATATTGAGCATAAAAGTTCACTTCATTGAGTGCTTAAACATCCACTATTATTACAACAATCAATACTCTATCAACCTTCTCTAATCAATAGATCAAAGAAGCAAGATATGACTTGCATGCTTAAGCGAATACTATTTAAATATCACTATTTACATGCACACGTTTATCATACATTTCGCCTGTCATGAATTCTTAGTAAACTATTGTTGAATCATTCTTCCTTGATTTATATAGATGAATCCTTAATTGGCCTACCAACTTATACTTAACAATTAACATGTTTGTACCCTCAATACGTAATCCGTTATGCAATTTAGCCTACCTCATCTAAACAATTTGGATCAGAGAAGCACTGAGTTTCGTTTTCTAGTATGTCCCAAAACGATTACTTTGATCACTAACTTCACCGTGCCTTAAACCTTCAACCCCAAGATGTATAATATAATATGAGATGTTGCCCTGAAGAAGAATTAGAGTAATTTACCAACTTTATCTGCCATGAGCCTCTAACTCGGATGATAATTACTCCTTCAACGTCATCACCATAATATACAAATTAATTCTATGACCATGAACAATCAAATATCTTTCAATATTGCATAAAATATACATATGTCTTCAATTTTGTATGCATATGTTTTCAACTTCATCTACTCTAGTATACGATAACATTATCTTGATCATCATGATCACCCTATTCTATATTTTTGTCAATAGCTTTAATTAGCTTCAATTATCTACATTTTAACCATAACAACATATTTGAATTCAAATAGTATCTAACTAATGCAAGATATCCTAACAACAATCCCCATTATAATTTTCTTTATTATTGTAGGTCTCATGCCTAAAGAAGATTGAAAAGGTTAGGCTAAAGAAAATAATATTTCAGTGCCATCGTAACATGATCATTCAATAACTTCTCCTTGTAACGGTATGTCTCAATCATATATGTACCAAAGTACTATTCAGTTGTCTTTACTAGATTCGATACGTGCACCCTTAATTGGCATAATTAAGTCCTCATTTAAAATCACCATGACCTTTTAACATTTAAAAGAAAGGTTGTGGCCTATTTCATGAACTAAAATACTCCTTTTCTTAACAAGGTAAACCTCTAAATCTTAAAGTACTATTTAGTAAATTGTCTCCATCTTAACTCATTTCGTTATTACTAATAGTAGTTTCTCATCTTTAAACTTTATTAACTGTAACATAATGATCTACATTCAATAATCTTGATCACCCTATTCCATAATCTTTTGTCTTCAATGTTCTACAATTTGAGCATCAAAGAAGTTCACTTCATTCACTTGTTAAACATCCACTATTATTACAATATTGAATACTCTATCAACCTTCTCTAATCAATACACATCCTCCACAATCTAGATCATAGAAGCAAGATATGAATTACCAACACATCCTATGAAAATTAGAGTGTCCTTACTACTAATGCCTAATTAGTCAAAAGGATCCTAGTACATCTTTAATCATCAACTCATGATTTGACATCCAACACAATACTCATAAAGTCATTAATTTTTCTTAATTTCATCAGCATTTGATCAATCTCACAAAAATCTTTACCTCGTGTTTCATGTATCTATACAATACTCTCCTAAAGTGTTAGCTTCACGTTTCACTTTATCATATACCTTTTTGACGTCATCATCTTAATATAAAATATTATCCTGGTACCCTTGAACATCCAACAAGTTCTATTGCTCTAGTAATATCTTAGCTTTATTACGCCTATTTTTTCATCCGTGAATCCGTTTAATTTGATGTAATTATCTTAATAGGACACCTTTGGTCATACAAATGATTTTTTTAATCACAACATCCCAATCATATAGGTTAGTTTTCTCATACCGCATCTCATCTTATGTGACAATGATGGCCCAAACATAATGAAATTTCTAAAGTTTCACTAATCATGAATATTTAAACTACCGTACTTGATCCTCCTTTCACATTTGCTTGTTTTTTTTAAACCATTTTAAACACATCTTGTCACAAAATATTATATGTCAACTTACTTTATATATTACATTCCTAACACTCGATGCTAATTCATAACACCATTGCTTTACCTTAATTTAATCAGCATATGATCTGCCATAAACCTCTATCCCAAATAGGTGGCCATTGGACATTTCCTAATACTTTTCATTACTCTTGTAATCAACATATATCTGTCTCTTTAAAATATGCATAGCATGCCTTAAACATATTCTATTTACTTCATTTCACTAGAAATCCATAGTCATCCATCCTTGAACCAGGTTCTTTTGGTCAATTTGATCATAACATACCATTTTTTAAACCTTCAAATTGTACGCTAGCTTCCTCATGCATGCATTTGATCTTTATGAAATCTACAAGTTTTCATTAATCAACACTTAATTGACTATATTTGACCATTCAACCAACAATCTCTTCTATATCGTGAAAAACTCAAGTTTTTCATACTTGTTTTCTTTAAAACAATGAGATTAATTATATGTACAAAATCATGAAAATCCATCTTATGTTACTCATGGTAGTCATTTTAGTCAATCCTAAAAGTAATAAATCATATATTAGTAAAAGACTTGAGATCACCCATCAATTTAACCATAGATCCACACTCTGTTATCTATTTATTCCACTCCTTAAATTCTAATATTCAACATACACTGAAGTCATTGATTTCCCTTAACTTAATCAAGATCAAGGATATTCCATTTTGCCCTAGAAAAAAATGTGGTATCCGTAATTACCACCAACTGCCATTTGGTGACTTGATATCATGATTTGCAGCAGTACTTTGATTCACCAGCATTCATGAGGTTCACCTTATTTTATGTACCCCACTCGTACATTGCAAACATCCAAGCACATGATAATCATGTTTATTAGATTGTCCATTATATCCTCAGCGGTTTGCTACACTCATAAAATTGTTGACATTGCCTACTAATAAGTGACAGTGAGTTCCTTTGATTTCATCAAGATGAGATCTTCCAACTTATCCCATAACATTAGTTATTGCCAACGCATTGAAGGATAATTTGCAATGTGTCCACAAATATTTTCGTCCATCCAATAAACTCTTACTAATTACTTGCCATAATATTTTCATGCTTCGGTTTTCAACTTACGTTATATACTACACTCATAACATTGCTTACATCCAAAAGATACTCATTCTTACATTCATAACGCTGTTTACGACAAACACTCGTATTGTCTTTGATTTTCCTTAATTTCATAAGCTTCCGACCTGCCATGAACCTCTAACTCGAATGATTGTTGATCTTTTTATATCATTACCATACTACTAATATCCAATATGGTTCTCTTGAAAATCCAAATTCTTCCAATACTTGATAAGAAAAAACACCTACATTTTCCATTTCACATATTTTTGGCATACGAGTATACGACTACTATTCTTCATCATGGTCACCATATTCCATATTTCATTCTATATCTCTTTAACATTAGTAGCTTCGTTATCCATAAAAAAAACATTTTTATTCAATTAGTGCTTAATCATCCAAGATCATTGTCCTAACTTCAATCACCCTTCTAATTTTCTTTGATTGTTATACCTTTAGACCATTACCTAATCATGTCCTATTTCTAATACCTTTAGATTACGTGCTTGTTTCCTCATATATTCATTTGATCTTACTTCTTTTGTAGTCCCTAAACATTGAGATTGTCCATACAAAATCTTTTCACCTTATTTCACACAGGGACATCGTTTTTATCGGAACATCAAAGTAGTACGTTCGTAGGACTCCAAATAAACCCATGATTTTTATCTTGCTGATCCAAGACCATTCTAGCTTTAAAGATTTTATTGCTCCCACAATACTGTTTACATTCGACGCATACTCGTTAATATAGTTGATTTCCCTAAATTTTATAAAGATCAATATTCCAATTTGTCCTATAGAATGCATCATGGCATAGTTATTACCTATCACATCTGAAGAAAAGTTAAAGTATCCTTACATACTACTAATGACTAGTTAGTCAAAACTATCCTAGTATATCCATAATACCTTACTCATGATTCACATAATAGTTTTAATCAACCTTATATTCGTTCGCATTTGATTTGACATAACATTATGACCTTCAACATCCATCACGTTTAAAATATTTTATGTTACCCTCTTAATCTCTTAGCTTAGCTTCAAGTTACTTGATCAAATACACATTTGCATACCTATCTCACTTTAAAATTTCCAAACATGCCTTAAACATATTAATTCATTTCACTAATAGTCTAATAGTTAGTTTCCATCCTTGAATGTCATTTATTTGGGTATCATGATCATAACACAATTAGTTTGAATCGATCACCCTCAATTTTAGCTCAATTCCAATTCCTGAACCAATTTGACTATGGCTTCCCGATCAAACATCTTTCAAACCTTCGAATTATAGAATAGTTGTCTCTTCATTATACGAGAGTTTCATTAGTTTCAATCTACCATGAACCTGTAACTCGGATGATCATTAATCCTTTCATTACATCACCATACTAATATACAATATGATTCGCTGCATCTCGGTAGATCTTATTTCAGTGCATCTCATCTTAATGTTTAACCATTTCTCATCCAATGGTTAATAATCGTTTCTCACTAAATTTATCATCTCACCTGAACCAAGCCCTTAACATCAATCGTCCACATTTTAAACACAAGAAGGCATTTGAATTCAATTAGTGCTAAAATCATGCTAGATCATCATCCTAACAACAACTCGTGTTACAACTTTCTTTCATCGATATTGTTCTCATTCCTAATCCCCTTAATGCATTTTACCACGCCCCCAAACAATTTAGACTAGGGAGACATGACATGATGTTACGACTACCCTAGTCATCTTTCCTATATTCAACACATGGACATCATTTTTGTCAATCCTCAAAAGTAATAATTTTTATTTAAAAAAACTCCCAATCACCCATCAAGTTTTGCTTAGATACAAATTTGTTATATCTTAGGACAGTTACAACACTCATAACTTTGTCAACGTCCAACATAGTTCTGCTCACTGATTTACGTTAAAGCTCATCAAAAAAATCCACTTATCCTGTAGTGTCAGAAACACATTCTATGAAATTTTAGAGAGTCCTTGCATAGTCCACACAATATTCTAGCATATATCGTACTCAATGTTCACATCAATACCTTCATACATCAACTTATCTTATGATCTGCCATGAGCCTCTACCTCCTATAGAAAGTCATCCGTCATTGCGCCTTTTGTATCATTAACGTGACTCTACTCTAGTGGCTTCAAAATAAGGTTGATCAAATACATATACACATTTATGTTTTCTCTAAATGTACATAACATGCTTAAAGATATTCTATTTACCTTATTTCACCACTACTACACCTTACTAGTTTGAATATGTTTATTTTCATCAAATTATGAACTAGTTTTCTCATATCAGCAATAGCCTAAGAACAAAAATCTCCTGAATTTCACTAACTATAAATGTTTAACTTAGCATCTTTGATCATCCAACCAATAATCACCTCTAGATCCTGTTTTCCAATCAAGCTCAAGTTTTCAAACTTGCTTTTCAATCCTCCAGATCCTGCTTTTCGTAGGACTCCAATAAACCGATAATTTTTACCTTGCAGATCCAAGTCCATTCTATCTTTAAAGAATTTATTACTCCCACAATATTGTTAACATTCGACGCATACTCGTTAATATAGTTGACTTCCCTATATTTTATCAAGATTGATATTCCAGTGTATCCTATAGCATCATGGCTTAGTAAATACCTATCACATCTGACAAAAAGTTAAAGTATCCTTACAAATAACTAATGACTAGTTAGTCAAAACTATACTAGTATATCGGTAATACCTTACTCATGATTCACATAATAGTTTTAATCAACCTTTCCTTATATTCGTTAGAATTTGATTTGACATAACATTATTACTCTCTTAATCTCTTAGCTTAGCTTCAACTTACTTGATCAAATACATATTGACATGCCTATCTCACTTTAAAAGTTCCAAATATGCCTTAAACATCTACTACTTCTCGTATTTACTTCATTTCACTAATAGTCTAATACTTAGTTTCCATCCTTAAATCTCGTTAACTTGGGTATCATGATCTTAACACAGAAAATCAGATTGAATCGATCACCCTCAATTTTAGCTCAATTCCAATTTCTGACCCTAACATCAATAGCTTTAATTAACATCAATTGTCCACATTTTAACCACAAGAAGGCATTTGATTTCAATTAGTGCTTAAATCATGCTAGATCATCATCCTAACAACTGATGTTACAACTTTCTTTCATTGATATTGTTCTCATTCCTAATCCCCTTAATGCATTTTACCACGCCCCCAAAACAATTTAGACTAGGGAGACATAACGATTTCAATATCAAAATCAATCGCAAACCAAAAATATTATTATCTTTATATTAATATTCGTGACAAAAATCGGGTAATGTTAATGATGATGGATTTGGGCTACAGCTTCTAACCACTCACCCAACATGATGTTACGACTACCCTAGTCATCTTTCCTATATTCAACACATGGACATCATTTTGTCAATCCTCAAAAGTAATAATTTTAATTTAAAAAAACTCCCAATCACCCATCAATTTTTGCTTAGATACAAATTTGTTATATCTTAGGACAGTTACAACACTCATAACTTTGTCAACGTCCAACATAGTTCTGCTCACTGATTTACGTTAAAGCTCATCAAGAAAATCCAACTTATCCTGTAATGTCAGAAACAATTCTATGAAATTTTAGAGAGTCCCTGCATAGTCCATAAAATATTCTAGCATATATCGTACTCAATATTCACATCAATACCTTCATACATCAACTTATCTTATGATCTGCCATGAGCCTCTACCTCCTATAGAAAGTCATCCGTCATTGCGCCTTTTGTATCATTAACGTGACTCTACTCTAGTGGCTTCAAAATAAGGTTGATCAAATACATATACACATTTATGTTTTCTCTAAATGTACATAACATGCTTAAAGATATTCTATTTATCTTATTTCACCACTACTACTCCTTACTAGTTTGAATATGTTTATTTTCATCAAATTATGAACTAGTTTTCTCATATCAGCAATAGCCTAAGAACAAAAATCTCCTGAATTTCACTAACTATAAATGTTTAACTTAGCATCTTTGATCATCCAACCAATAATCACCTCTAGATCCTGCTTTCCAATCAAGCTCAAGTTTTCAAACCTGCTTTTCAATCCTCTAGATCCTGCTTTTCGTAGGACTCCAAATAACCGATAATTTTTACCTTGCAGATCCAAGTCCATTCTATCTTTAAAGAATTTATTGCTCCCACAATATTGTTAACATTCGACGCATACTCGTTAATATAGTTGACTTCCCTATATTTTATCAAGACTGATATTCCAATGTATCCTATAGCATCATGGCTTAGTAAATACCTATCACATCTGACGAAAAGTTAAAGTATCCTTACAAATAACTAATGACTAGTTAGTCAAAACTATACTAGTATATCGGTAATACCTTACTCATGATTCACATAATAGTTTTAGTCAACCTTTCCTTATATTCGTTAGAATTTGATTTGACATAACATTATGACCTTCAACACCCATTGCATTTCAAATATCTTTCTATTACTCTCTTAATCTCTTAGCTTAGCTTCAACTTACTTGATCAAATACATATTGACATACCTATCTCACTTTAAAAGTTCCAAATATGCCTTAAACATCTACTACTTCTCGTATTTACTTTATTTCACTAATAGTCTAATACTTAGTTTCCATCCTTAAATCTCGTTTACTTGGGTATCATGATCTTAACACAGAAAATCAGATTGAATCGATCACCCTCAATTTTAGCTCAATTCCAATTTCTGACCCTAACATCAATAGCTTTAATTAACATCAATTGTCCACATTTTAACCACAAGAAGGCATTTGAATTCAATTAGTGCTTAAATCATGCTAGATCATCATCCTAACAACTGATGTTACAACTTTCTTTCATTGATATTGTTCTCATTCCTAATCCCCTTAATGCATTTTACCACGCCCCCAAAACAATTTAGACTAGGGAGGCATGACATGATGTTACGACAACCGTATTCATCTTTCCTATATTCAACACATGGACATCATTTTTGTCAATCCTCAAAAATAATAATTTTAATTTAAAAAACTCCCAATCACCCATCGCTTTTTGCTTAGATACAAATTCGTTATATCTTAGAACAGTTACAACACTCATAAATTTGTCAACATCCAACATAGTTTTGCTCACTGATTTACGTTAAAGCTCATCAAGAAGATCCAACTTGTCCTGTAATGAAAGAAACACATTATACGAAATTTTAGAGTGTCCTTGCATAGTCCACATGATATTCTAGCGTATGTCTACCTACTTTATGATCTGCCATGAGCATCTACCTCCTATAGAAAGTCATCCGTCATTGCGCCTTTTGTATCATTAACGTGACTCTGCTCTAGTGGCCTAAAATAAGGTTGATCAAATACATATACACATATGTATGTTTTCTCTACTTATATTCGTAATACCTTACCCATGATTCACATAATAGTTTTAATCAACCTTTCCTTATATCCGTTAGAATTTGATTTGACATAACATTATGACCTTCAACATCCATCGTGTTTCAAATATCTTTCTATTATTCTCTTAATCTCTTAGCTTAGCTTCAACTTACTTGATCAAATACATATTGACATACCTATCTCACTTTAGAATTTCCAAACATGCCTTAAACATCTACTACTTCTCGTATTTACTTCATTTCGCTAATAGTCTAATATTTAGTTTCCATCCTTGAATCTCATTTACTTGGGTATCATGATCTTAACACAGACAATCAGATTGAATCAATCACCCTAACATCAATTCCAATTTCTGACCCTAACATCAATTGTCCACATTTTAACCAAAAGAAATTTTAGAGTGTCCTTGCATAGTCTACATAATATTCTAGCGTATATCGTACTCAATATTCACAACAATACCTTCGTACATCTACTTACTTTATGATCTGCCACAAGCCTCTACCTCCTATAGATAACGATCCATCATTGCCCCTTTTGTATCATTAATGTGACTCTACTCTAGTGGTTTCAAATAAGGTTGACCAAATACACATACACATTTGTATGTTTTCTCTAAATGTACATAACATGCCTTAAAGATATTCTATTTAGTTTATTTCACTACTACTACTGCTTCTTACTAGTTTGAATATGATTACTTTCATAGAAGTCTGGACGACATAATTAGTTGGTCACAATATTCCAATCATCCAGTCTCTTGTTCCATCAAATTATGAACTAGTTTTCTCATATCTGTAATAGCCTAAGCACAATAAAATCTCCTGAATTTCACTAACTGTAAATGTTTAATTTAGCATCTTTGATCATCCAACCAATAATCTCCTCTAGATCCTGCTTTTCAATCAAGCTGAAGTTTTCAAACTTGTTTTTCTGTAAAACATTGAGATTTTCCCCAGAAAAAAAAGTCGATCTTATTTCCCAAATAAAAGCCATTTTAGTTAACCCTTAAAGTAATAAGTTGTACATTAGAAAAAGACACCAAGTCATCCTTCAATTTAACTTAGATCTAGACTCTGTTATCGGGTACTACACTCATGACAATTCTAACATCCAACATATACTTATTGATGCCATTGATTTCTCTTTAACTTCATCAAGATCGAGTATATCTTAGGATAATTTCTTAGGATATTTATTCAAAAATATCATGATTTATTCAAATTAGAAAGTTATGAATACTAATGAAATCAACTACAATATGTGAATCAAAATAAGCAAATGTACATCGAAATTACTAAAGAAGTTATGATTGATTATGAAGAAAAAATGTAATAAGCCACCAAACCTGTAATTCAAATACAATTATCACCAAAAGAATTAAAACTTTCAAGGCAGTACCTGCTTAAGTCATACTCTAAAGGAACAACCAACTAAAGTCTTTAATATGATTTTGTTACCTGGAAACAAAGAAGCCTATCCTCATAGAACCTGTCGTTTTAGTCAACCCTTAAAGTAATAAGTCCTATATTAGCAAAAGACTCCAAATTCCCTTCAATCTAAACCTTAGACCTAGACTCTGTTATCTGGTACTACACTCATGACAATTCTAACATCCAACATATACTTATTCATGCCATTGATTTCTTCCTAGTGATCTTCCTTGGGATAATTTGTAGTATCCTTAATTGCTCACATATCATGAATCAACCCACCCTTTATATATGGTTATCTCATTACAGAAACAAGACATGGATGCTTGTATATGACTTATCATGGATATATTTATTCAAAAAATATCACGATTTATTCAAATCAGAAAGTTATGAATACTACTGAAATTAACTAGAATTATGTAAATCAAACTAAGCAAATGTACATGGGAATTAAAATATCAGAAGTTAAGAGGAGAGAAAGTAATAAGTCACCAAACCTGTAATTCAAATACAATATCGCCAAAAGAATTTAAACTTTCAACACGATACCTGCCAACATATATATAAACGAATAAGATGTCATATGAAACAGAAATCGATAAAATTGAAGCCAAATAAAGAAACAACCAACTAAAGCCTTTAATATGTATCTCATACGTATGTTGTTTCTTTATAGCCAAATTAAAGCCAAATAAGCCAAATAAATGTATGTTGTTTCTTTATAGCCAAATTGAAGCCAACATAAAGAAACAACCAACTAAAGCCTTTAATATGTATGATTTTGTTGTAACCCAGAAACAGAGAAGCCAAAGAATTGAAGATAAAATACATTCATTAATCTGAATATGATCGATCAAGAACATGGAAAACATGAAATTGGTGAGAACAAAATCGATACCAGAAATTGATGATCAAGACAGGAAAATTTAAAGAAAGAAACCATACATGAACACAGAAATTGATGATTGTTGTAAATTTAAAGAAAATTTAAAGAAAGAAACCATTCATGAACACAGCAATTGATGATTGTTGTAAATTTAAAAAAAGAAACCATTAATGATCGATCAAGAACAAAATCGATACCAGACAGGCCAATGTTGAAAGTTTAAATGTAACACCCCCCTCCCAAGACGGAAGGGGAGGTCACATCAAACTTATACCAACCATTAACCGAAAACCAACAGAGCACTATAATCCATATATACAAATAGTAACCATCAAAGAATAACAAAAGTCTCAAAGATACATCAATTACATTTGTCTTCTAAACTAGCTTTCAACCATTAACAAACCTATAAAATGCTTAACCAAACCTCTAAGGTATGTTGACACCTTGGATCGCACTCCTTAGCTTCCCTCCGAAAACCTGCCGCGAAGAAAGAAATGCGGCTGAGCCAAACGCTCAGTGGGCGGATACAAACAAATAACAAACACAAATTCTAAGGTGTCATATGAAATAGCACGAGTAAAAGACACATCTCATTTGAATTAAACATAACTTAACGAGATATCCACAAGAGGAAACGAAACAAAACAACGAGAAATTGAACCAATAACTCAATATAGATGTTAAATCAAAAGTCGAAACGAAATGATAATATCCAAACTTACTATATAAAAATTTGTAAATCTTGTCAAAGACGTAAGCCATCACATAAGGCATAGCATTAATTAAATACTAACAAATCTGAAAAGCTTAAATCAAATTTATATCATAGGATCACATGTCAAATATCACCAAATCAAATCACATATATCGAGCTCGAACGCATACACTTGCATATCATCCGACGTGACAAGTGCCAGACATCTGGCCACAAAGGCCCGTACGTTGGGCATACACATCCAACTGTACTAGTTGTGAAATGGCGGTGTTGGGCACACACCGACACTCACCTTACATATCTAGGGTCGACCCATACGCCTCCTTACCGGTCACACAAATAGCTCCCACATGAGCACAAATACAAAAAGGAGACGCCGTGGACTGATCACACCGCCACGGGTGGTGTCACGCCATCGGTGCCACAATGACATGCCTATGGTACCTCCATAGGTAGTTAGCAAAACACAAAAATCTCAAAAGCATATCACAACTCATGTGATCACATCAAATGATAACATATCATACTAATTAACAAACATATATATAAATATACAACCATACCAAAAATATGAACCAAATTCCATAAATGTTCATAAATCTGAAGACACTTAATCGAACGAATTACTAATCGAAAGGAAGTCTAAAACGAAATCGTAAACCATTAACATAATATTAGATATAAACACAAAATATTACGAGGAAAATGCATAGCGAATCAAGTCCAACGAAAACTATAAACATGACTATTAGAAATCGAGACGTACGACTTTCAGCATTTAACACGTTTAGAGATCAAACTGTTTAACATATTTACAATGGTTTTTAGAAAAACATATCTAAACGAAAGTTTTAGATCAACGTCTTACGATTCCAACGAATCAAGAACGGACTGAATCGAGTTTAAAATGAATCAGATATGAATTTTTGAAAACGGTTGCGCGGTTTTCGGCTAAAACGAGACCAGTTTCGGAAAACGTAGATTTTAGCCGCTTAAACATAAAAATCACAGATTTATCGTGTGACGGTAATTCGAAGTAGACATTTGGGGGTTTTTAAAAACGTATCGTATGCGTAAATCCGATAAACGAGTGACGAGTTATGATTTTTACAAGTAAGACATAATTTTCAGAAAATATTTTGGCAGCTTTACAATTATAATAAGATGTTTCTAAATATAAAATCAAAGAAGACGTCTAACCGAACAAACAACCAAATGAATGAACGAGAAACTAAATAAACATAAACACAATAAAGCACATTAAGCACGAAGGAATAGATCGAATGACACGAATGAAACACAAGGAGTCCGTATACGTATCAAATAAACGCAAACGGATTATAGCAATCACATATACATATCAAAGGAATAAGGAATCCGTACCTTAATCGAAAATCTGAAACCACTAACAAAACTCCATCAAGTCTCGTAACCGAGCCTCTATAATCACGAACGAAACCGAGAACATGAACACCTCCAGACTCTAAAGTTTCCAACGTAACTTACATTTTTCTTTTTATTGCTTCCCTCGACGGCTTCATGTGAATAAAGCAAAATAATTGACATACTTCTTCTTGCTAACCCTAATCAATATTGCGGCTATGATACCAAATATCATTTATATTTATTTCCTACTAAATAAAATGAAATCCTAATTTTGGTGTTTTGAAAACCACCTACGCCGACTTCGTCTATATACCCAAAATATTTCAAGGTTTTGATCAATTACATAAATAGCCCTTCCAAACTTAATTCTATGCAAACCTCCATGTTATTGGTGAATTGAGGTAGAATAAAATCAAAACCCTAATAAACTTATAAATCTAGCTAATGGCCACGTGTTAAAAGGAAGTTTATCTCCAACAACTTCAAACCTTTCACTAGTGACAAAAGTAGTCCTTCTAGTCTTATGAAGTTTCTAACTTAAATAAAATACAATAGCTTACTAATTTCTTAAAGTTTACGGGGTACTACAATCTACCCTCCTTAAAAAAATTCCGTCCTCGGAATTTAAGCAACTCGTACTATCAATCAAATAATCGAATGCTACTCTTCTAAATCCTAAGCTTAGATGGTTCTACACTTTCTTAAATTGAGTTATCTCGAAATTGAATCACACTATTGGTCACCAAATACTTATTAAGATACTTTAATCTCCAAAATATAGTAATGGTAATGCTATCACATCCATCAAAAATAAAAGAACTTGATCCACCAAATTTGCATACCTGAATTCTCCATTATCAACACTCACAAGTCACGATTTAATCTTATAACAGGAGATAAAAATAACCAAAATTACTTCGAAATCCTAATTAACATCACAACTTGAATAACTCCATCAATAATAAAACAGTAAGCATCCACCAAGATCATCAATATATAGATATCAATATTTTAATTCTATATGCCAAAGGCAGAATAATATCACCATAGAAATCCGTTTCTAACTCGAAGCATGTGACTTAAACTAACATATAACAACTATACGTCTCCAATAAAAATAATATCGTAACCCAAAGTTCCATCTTTAATCATATATGAACAAAACACCAAAATTTTTCAAGACATATAATGCAATCCAAAATCTAGGTATATGACGACAAGGTACCCACAATCATATACTACCATAAATATATATGTCATCTAAAATTTCCGCTAGTCCTTATAAGATATTATAACACTCTTCACAATCTTCCTATAATGCATAATTATTCCGCTAACATGGTTACTTGCGAAGTTCACGAAACTGCAACTTTCTTACAGATAATTAAGGTCAATAAATACAACTATATCCTTCATCCAAAGATTTTAAAATCTAATCCCTTATAAACTATTGGCTTAACAAACCAATCCGAAATACCTTACTTGTCTTATTAAATTAAGACATCCAACTAATCTAACTTCAACGCTTTAACGAAATGCTTAAAAAAAATATTACCCAACATCTATTACAACTTCGACCAAGATATTCATCAACCAATAAGATAATCCACAAACACAAATATTCAATACTAAAAACAACTAGTGAGCCAAATAAAATAACAAAACTAATTTGACCACCACGCTTCCGCTACACCATTAAGATATCCTCATCTAAACCACCCATACTCACAGGTCAAACCTATTCGGTTTTCTACAAGATAGAACCTAGAGCTCTGATACCATTTGTAACACCCCCCTCCCAAGACGGAAGGGGAGGTCACATCAAACTTATACCAACCATTAACCGAAAACCAACAGAGCACTATAATCCATATATACAAATAGTAACCATCAAAGAATAACAAAAGTCTCAAAGATACATCAATTACATTTGTCTTCTAAACTAGCTTTCAACCATTAACAAACCTATAAAATGCTTAACCAAACCTCTAAGGTATGTTGACACCTTGGATCGCACTCCTTAGCTTCCCTCCGAAAACCTGCCGCGAAGAAAGAAATGCGGCTGAGCCAAACGCTCAGTGGGCGGATACAAACAAATAACAAACACAAATTCTAAGGTGTCATATGAAATAGCACGAGTAAAAGACACATCTCATTTGAATTAAACATAACTTAACGAGATATCCACAAGAGGAAACGAAACAAAACAACGAGAATTTGAACCAATAACTCAATATAGATGTTAAATCAAAAGTCGAAACGAAATGATAATATCCAAACTTACTATATAAAAATTTGTAAATCTTGTCAAAGACGTAAGCCATCACATAAGGCATAGCATTAATTAAATACTAACAAATCTGAAAAGCTTAAATCAAATTTATATCATAGGATCACATGTCAAATATCACCAAATCAAATCACATATATCGAGCTCGAACGCATACACTTGCATATCATCCGACGTGACAAGTGCCAGACATCTGGCCACAAAGGCCCGTACGTTGGGCATACACATCCAACTGTACTAGTTGTGAAATGGCGGTGTTGGGCACACACCGACACTCACCTTACATATCTAGGGTCGACCCATACGCCTCCTTACCGGTCACACAAATAGCTCCCACATGAGCACAAATACAAAAAGGAGACGCCGTGGACTGATCACACCGCCACGGGTGGTGTCACGCCATCGGTGCCACAATGACATGCCTATGGTACCTCCATAGGTAGTTAGCAAAACACAAAAATCTCAAAAGCATATCACAACTCATGTGATCACATCAAATGATAACATATCATACTAATTAACAAACATATATATAAATATACAACCATACCAAAAATATGAACCAAATTCCATAAATGTTCATAAATCTGAAGACACTTAATCGAACGAATTACTAATCGAAAGGAAGTCTAAAACGAAATCGTAAACCATTAACATAATATTAGATATAAACACAAAATATTACGAGGAAAATGCATAGCGAATCAAGTCCAACGAAAACTATAAACATGACTATTAGAAATCGAGACGTACGACTTTCAGCATTTAACACGTTTAGAGATCAAACTGTTTAACATATTTACAATGGTTTTTAGAAAAACATATCTAAACGAAAGTTTTAGATCAACGTCTTACGATTCCAACGAATCAAGAACGGACTGAATCGAGTTTAAAATGAATCAGATATGAATTTTTGAAAACGGTTGCGCGGTTTTCGGCTAAAACGAGACCAGTTTCGGAAAACGTAGATTTTAGCCGCTTAAACATAAAAATCACAGATTTATCGTGTGACGGTAATTCGAAGTAGACATTTGGGGGTTTTTAAAAACGTATCGTATGCGTAAATCCGATAAACGAGTGACGAGTTATGATTTTTACAAGTAAGACATAATTTTCAGAAAATATTTTGGCAGCTTTACAATTATAATAAGATGTTTCTAAATATAAAATCAAAGAAGACGTCTAACCGAACAAACAACCAAATGAATGAACGAGAAACTAAATAAACATAAACACAATAAAGCACATTAAGCACGAAGGAATAGATCGAATGACACGAATGAAACACAAGGAGTCCGTATACGTATCAAATAAACGCAAACGGATTATAGCAATCACATATACATATCAAAGGAATAAGGAATCCGTACCTTAATCGAAAATCTGAAACCACTAACAAAACTCCATCAAGTCTCGTAACCGAGCCTCTATAATCACGAACGAAACCGAGAACATGAACACCTCCAGACTCTAAAGTTTCCAACGTAACTTACATTTTTCTTTTTATTGCTTCCCTCGACGGCTTCATGTGAATAAAGCAAAATAATTGACATACTTCTTCTTGCTAACCCTAATCAATATTGCGGCTATGATACCAAATATCATTTATATTTATTTCCTACTAAATAAAATGAAATCCTAATTTTGGTGTTTTGAAAACCACCTACGCCGACTTCGTCTATATACCCAAAATATTTCAAGGTTTTGATCAATTACATAAATAGCCCTTCCAAACTTAATTCTATGCAAACCTCCATGTTATTGGGTGAATTGAGGTAGAATAAAATCAAAACCCTAATAAACTTATAAATCTAGCTAATGGCCACGTGTTAAAAGGAAGTTTATCTCCAACAACTTCAAACCTTTCACTAGTGACAAAAGTAGTCCTTCTAGTCTTATGAAGTTTCTAACTTAAATAAAATACAATAGCTTACTAATTTCTTAAAGTTTACGGGGTACTACATTAAAGAAAGAAACCATTGTTGTAAAATTTCATGGAAAAACATGAAATTGTAAAAAGAAACCCTAAACCCTAAATCGATAGGAAAAACATGAAATTGATGATCAAGACAGGAATATTTAAAGAAAGAAACCATTCATGAACACAGAAATTGATGATTGTTGTAAATTTAAAGAAAATTTAAAGAAATAAACCATTCATGAACACAGCAATTGATGATTGTTGTAAATTTAAAGAAAGAAACCATTAAAGATCGATCAAGAACACAGAAATTTATGATTGTTGTAAAATTTCATGGAAAAACATGATATTGTAAAAGAAAATCGGTACAAAACAAGAAGTATATAAAGATTATGATATTACAATCTATATATATATATAGCAGAAATTGAGAGAGAGAGAGAGAGAGATGCCTGATGATATTACTGTGAAGAATAAGAGACAGAGTTGTGGAAGATGATGATTATGATATTACAATCTATATATATAAAGATTGCATACCACCGACTTATCCCTCTTTTTGACCGTTGGAACTCTCCCATTTCTTTGTTGTCTACTTCTTTCTTTTTGGTTATAGTAGCCCTAATTTTGACTAACACTCTCTATTTCATCGTTCCAAATTTCTTGTAAAATAAGAAATTAAAGTTGAAAGTGAAATTAAAATTAAAATTAAATAGTAAATAAATATCATTTTTTACAAAATAGAGAAAACAAAGACAACAAAAAGCTAAAATACTCAATTTACAAGAATAATAAATGTAGTTAGCAAATTAGCCTGACCCTAATTTTATTCGATAAAATATATCATAATTGTTTTTTTATTTATTTCACTTTGTCGATATTAAATAAATGATAAACTCATATTTCGACTAGTACTAAAAATAGGTTAATAATCTTAGAAATAGGAAAAAAGAAGTAAATTTAGTTAATTATGACGCCAGCCTAATTTTATAATCCTTAATTGCCATGAAAATGGTTAATACTTGCAATAAGATCATACCTCCTATGTAAGTAAGATTTTGTTTAATAATTAATACATGTGTATAATATTACAAGTACAAGGATATAGATGAAATTATCCCTAAATTTGAAATACAAGCATATGATATCACTTTAAACTTAGTTTTGAGACTCAAATACTAATTGTTTTCCAAATGCTTTTAGTCTATATTCACCATCATCATTTATTTGATTGGTCTTTGATACGTCTCTTATAAGATAAGATTCTTGGTTTTGTCATACCTACATACTCTAAGATCCCACAGCAGTTGGAAAGGAAATATAAAGTTGCTTTATATGGGATTAAATATTTTCTCTATCATACATATTCTTAAAAATATGAGTTCAGGTGTACAAAGTGTTGATAAGCCATTATATATCATGTTAACTAATACAAACAAGATGGTAACAATAATCAAAGCATATAATATGTTAACTAAGTCTAAATGTGATTATAGATTTCAATTTGTAAAACCAAATGATGAATCAATATATATACTAAAAGGAAAACCCACAAGATATGATGTGGCATCCTCTAAGGGCTATAAGCCTATTTATCTTTTTTCTCAAATTTTTGAATTTTTTAATGTTGAATATGTTAAAGACTATTCTACCCTTATACTTCAAACATAAAGCTCATTAAGATAGGGTTGTTTTGGTCATTTTTATAAATAGAAGTATAACCTTCAAACCTTTAATATGATAATGTGATTCATTTATTTGACCATTATTTAAGATATAATTGTCTAACTTTTCATTCACCCTTCAAACCATTCATCTATTTAACCTCCTAACATTTTCATCTTCATTCTTCAACTTCATTCTTCAAGATAGACATCTCAATCATTTCATCTCAATTCTTGAAGGAAAACCTCCAAACCTTTCATGTGTTCATGCATCATCATTTGTCCACATAAGTTTATTCTTCAACAAAACCGCTTTTCAGCTTTATTTTGAGAATACTAATCCCAGTATTAATTCTTATTGACCTTTGTTGGATTTTTAAGTTTTTTTTGCTATATATTTTTTTTAACGTATTTGGTGTGGTTTGTTCTTGGCAGTTATTTTAAAGTTTCGATGTCAATAACGGTACAATGATCGAATCTTAAAAGTATATATTACAATTTATTCTTCAACAAAACTGTTTTTCAGATACTAATCCAGGTATTAATCTTTATTGACCTTTGTTGGGTTTTTTAAGTTTTCTTTTTTCAATTTTGTTTTCTATATATTTTTTCTAACTTATTTGTTGTGGTTGTTCTTGGCAGTTATTTTAAAGTTTTGATATCCATAATGGAAAAATAATCGAATGATAAAAGTACGTATTACACTTTATTCTTCAACAAAACTGTTTTTTAGGTTTATTTTGAGAATATTAATCCGGATATTATTCCTTATTGACCTTTGTTGTGTTTTTAAGTTTTTTTTTTAATTTTGTTATCTATATATTTTTGTAACATACTTGGTGTGGTTTGTTTTTGGCAGTTTTTTTAGAGTTTTGATTTCAATAACGGTACAATAATCGAACCTTAAAAGTACGTATTACAATACATAATAATGTCTCAACTAACTTCAATATGATTTCTTTTAGTGGTTATCTTTTCAGGTTTATTCGAGAAGGCTAATTCGGATAAACATATCTTTTGACTTTTGTTGGAATTTTATAGCCTTTTTGTCTTTTATATTTCTCCTAAGTTTTAACTTTTAGTAAATATTTTAGCTCTTTTAAAAAAAATATTATTTACATGCACATAATAGAGACGAAATATACAAAAGAAAAACTATAAACAGTATAATCATTATGAAAAAATATGGTGAATGCATGATCTATCATAAGTTGTTGTAGTATAAATAGTTTGGAGATTCAGAGTAGGTAGGAAAAATGAAAAGATGGTGTTAATCGCAAACATAAATAACCATCGATGTTGATGAAAAATTAATATTAAAAATATAAAAAAATTAAAAGAATAATGAATGAGAAAAAAAAAGATAAATAGGTTTTTTGGCTTTAGAAGATGTCACATCAACACCCATGGTTCTTCCTTTTAATGAAGAAAAACTTGGACAATTTGATGGATGTGTTTGATGTAAATAGTTGATATATATAGTCTAACATGTGTTTGATGATTTAATTGATGGTAAATGAAAAGTTTGAAGGATGAATAAAAAACTGGTCAATTTATGTTTGAAATAATGACTTTAATAATGAATGACATTATCATCATATTAATTAAAAAGATTTAAAATACAAAATTTGAGAAAAAAGATAAATGAACTTCTACCTACCTAACATGATTTTGTTGAAGAATAATAATAGTTAGGGAAATGAATAATATATCAAGTGTGGAGAAGAAAAAGAAAATCATTAGTAATGAACAAATCAAGATGAATAGATGGGTTTGTAGGTTTCACATTTAAGAAATGAGATGAAAAGATTTGGAGGTTTTATATTCAAAATAATGAAGTCACATTTAAGAATGAATATAAAAAGGTTTTGAGGTTACAATAATAAAATTACTAAAATAATTTGGATTTTATATTTTCTATTAATTTTAATTTTAATTTTGTCCTCTATATTTTTCTTAATGTTTTTTAATGGAACTAGGGAATTCGTTCTTGACAACGGTTTAGAGTTTTAATGGCAATAACGATACCATAATCTAAGCTTGAAAGTATGTATTACAATTTAAATTTTACTAATCAATTTAACCCTTACTAAAATCAATAATTATTATTTGCATGACTTAAATATAATAACTTATGTCTTTATTTTTAGTTACATAAGATTTAAATACAATAAAAAAATGGACTCTAATTAATATAAAATAGAAAATTAATAAGACAATTAATCACATCAATTTAATACATTTTAGTTTAAAAATAAAAGAACTTTATTGCAATCAATATACATAAATAAAATACATATATATTCAAAAACACTATAACTTAATATGATAATGCTCCTATTTAGTATATATAAGTGAATAATGGTTATCATGAATTATTATTTACTCATTACTTATTTTGTTTGATATTTGTAGGAATTTTAGAGGTTTTTTCTTATTTTTATTTGTTATATTTTTTTATGTATAAAGTTTTACTAATTATTTTAACTGTTATTAAAATCAATATTTTTTATTTAGACGATTTGAAATTAATAATATCTACATATGTAATTACATAACATGTTAATACATAATAAAACGGGTATAATTAATTAAAAAAATTGAAAATGACAATTGAATTCAATTTAATACATTTTAATTAATTACACATAAAACCTATCACCTTATCATTAATTGTTATTCACATAAACTCACATTTAATTATTTATATAACGGTCATTATATGTTTTGATATGATTAAATAACAATCATCAGTACCATTAATTATTATTATTTTTATATATATTTGACATTGTTTAAAATTACGCAACACTTATTATATATTTTAGCATAAAAATAACTTACTAATTATTGTTGTTTAGATAACATTCTTCATATATATATATATATATATATAT
Source organism: Centaurea solstitialis (assembly GCA_030169165.1). Lineage (NCBI taxonomy): Eukaryota > Viridiplantae > Streptophyta > Magnoliopsida > Asterales > Asteraceae > Centaurea > Centaurea solstitialis. Next base: position 82,056,463 of record CM058044.1, read on the forward strand.
ATATATTAAATAATTTATAAAATTATTATATACTTATTAAATAACAACCACACAAGTTTTAATAATTTTGTTAGTATACCATATATGTTAATTTATTTTCAAGTAAAATGAGATATGTAAGATTAAAATAATAATATAAAACTTAAATCAATATATATATATGCACTCATTTCAAGGGGATGCAATATTTCTTAGTTTGAGCCTAATATTTATCTTATATACCATGTTCGAATGGTGCACGTTGTTCTACGTGAATTCACATTGCAATCAAATATTAAATATTATACTGTAAAAATAAAAGAGATCTATAATAAATGCTTGGTTTTTTTTATCAATCTATATATATATAAAAGCAAGATGTTGGAGGATGATGTGGACAACTTATCTATTGAGTATTTGCCTAAAGGAATTTTCTCATTTTTTTGAATTTTTTAAATATTAAATAAGTTAAAGACTATTCTACCCCTAAATGAAAATTACATGTTTTATTATAAGAAGGACTATTTGGTAATTTGACTTAACAAATTAATTAGCTTTAACATTCATATTATTTAACTTTTAAGAACATTTATACTACCCTCTTCATCTTCTCATTTATTGATTAAAAGAAAACCTACAACATATTCATCTATAAATAACAACTTAATGTTCCACCAAAAAATGTTGTCAACAACTTTTAGTTCTATGGTTTGTTATTGGGTTCCTATGTTTGTTTGATTGTTGCTCATTCTTCGTAAGATTTCTAGGTAAGTTAATATTTTTTATGATTTTCGTAAGCTACATATTATTTATGTGTGTCAAGTAATATTGTTGTTTTTTTATTTCTATAAAAAAATCCATATTATTTTTATACGTTTTTGTGTATATTCTTTGTTATTGTTATAAAAGTTTTTGGTTTTTTTTTTTAAATTTTCAAAACCTATTCTAATTGTTACCTTTGTTTTTTTTCATTTTCATTTTCATTTTCATATTGTTTATATTGTAAGCTATATATATATATATATTTTTTTTCATTTTCATGCTTATTCTAATTTTGATTTTCTAATTTTCATATTTCCTAATTGATTTCCGTAAGCTATATATTGTTTATGTGTGTGGCAATCATTATTATTTTTTTTATTTCTATAAAAAATCCATATTATTTTTATACGTTTTTGTGTATATTCCCCGTTGTTATAAAAGTTTTTGACTTTTTTTTTTTAATTTTCAAAACTTATTCTAATTGTTACCTTTGTTTTTCATTTTTCATATTTCCTAATTGATATTTATGTTAATACTATAACTTTTATCTTTCATTATAATTCAAATAATGTTTTTAATTTGTGTATATTATACATGATTGTTAATAATTTTTTAAGTTTTTATTTGTAATTTCTTTATAATTGTTATTTAAAATTTTTTATTGATATTTTCTACTTGATATTTTTGGTATACAAGTGTTTTAGTGGGTTTTTTTCTTAATTTGTTTTGTTTATATTGTTATAGTTTTATAAAAAAGAAATTGTTGACAACAATCATATTCTTATGTGGTTTTTTATGCTATGTTTTGTTGGGATCCTCTTCTCACTCTTTTATATTTTCATAGTCCCTCAATTTATTTATTTGTATTAAAACCACTAACAATGAGATGACATTTGTTAAACATCTTAATCCTAATTTTTTTTCTTTGAACCAATACTTAAAATTAAAATATTATTATTTAAAATATACTAAAATCAATAATAAAAATGAATGACATTATAACCAATATATAAATAAAATTATAATCAATATATAATAAAATACTTATTATCATAATTTTTTTTAATAAATGAATTATTTTCTACAAAGGATGTTGGAAAGATGGTGTAATATTTTATCTATTGAGTATTTGCCAATAAAAATTTTCTTTTTTTTTTTGAATTTTTTAACTATCATATAAGCTAAAGACTATTCTACCCTTAAATGAAAATTATATTTCTATTTTTATTATATACAAGGACTCTTTGATCAATTGACTTAACAATTTAATTAGTTTAACTTCCATATTATTTAACTTTTAAAAACATTTATTTTACCCTTTCCACCTTCTCATTTATTAATAAAAAAAACCTACAACATAATCATCTATAATTACAACCTAATTAATATATAATTAAGTATGTGTTATTAACTCTCTCATTAGTAAATTAATAGATATTTATTATATTTAATATCATTAACTAAATAAATACATAAAGTTAAAAAATTACCAATCTAAAAGATATCGGAATCAATAGCGATATATGAAAGAAAAAAAATATGAAAAAAAATATAAACATATATATGTGTGAGTTCAAATGAAAACTCAATTTTTAGATTCCTAAAAATAACAACTTACTACAGTTAATAATATATAGTTATGCTAATTTTATCTTTTTAATTTAAATCGAAATAAAACTATGCAAAAGAATTGAATTATAATTAATTTAACATTTTTCATTTTACGTAATATGACTAAAACCTTTATTTTTCAAGATCTTTTAACCCCAAAACTAAGTTATAAAGAAATAACCACATGCAAATCGAAAAAGCTCTAACATGAAAACATTAATAACTCAATTAGATTCGCATATGGTCTAAGTGATCACAATACTGAAGATTATTTTTACTCTTTGAGTTGGTTGGGAAAGGGGGCGTCGAGAAGTGTTTTAGCCAAAGTTGCAAACACATATAAATATTTTATCTAAATATTGTGTTGGGATAAATCAATATATTATGAGATGCAAAAAAAAAGTCATTAAACATTCCATTGTTATAATTAATAGTCTCACACGTTTCTTTTATTATTCGAGTCGATTACAATGTATGACGATATGAAAGTTATTAGTTATTACTTTATTATTTATGAGACAACTTTAAATCCAATCTAATATTGATTTTTATTAACCTAATATATGATATGTTATTATTGGCCCATTAAACTACAATATCTTCTAAAAAATTTATTAACACCGCGCAACGCGCGGTGTCGAACACTAGTATAATATGAATTGAGGAATTATATTTTATTTTTTCAACTCAGTACTCTTTAAAAAAAACAATCCGTTACCGTGCAACGCACGGGCCTAACACTAGTTTAGATAATAACTCAACATTAATTAATGATTTTAAATAATCATTACATGTAATATCATTAGATCAAGCAAGAGGTGTTGCAAAGAGTTAGAATTTCCGATAATTTGGAGCTCTTATTTTCTACAACATTAATAATTACTTGCTACTAGTTTTGTGCCCGCGTAATACGGTGGCGTGTCAAATTGGATTGCAAATCAAAAGGAAAAAATCAAACATCCTGGTATATCTTTAAAATCAAGGTCTAAGAGCATCTTTAACAGCTTCTTTGAAATAGAAAAAATGAAGATTTTATTTTCTATATTGCTCCAACAGCTTTTTCTATAACGTTCTCTAAAATAAAGAAATAAAGATTCTAATTTCTATAATGCTCGAACAACTTCTCTATAACCTCTAAAACTTAGTGGAATGTGAGAAAAAAAAATATTTTTTTTTATTTATTTCCACCAATAACATTAAACTATTATTATTTTATATAATTTTTTAAATAACGTACATTAGAATGATAAAGTTATATAATATTTTAACAATATAATTAATATTGAAATCTCTAAACTAGAGAATTCGTTGGAGTGAAATGTGATTCTATTTAGAGATTTTGATTTTGGAAAAATTCTAAAGAAACTGCCGAGATGTTCTAAGTACATAAGATGTACACATGCATTAATTTAGCCCTACTAATCGTTTTTCCCATATGCAAATCTTGAAAGGAAAAGGGCAATGAAGGTGATGTTACAATTAAGTTCTACATAAAAAGACTCAACACATACAATATGCAATTTGCAATGTTTGTAAAGGATAAGATTTACATACTAAAAGCAAAAGAATTATTATGAAAACAGAATTCCTCTCCATGTAGTACAATTCTTATTTTGTATGCCTCATAAATTCTTTCATGTGTGCGTATATTTCGTTTTTCACTATAAAACAAATGTCGAAGCCTTTTCCCAAAAAACCGTTGTATTCCCTTGCAAAGTCACAAACTGCTTTAAGTACATCCTACATAAAATCCAAATACCTCAAAAGTCGGTAAAGAAATACTATTTTGTTCCATACCAAAAATTACAGAAAAAAAAAACATTAATATAATATTGATCAATCAAGGACACAGAAGATGGAAAACATGAAATTGATGAAAAACATGAAATTGATGATTATTGTGAGAGGAAAATCGGTACAAAATAAGATAAGTATAAGCAGAAATTGAGGGAGAGACGTGATTATTGTATGAGTTGTTGATTTGAAGAATAAGAGGGGTACGAAGGGACTTGCAGAGATGAAGATGAGTTGTGGGAGAAGGGACTTGCAATAACGACGATAGTCACGTGTAGATTCCTCAAGAATTAGTAGCTAACAATGAAAGCCTAATTAAAGTTCATCTTCTCCCGAATATATGTCCTGTTTTGACTTTTGGGCATCAAAACTAACATAGACTGTTTCACAATACAACAACAAATTGTCCACAAGTATCACAATAAATCTTTAGCATATTTTTGTTTGATTCTCAAAAGTCAAGTAGGGCACTTGTAGGGGTCTGGTGAGCATCGACTATAAAAACAGAAGATACATACTGCAACAGTGAAAATCTTTATTGCACCATCCACAGCATCCCCAACACTAGTTTTGCCAGCAATAAACTCTACACGTCTCTCTGAACCCCTCGTATGTCTAGTAAAAAACCTAGGCAAACAGAAATTGCCATCCCAAATCAAGAAAGAGATGGTAAAAGAAGGTTATAATGCAGGTCAACTAGATGTGCCACTACGAATTACCTAAATGAGGAGGATGACGAGAACAAATACAGCTACCACAAGCCCAACTATACCAACAAAGGTGTTGAGAAGTAGAGGTTGAGAAGAGGTTGAGAAGTAACCTGCAAAGGTGTTTCCTCAATGTGTAGAGTAGAGGTTGAGAAATAACCTGCAAAGGTGTTTCCTCACCGTTATCTTCTGAGATGCTAGCCATAAGCAATCCCCATTCTGTATTTAATCCAACACCAGTGGCCTAAAAATGGTTATATTAATGAAATTATCAACAACAAAAAGAGAACACTCACAGTTTAAGTCCAGATAAAAATATCGCAAATGTCATCACAGATGTATATTCATAAGTTATCCAAGAAATTGTAAGACCAAATTTTTTTAATGGATTTTTGAATATCACAAGATCAAATGGATTGCTACCAATCTCTTAAAAAGAACTGTAAGTACTGTTGGAAAAGACAAGCTGCAAGTAGATATGACGGCATGTGCTATACATGCATTACCAACAGACAAATCATCTTTCTTACAAGCATAGTACCATAGCCATCAGCCACCTTGCATCCAGACATTAGAAATGGTGATTTGTGGTCTTTATGAACCTGTTCCACCATAGGATTTTTATGTTATCTACCCACAAAGATGCAAATTAAAACGCAATATAACAGAACCTCACAAAACTCACAATTTTACTCTCCCCAGTCATACTTGATTCATCCATAGCAAGGGAATGGTCAGAAATTAAAATCCCATCCGCTGGAACCTGGTTTATATTGAAGAGTAAACAAAGTGCAATAATGGCAATTTTAAGGACCATGTTACCAAAAGAAAATGAGAAACATACTATGTCACCTAATCACCAATTTTTAGGGGTATGACATCCCCCACAACGATATCAAATATGGAAATATTCACAAAATACCCCAAATAGTTTGGAATGGAAATACATAGAAGGAAAATCTAAAAAACGCGTTGTAAGAAACATAGACAAAGCCCAAAGAGATAAAGCAAACGTCATGTCGACTGCCACCAAGAAAGAAATAAAAGAAACCCACAAGTATTGATTTACTAACATCTGTTTTTATACCTAGTGCCAGAGAAGCAGCAGCAACTACCATCAAGATGATCAAGGTGGTATCTCGACAAGCATCAAACACAAACCTTTGTCAGATGCAACGATTTAAATTACAACATTTGAATACTGAATGGTATCAATTTAGCTCAAAAACAAGTCCATAAATAATGAGTGAGTACGTACCCAAAAGCTTCGTCCCTTCTTTCGTGGGTATGTGTTTGACCCAAATACATTTTCCCTCTCCAATATTTTAGACTCATCGTCATGAATTCCCTTATCAGGGTTTGTCTTCAACTTTTCTGCCACTCCTGTAACCTGTTGTGTTCAGCGAATAGAAACAAAGAGCAATGTTATCAACATGATGATATGCTCCAAGAGGAAGTGATGAGTGAAATGCTTACACGTTTGTCTGTGCGTGTTTGCGGAACTTACCCCTCCAAAGTTCCGCAAAGCAGAAAAATCATGGTCTCTTGTCGTTGAAGCAAGTTGTTCCGGACTAACATTATAATCACCGATAGGAATGGGAGATGAAGGTGCTTTTGGGGTTCCTGTTCCAAGGAGGACATTAACAACTCCATTATGTGGGAGCATTTCTAAAAGGTATAGGAAGGTATACAAAGCATGATAGACCGACCCATGCAATACAGAAGTGAAAAAATGTCATAACTAACTCCATTATGTGGGAGCACTTGTAAATAGGAAAACGCAATAAGCATCGCAATTCATAACATCAGTCACACAATATAGTGTTAATATGAAATCCAAACATCAAGAATGCAAGAGAGACATTACCCTCCATCTAACAATGTCAAAAGGATCACAAACCGACCCATGGTCCTGGAAACCTCCACTACCACCGGACTCCACATCCTTCCATTGTCTCCAACACTACAAAAAAGGTATGCATTATTCAAATTTTTTTAGTCATATATACACGGTTTCAATTGTGGACAATTAAAAAGTCCACGCTTTATTGTTGCGTGGAGAAAATGGACGTGACAAAATTTTGCAATATGTACACGCATACAAGCATGGACTAGTCTTTTAAATGTTCACAACTATAAGCGTGGACTAATCGTTTAAATGTTCACAACTATAAGCGTGGACTAGTCGATTAAATGTATACAACTACAAGCGTGAACTAGTCGCTTAAACGTGGACTAGTTCACGCTTGTAGTTGTAAATAAGCTAGTTGATAGCTAATAAGCCAGCAGTTGACTCGTAAGCTAGCTAGTAGTTGATAAGCAAGCTTATGAACAAATTGTGTTTGGGAAAAACTAGCTTATGGGTATGTGAAATGACTAAAAAGGTTATATTGGGGTATAATAATCTATATATATATATATATAAAAGTAGGATGTTGGAGATCCTAGGTGGCATCTTCAAAACCCATGAATCATATTTATTTTTTTTCTCAAATTTTGTATTTTTTTTTGTATTTTTAATACTTTTAATTAATATAATAATGTCATTCATTATTAGAGTCATTATTTCATACATAAGTTATCCATCTTTTCATTTTTCCTTCAAACTTTTTATTTACCATCCATAAATCATTAAATACATGTTACACTATATATATATATATACCAACTACTTACATCAAACATATCCATGAAATTTTTCAAGTCTTTCTTCTACACATTTTTAGGTAGTAAGTTTTATATTTTGTTTCATGTTTTCTACAAATTATATATTGTTGTTGATGTTTATGTATGTGTTTTATTCAAAATTTGTTTTTTGCTTGACAATGTTTCACTTCTAATAGTAACAATCAGATACTAAAGTATGATTTTTATGGGCTTTTTAGGAGATGGGTTATTTTTTGTTTTTTAATTCAATTTATTATTTTTGTTTTTATCCCTAAAATGGTTCTAAAGTATGATTTTTGTGGTTTTTTAGTAGATTATTTATTTGTGTTTCTTAATTCAATTTGTTAATAATATATCTTAAGACAATGTTTCACTCCTAATAGTAACAATCAAATACTAAAGTATGATTTTTATGGGCTTTTTAGGAGATGGGTTATTTGTGTTTTTTATTCAATTTATTATTTTTGTTTTTATCCCTAAAATGGTGTTCTAAAGTATGATTTTTGTGGCTTTTTAGTAGATGATTTATTTGTGTTTCTTAATTTAATTTGTTAATAATATATCTTAACCTTCATTACCTTTCGTTTTTCTATTTTTTATTTACTTGATAAGTTAATTAGTTTTCCATCTCTATATCAAAAACATAAAGTTTATTATGACATAACTATTTTGGTAATTCTAAGACTTTTAACTTTCTAACATTTTTATCTTTATTCTTGAAAATAAAACCTTCATAGATTTCATCTACTCATTTTTCTTTCTTATAATTTGACTATTACTAAATTTACCTTTATCTCTCCTTATCACAACATGTTTTTCTTCAACATGATTGTCTCTCCATTGTTTGATCTGCTTACAATATTTCACAAGTTCTTATTTATAAAAAAAATGTTTTTCAAATAACCTATTTTTCTTCTTCTTCATCACTTGATTTGTTATTCATTCCACAAAAAATTATTTTCAACAAAATTGTTTATAGTTTGTTGTGAGGATAATAATTTGAATATCATTCATTTCTTAGTTTTGTTGGTATTTTATATTTATATTTTCTATTTCCTTCTTCTATGTGTTTCATAAGTTTTTACCAACAGAACTGAAGGTGTGTTCTTAGCAACGAAATGAGATGATAACATATAAATATAACTTTAACAAGTAATCTTTGATGGTTATTTTTATTTCGAAAATATTAATCCGGATATACATTCTTTTAGACTTTGATTGAGATTTAAAGTTCTTTTTTTAATCTCAGTCTTTTATATCTTTCAAAGTTTTTGTTTTACTAATTATTTAAAATACTATTAGAATAAGTTTTTTTGTTATTTACACGACACTTAAGTATTATTACATGTAATTTATATTTACTTAGTAATATTCTAATAATAAATTTGCTATAATTAATATAAATAAGCAAATGAATATGAAAATTGATTGCAACAATTGTTAAAAGATATATTATATATATATATATATATATGGAGAGAGAGAGAGAGAAAGAGTCTATATATATATATCACTTAATTATTAAAATTAATATAAAAAACTGAAATCAATATATAAAACTAATAAAAATGACCAATCAATTTAAATGTTACAGTAATTAATAAAAAGATAGTCTTCTAAATATATGATATATTTATTATCTTTAGTATAGCTCAAAAACATAATTAAAGTAAATCAATATCTATATAATTAAAATTATTACATAAAATATAAAACTACTATAATAATATATAATAAAAATAGAGTCAATATAATAATATGCATAAAAAACTATGAAAACAATATATAAAACTTGAATTAGAAGAATTAATATATTAAATAAAAAAACACCTTATTACAAAGATTAACATGTATAAAGGATTTCATACTCTGTTATTAAACTAAATTAAACCTAATTATTCTGTTATTTTTTGTATGTAAGTTAAATTTGAATAAATATAATAATTTTATTTACATAAATTTAATAAAACCGTCTTCTTTTCATGAATTTTATGGACTAACCAAAATATAATGAAACAATCATAAAAAGATCGAAAAAACTCAAACATGTCAGATGAAAAATTAACAATCGCTGTCAAGTGATCACAATATTGACAACTAATGTTTTTTTTTCATGTAACACATGTCAAAAAGGGGTTTCAAGAAGTTTTTTTTCCCTAAAGTTGCAAAACGAGTACATTACAATAATTATAAACAAAATAAAAAAAATATCTCGCAATTATACAAAAGTAGGTAAGGGAACGTCACATTTGTATGAAATCTTTCTCACAAAACAATTTGCATAATAAACGTCATGATTATAATCGACGGAATCATATATTTGTTTTCTAAGTTTTAGTTATAACTTATTAATTATATGTAATGAAAAAAAATTAAGGATGATAAGGTGGATTCATATAAAATTGAATATTGATACTCATTATTTTTAATACCTAATACATGATTATAGGCCAAATTAACTTCAATATTTTATTTAAGCTTAACAATACTTTTTAAAATAAAAAATAATACCACCGCGCAAACCGCGGTGCCAAAATAACATACAATCAATATTTTTGCTTTCAGATGCAGAACATTGAAGTTAAATTATAATGCAAGTTGCACATTTCAATTGTGCTATTCAGTTGGATTATTGAAAGCGGACTTTATGCCATATAGTTTCATTTCGTTTTTTAAGTCTTTCAAATCACTACTTACAGTTTCAATGTTATTCTTATTTTCGTGATCGAATAGTATTCCATTTAGTAGTAATCTATAAGCTAATCCAATCTATATCAAGTATATAATCACTCAAACGACAAACATGTTTATTGTCATTTGTCATTGATTTATTTAGACAATATCATTCAGTTATGCCAAAAATAACACAAAGTACATAATTGATAGGATGATTGATGGTAGAGTATATCTAATCCAAAATGTATATCATATAAACAAAGACGTATTTACATAGAATAAACGAATGAAACTTATTAAATATAACTAATAAACAATATTTTATGTTATTTTCTGAACACCGCGCAACGCGCGGTACGGGCTACTAGTTAATATTAATTAGGGTATAATTGAGAAAAGCTACAAAAAGCTCTAAAAAGCTCCAAAAAGCTACCTCCAAGTAGCTTATTAAAAAACTAGCTTATCAGCTACTTTTTGTCCATCCAAACATGTACACAAAAAATAAGCTATCTTATAAGCTAGTTTATGTTTACCAAACAATGCCTTAAGCCCTTAATGTTTAAGTTGAAATGTGCTTCTGAAAATTTAAGGCCTTGAGCTTGTTTGTAAGTAGAAGCAGATGCAAATGTAATCATATTTAGACCGAAAAAAAACCTTACCTTGTCATATTCAGCTCTCTTTTCAGAATCTTGCAGAACCTATAGTGACCATCCATAACGGAGAAATTGACATAGAAAATGTTTAGAAGAAAATTTTATTCATATACCTAGTGTTCAAAATCTTTCTAGGCAAGAAAAAGAACATAAGAACTACAACTACACCTCGTAAGCCTCCCTTGTTTCTTGAAATTCTCATTGCTGAAGGATTATTTTTATTTGCACCTAGGTGATATTTCTTCGCTAGCTGCACAATATAAGGTGAAAAAAATATAAATCGGATGGCCAAGAAAGTGAATCCTAGAAACACAAACTATTTTATGTTACACAAATGATAATAATGATGCAATTTCCTTTATAGCAGAGCATGTTTAGCTCTCATTAACTTTTCCTCTTTTATTTTTAGTTCATAGGCCAACACCCTAAAACAAATAATTCATTGAAAGAACTAAATTGATACCAGGGTAGCAATCTCGAATGGCTTTGCTTCGCAAAAACCTAAAAGCCAAATTAGTTCATGATATGTAAGCCTACCAAGGATTCAATTTCAGAAACAGCAAGATATGTAATGTGAATCCTTTGATTTTGACAACTATGCTGGAATGAGAAGGTATAAAAGGTTTTTACAATAGAAATCAAACAAGCAGTGCAAATATCACCATCTTATGGAACGATATAATGTATAGAATATTTATAAAAAAAGCCTTAAATTTGAACAACAAACACCATTGTATAATGTCTGACCATGCCGGTATATAATCTTATCACTCTAACCCCCCCCCCCCCCGGGCTTATAGAGATTAAGGGGTTGTTTACTTACCTACACATACCGCCACTTACCCATTCAGAGATGATGTTGTTTACCAAGCCCCTCTTACTGGTCCATAATACTGACCAATCTTACTCGGCAGAGTTTAAACAAAAATACTTCTAAATCGAGGAGCTACTTACAGCATGAAAAGCCTTCTTGATCTCATCTCTACTAGCATTCTGAGGAACACCTAGAACTTGGTAGTGGTCTCCTTCACTTAGTTACGAGATCCTGAAGAGTTTAGAGATTTGTATTTTTAGAACAAATAGACTATACATGTCACAGAAATGCAATTATCAAGTAATGGAAAAGAGTGCAAAAATTATCTTGAGATGAATTCTGTAGCATAGATGCAGCGCCTAAATAGTAGTGTTCTCATAGTTGCAAAATCTGTAGATTAAAACCATTTTTTCTCATCCTACCCCTCTCATATCATATATGTTTCCACTTTCCACAACCCATTAAGCACACATAACAAACAGCTATTCTTTATTTACCACTTATTTAAACAGGACCTACATCCGGCATAGCACAATTAACAAACAACAATTATTCATTAACCAATTCTTTTATACCAACATCTTTACTCAGGCATAACTTATTCATAAAACAAAAAGCAGGCCCTTAGGCACATTTTCCATTTCTCACAACTTTATTTATGTTTAACAACCAACCAAGAGTTCATTCATCCTCCTCAACCCACCCTTCTTTACTCTTATTACAATCAACGTTAGGGTTCCAAATTATAACTATCATCATCACAATACATTTGCATACTCCAAAGACAGTAACAGAAACGTTCCAAAACCGCAGCCATTTCATATCAAATTAACATAAATTATGAAATTTCCACTATATAACCAAACAATGCACTTATTTATTTATTCAAAATGCATTAATTGTAGCTGTGTTCTTGAAAAAATGAGGGAAAGGAAAAAAAAAGAGAGGAAAAGAAGAGAAAAGAAAGGAAATGAAAGTGATTTTTTTATTTGTGTTCTCGAAAATGGATGGAAAAGAAAAGAAAGGAAAGGAAAAGAAAGTTTCTTTCCTTAGCTTTCCGTCCAAACGTCATTCTTATAATTAATGCATTTTGAATGAATAAATGTATCCTTATAATTTTTATCCATAACTTTTATTTATTCAAACTATATTAAAATCAATGGCCGAACGTCATTCTTCAATTAAGATAATACATTTTTTGTCGAAATCAATATACAAATAGAAAGCAATATGTAAGAGCATCTCCAACAGCATTGCTATAATAAAAAAAATTAGGTTTTTCTCTCATAAAGTGCTCCAACAGCATTGCTATACCATTTGCTAAAATATAAAAAGTTGAGGTTTTCTCTAAAAACTCTAAATGAAGAGAGAGAAAATATTTTTTTAGTCTATTCCACCAATAGCCTAATTACTTGTTTAAAAGATTTTAAAAAGTTTATTGAGATAATAAATACAGTGTATATTTTAATAATATAAGTGATGATATAATCTATAAATAGAAAAGCTGTTGGAGATAAAAAAAAGGTTTTAAAGATTTTGATCTTTTATTATCTATTTTAGAAAAATTATAGCAAATATGTTGGAGATGCTCTAAGTATGTGTCGTCCATAAAGATTGTGTATAATATAACTGATGATAAAATCTCTAAATAGAAAAGCTGTTGGAGATGAAAAAGAAAAGGTTTTAAAGATTTTGAGTGTTTGGATAAATGTGTTTATCACGCGAATAAAAACACATCAATAATTGAGAAGGGCCTTTCTGGCCTTTCATATTTCTTTATATAAATCAATAATTTTAATAATCTTTTGAGTAAATTACGGATATGCAATATCCGAAATGTTGGAAATGTACTCATCGTGGATAGCTTCGTTTTGATAGTTCGTGGGCCTGAAACGGACTCCCGTAGCAAAAGTCATGGACGTCTTAAATTTTTGCCAAGGCACCAAAGGGGGTACCCTTTGGTAGCCTGGTCCGGAAAATCCTGTGGCGAAATCACCATAAAATTTACGTGGGCCCTCTATAATGTTAATGAGTAAGTTTGCACCCGAAATAACCTAAATAAAACCCCTCCCATGCCCCAAATGACTGCATCCATCCATTCGAACGCGCGCGCGTCGAGAAAATTACCGGGTTGTGGCCGGATAATGTTTCATATTGTTGGGTGCAATATACGAAATGCTGGAAATGTACTCGTCGTGGATAGCTTTGTTTTGATAGTTCGTGGGCCTGAAACGGACTCTCGTAGCAAAAGTTATGGACGTCTTAAATTTTTGCCCAGGCACCAAAAATGGCACCCTTTGGTAGCCTGGTCCGGAAGCATCCGAAAAATCCTATGGCGAAATCACCAGGAAATTTACGTGGGCCCTCTATAATGTTAATGAGTAGGTTTGCACCAGAAATAACCTGAAAAAAACCCATTCCATGCCCCAAACGACTGCATCAATCCATTCGAACCATCACGGCTTTCGCCGGCCTCCACCGCGAACCCGCCGACTCGATTTCATAAGTGCATAAACGTCTCCGGCATCATCCCTAAGCACCGCCGCCTGCCGTTCGATTTCAAATCGATTTCCACCCTTCGTCATCAGATCAATTTCAGATTTTAAGAAACCCTAATAACTGTAAGGAGCATCTCTATCTCGTAAAAGGGTTTCTTTTAGGGTTTCGTTATTGTTTATAAATTCTTCTTCAATAACGTCAAATTGAGGTGGGGGATAAGATTGGTGATTATCGTTGAGATGTTTACGATTGGGATATCTGATGGATGGAGAAGCTCTGGTGTAGGTGAATTTCTTGGAAGGTTCTGGTGGTGGTTCGATGGTGGTTGAAATTGAAGAAGAAGAAGAAGAAGTTGGGGAGCAGCGGTGAGAAGAGGTGGTGGTTTTGCGTACCTTTGATGTATCGTTGCCGGCGTTCGCCGCCGCCGGCGGCGGCGATGGTGGTGCAAAAGCTACCATTAGAGAAGTAAAGGCCATTGAAAGGCTTACAGTTTTGGCGATTGGTAAGGATATTTATCGTAGTGGTTGTGCAAGCGATGGTGGTGGTGAATGGTGGAGGCGGAGGCGGGGGCGGTGGTGAATGGTGGAAGTGGTTATGGTTGTGGGTGAATGGGTGGTGAATGGTGGAGGCGGTGGTGAATGGGTGTGGGTGTGGGTGGCGGCGTTGGTGGGTGGTGGTGTTTAGTGGTGGTGTCAATTGGGGAAGATGAGGTTACCTGAGAGGATATAAGAGTTGGAATAAATTACATTTTGGTCCTTGTGATTTTAATTAAAATAGAATGAATTACATATTTGGTCCCTGTGATTTTAATGAAAAATAAAAAGATAAGTGAAATGACTAAAATGCCCATCATGTGACATGCACATGATGGGCTTAACGTCTCTTAGTTTAACGGCGTGACCCAGAGGTGCCCAGAGCGTTATAAAACGCATACCACAGGGACCCAATCCATAATTATTTCAATCGAGGGACCCAGAGTGTTAAAACCACCAAACCACAGGGACCAAATATGTAATTTACTCAAAAAAATATAAAGGAGAATAAAATGACCAAAATACCCCTCTACTAAATCCATTTAACAGAAAAAATTAACAGAGTTAGAACTCATGGACCCAAAGCGTTATAAAATGCAAACCACGAGTACTAAATCCATAATTATTTTAAAAATGGACCCAGAGTGTTAAAACCACCAAACCACAGGGACCAAATATGTAATTAACTCATAGAATTATAATGATACAATGTATAAAAAAATGTCTTTTAGCTAATCCATAATTCTGTATTTTTAATATGATAAGAGTGTAAAATGAAAACATAATAAAATGTGAAACATGTTACTTCTTACATATTCTTAATATTTAATAATAATATTAAATAAAAAAAATATTCAATAATGAGTCATTTTCAAAGATATTGACGAGACAATTATAATAGTATAAATCATAAAAAAAGAAAGGTAATTTTAATGCTTTTTTTTAACAGTTGGTGCAGCGGAGTATCTTGCGTGCCACCGAAGCGCCAAGTCTCTCAACCCGAGTTTGAATTTTCCCACGAAGAGAAGTGACCACCCCCAGCCTAGCCATCCAATTTCCCATAATTCGGTTTCAGGGCATCGTACTGGGATTCGAACACGGCTGCTGCTCAGGGAAAATCCCCCACATGGAGGCCGCCTGGAATATAGAACTCCTGACCTCCCCCACATAGGTCCTATAACCCACGCATAATTTTAATGCATTTATAATTCAAAATATATGATAATTTGTGTTATATGACAAGAGTATAAAATAAAAAATGAGAAAATAATAAACTAAAAGTAAAACATATAACTAATTATAAGGATGTTAAGTGAAAATTTGAAGATTATAAGCAAAATAAATAGTTAATAAGTAGGGATTGAACCGATAATGGATTATAAATTATTATAATTTAATCAAAAAAATAATCAAATAATTTCATTAAATTATTGATAGGTAAATAATAGTTTTTTTCAAAGCTTTCGTCACTAAGGTTTGTCAAATGTCACGGATTTGATCCTTAAACTTCAATTATTGTAAAATAAACCTTCAAGCATGCATTTTGTTATGACTTTGGTCGCTTATGTTAACGACCATCCATTAATCCCTTAAATGGGAGAGAAAAGTGACCATTATACCGTTTCAAATCAATTTTATACTTTTTTTACTTGAATTTAACAGCAAAGTAAAATAGATATCGGTTGCAATATACAAGTAAACAAGCAAAACGATACATAAAGTTTCGTACGACAATATGTGTACAAACTTATGTTTCATATAAATCATCTCACTACTTATGATAAAACCTGTCACACTTTATAACTCGCATGAAACCTGAACTCTTAATAATGAGTTTTTATACAATTTCTAACAAATATCTCAACAGTAACGTCATTTGCCAGTGCTATAAATTAAAGTAAAAATCAAAATATAAAGGTTTTTAACTTTGATATATGTAACAATTGAATTAAATAAAGAATGTTTTTCGATAATCAGAGTAGACTTGCTAGATTTAATAGGGTGTCTCTCCAAAAAGGTCGTAGTTTTCCCAAAAGTCCGACCCATCAACTAATGGTCTGCCTCATATGTGAAGACAAAATCATATAGCAAACATTAGGCTAGAAGCCTTGTGATTTCTCAATTGGTAATAACATATAATAATTTATGACTTGAAATGGATTAACTGATATTGTTTCTTGTCCATGGTCAAACCATTCCCTGTACAGTGTTCCTGCTAGTACCTGCCCAAGTTAATAAAGCTACTCATTATTTGGGGGAGACTATCTCTTTATTGTGGTAGTATTCAATCATTTCACCCGATTGTATGATCATTAGGTAGTGTTTTAACCTCCGGTCTTGGTGCATATGCCGCGTCCCTAGGACCGTTTTACCTTTGGTGCATACCCTGTCAGGTCACACCCCAAGGACTTCCTGAATTTAAAAACATGCCTAAAGCTAGAGAACAAGTAGTGCCACAAGGGTATGATCACCCTATATCGAAACTTAATAGTGCGCATTGAGTTCCATCCATATACATTTTCCAATTACGTTCAAACATCGAAAGCTACAATTAGAATTATGAAGGGTATCAATACTTGTAAAGTCAAATGATATCCATCTCTTGAATTCCGGATCTACAAATATGTATTTTTATCTTTGGTTATTTACGCTTAATTTCATGTATAGTTACATGTCCAAAAGCATATAAATATATGTATAGAATTAGGTTTAAACAAGAACAAAACCAAATTGCAAGAATAAATGAACCAACAAAATCACACGTGATTTTGTGCATGGACGCCCACTCGCGGCTCACCCACTCGCCTTGTCGGAGTGTCGCCTACACACGTTTTTACCATCGCAACACAAAATCACATGTGATTTCCTTGGTTCCTTTGTTCTTGTAAATTGGTTTGTTCTTGTATGAACCTCCCTCTATAAGTATATGTATATATATATATATATATATATATATATATAGACACACACTCATTCATATAAGACTGCAACCATTGTATAAATATATACCCGCATATAAAGTCACCCAAACAACTTCATTTATATATAAAGTTAATAAAAAGCCAACCAAATAGTCCCTTAGTTTTTACGAAATCATTTTAAACGTAATGATTTTTGTAATAAAAGGAATCACTAACGCTACATATTTAAAAACCATGTACTAAGATGACAACTAACGGATAAACGTGTTATAAAACCGATATTGACGATGTACAAAACAAACGAAACGAAACGAAACATTTGACGCATCGCACTTTCATGTATATATAAATTGATTAAATATTTAATAATAACTAATTAGTATATTAATTTAAATTTTAATATTAAAACATTAAACTATTCAACTGTTACAAATTAATAATATTATTGACTTAGGAGCCGTTTACTTGACGGTTACCCAGTAAGTGCTTATTGGGTCAATTTACCTTATGGGACAAACATGAAAATGAATACAATCTTACCTAGCAAGAGCAATAGCATGAACCGAGAGTCTTACCCGGGTAAGTGAGATTGACAACCCTTACCCTGTAAGAGCTTACCGGGTAAATTGTTGCGTACGATACCGTTTTGAGAGACTAAAATATTGTCAAATATGGTAGTGATAGTGTTCAATTTATCTGGTAAGCACTTACCGGGTAAGTGTTCAAGTAAATGACCACTTAGGCTATGTTTGGCAAACTAGCTGATATGCTAGCTGATAGCTGATAACTGATAAGCTAGTTGTTGATTGATAAGTTTGCTAGTAGCTGATAAGTTAGCTTATGAACAAATTATGTTTGACAAAAAAGCTAGTCTATGAGTATGTAAAATGGCAAAAAAAGGGGATTTCTAAATTGAATAATTAGTTTATGGTATATGTTTGGATGGACTAACTTATAAGTTAGCTTATTTTTGCCAAACACAACCTTAAACTTTTAACAAGTTAAATACAACATTTAATATTAAAAAATTATTATTTATAATTCTTATAACTAATATAATACAATTAAGGTTAAAAAGATATTTTTTTATCACTTCCCCCCAAAACAAAATATCCCACCCTCCCCTTATTTTTCCGCCACAACTTTCCCCCCTTTTTCTATTTACCAAAGTTAAAAACAACATTTCCCCCCCTTTTATTATTTTACCAAAGTTAAAAACAACATTTCCCCCCCTTTTTTTTATTTTACCAAAGTAAAAGAGAACCATCATCTGCAATCCAACTTTGCTGAAATTAACCCCCTCCCTATTTCATTTCCATATTCATCTCTCTATCTCTCTCACACACACGCATTATATGATGAATGAATTTGGTATTTCACTTGGTTCCATTTCCATCCTTCTTTCTTTCGATTTCAATTAAATCCAAGATTCATCATTACAATTCCAATTTCAATCCCCCCAGATTTCAATCAATAATACCTCTCTTCTTCAAGAATAAGAGAAAGTGCATTCTGATATGAGTCTTGGCTGTGGTTTCTTTCTACCATTTTTCTTTATTTGGGCGTTTCTGATTACTTCTCAAGATCAAGGTTTGTTTTCTCTCTCTTTTTCTCACACGCATATATATATATATATATATATATATGATGAATTTGGGATTTCTTCATGTTTTCTTCTATCTCCAGGTGTTGTTGATTTTTGCCATACATACAGATCTCGATTTTTTGCCCTAAATCAGAAGTTTCGAGATGATGAATTGATGTGCATTTCAACAGCAAAACAACAACATCAACAACAATGATCAACAGATGATGATGAATGAGCTTACCGGAAAGGTATACCATTTTATTGTCAAGTCTTATTGCTACTAATATAGGGTATGCCATCAAGAAGTAAAATGTTGTTTGAGATTTTGTTTTGTTTCTTTTTATAAAGAAAGTTGGTGTGGGGATAAGATTTAAAGCTTGAGTTTGTTTTTTGAATTGGGGGAATTTTTTTGAGTATTCGCCTAGAGCATCCGAAACCTTAGGACCGGCTCTATAGCAACCCAAATGGATGACCTAGAAATCAGGTTGAGGTTGGTGTTAATAATAGTCTCTTATTTGAAGTAGTAATAGGATAAAAATGTCTTTATTTAGGGTATCTGTAAAAAACAATTAACATTCTTCCTCTTACATATGCAGTTCCCAAAATTAATTGAACATTAGACTACAAGAAGGAATTGCAGATATCCCTATTGTGGCATTTGGTTCTGGTGCTCATGTGGAGATGAAACCTCTAGCTACAGTAAGTTCTTTGTGCTTATTTTTTATCTTGTTTTCATTATTGTAGTAAATTGGTAATTATATCTTAATAATTGGATGTTGGGACTTGGGAGTGCCTATGTTTATACTCTTCTCTTACAAGAACAAGATTCCATGGCTGATTTAGTGAGTTAAAATCTTCTTGATGGCACATAATCTTTTGTTGATGATAAATAGACAATATAATCAAACACCATGGTTTATAATATAAGGATAGACAATCTTAGGTATGGTGTAATCTGATAAAAGAAATGAAATTGGGATCCATTCCCCTTTATCTGTTTGATTGATTCGTGCAATTACATCGACTTTCTTTTCTCCTGGACTTCTACCATGTTATGCATTTATCATTTTTACATGTACAACAATTGATGTATTTAATTTTGGTACCATTGCTTTGGTAGCATTTTTGGTGCTTATGAGGATAAAATTTCTGTTTGTTTCAAACTTTAGTTTAAGAAAGATATGTTTGATTACAATGATATGATACATGTGTGTAGAGGCATAACTAAGTTCTTTTTTATCATTGTCTACACAAGTATACTTCAATAAGCCTTTGAAAAATAGCTTCTGACACCAAATAGCCTTTCACACAAGTTTTTGTTTTCTACTATTTTGATTTTTGTTATATTCTTATTTAGATCAAAACTCAGTGAATCAAGAAGAATAGAGAAAATCAAAATGAAAAAAATTGGAAATGCAAAAGCATTCACGAATAATATTTATTTTAATGAATCTAAATGATACATGTGTAGTAGAGTTTGATGGGAAGATTTATTAGGAAATATATAATAAAGTTCTTTAGTTATTTAGGGACTTGCCAATATGAGATATCAGACTTTGCTTTTTAAAATAGAAAAAATTGATGAAAAGATGAAAGATAAGCTTTAGGATTCATTAATTTTATGCATCAACCAATTTCTATATTTAAGGTTAATGTTTTATTTATTGTTTTTTCTGTTAAGTAGAACAACCGTTTACAAGTAATTCTAATGTGAGATAACCTTTTCATATACATCAAATCCAATGACTAACATACTATTGAATTTAAATAATTATACATATTGTTATAATTATAGTTGTTTTTTGTTTTTAAGTCTAAGTACTAATAAAAGATTTTTGTATTTGCATGGCAAGGATGACTAAAGTGACAAACAAGCATGTGCCAAGGAAAAGCACCCACGTCGGTTGGGACATTCAAGATACTTGGGACTAATGGAAAAACTAGTAAGTCTACTGTCTTATTGTATGCAATATTCCTTTTCGTGCCAAGGCAAAGTATCTACATAACTACGGTTTTTACATAACCACGTTTAAAAAGTGCCACGTGGTGAAAAAGGTATTAATGGTCACGATTTTTAACCGTGGCAAATGTGACACAAAATGTTTTTTCACACTAAATGTTTAGGATTCTTTATTGTTTTTGATATATTTTGTTCACTTTTTTTTTTGTATTATTTAGGTACTCACCATGTTGGTTATGAAAGCGATGGTATGGAAACTGATTAGAAAGTTCTGTAGATGCTTGGTAAAGATCCAGTTAGTGTTAATCAACCTTTTCCATTTGTTGAGGTAAACCATCAGAACTAACAAACAATATTAACATGATTTTTCTCATCTCCTCTCTTAAGATTTGTATAATTGTATATAATATATTATAAAAGGATCTGGTAAGAAACTCCTAAAAACAAGTTATTAAGCATTAACTACCATCTATTAATTAATGAAATTCAAAACATTAGTTATAGGTGTTAAGTATTAATAAATCCCAAAAGTACAATCAGTTTAAAATTTAAAAACAACATAAAAAACCCATTTTTACATATACAATAAATGGTCAAACTCCTAAAAAGTATTTAGGAATTTTTTTAAACCTAGGTATAGTAATAAAAACCTAAATAACCAAAACCATCATCAAACTAATGTGACTTTTTTGGCCTCAAAAGTCAAAAGCATAAGCATAAGTAACAAATAAAAACCTGAACATTTCAATTAAACTTCACCAACTTCTTTTCTGTGATAGGCATATTGCCATATCCAAAGGCCCAAATAGGGTTAGTGTTCAATTTCATTTTTTTAGAAAAAAATGGATGAAATTGTAAAAAAAGAGTTATTCAAATTAGAATTGAAAAATTACAAGGACATCAAATGTCTTCTCAAAACATACTTATGATAATATTTTTGTCCTGTGAAAGATTGGTAATGTATTTTAAAGTTCTCTAATTTAGGAATGAAAATGGGACTAAAATTAAAAGAGCTTGCCTTGAATAATATTATTTTATGACCCCAACTTCCAATTGAATTCTTTTTTCAAATAACATCTTTTGAATCACCTTCATCATATAACAACTCAGAGTTTAATAGAAAAATAATTGTTTGACGAATGTATCGAATATTTTAATAAAGAAACTATTAGAAGTGAATTTAGATTTTACTTAATTTTATTGATTCTCCTTTTTTGAAATATTGGTAGTGATGTTTTCAAATCCACATCGATAGTGAATAGAAAGAAACATAATAATCAAGATGTACCATGTTTTCTTGAACGAATACACTATTAAAATATAAACAAAAAGAGCAAAAAAATATTAGTAAGTAATTAATCATATATAAGGTTTAAATTTTTAAAAAAATTAAGATATTCTTTTAAAGGTGATTATTTTAAATTTCATAGTTAATAAAAAAAGTGATTATAGCAAAATATTATTTACACTTTTTGAAAACTTACTTGATAAAAATAAGTGTGGCTATCATATTACATATGATTATTATTTAAAGCCATGCATTTATTTCTAATTTTTAATCATATGTCTTACTCTAAAATTTGTTTTAAGATATCCAAAAGTTATAAAACTTACAATACTATTGTAAAAGGTAAATATACACGTAGATAACATGCTTATAAAAGTGTAATCTTTTGGCTATTTTGGCTGCTTGGATTATATATATATATATGCATAGTCACATAATGTTATTATATGTATGCATTTATAGTTAGGTCATTGTGTGTATAGATATCATGTATTTCTTGGCTACTTTTTAGAAAAATTTTTGTAAATGTTTTCAAATCCACATCGATAGTGAATAGAAAGAAACATAACATTTAGGAAGTATCATGTTTTCTTGAACGAATAAACTATTGAAATCTAAACAAAAAAGAAAATAATTTATTAGTAAGTAATTAATTTAATTTACTAAAAAATTAATATATTTGTTCAAATATGAATTATTTAAATTTCGTAGATAACAAAAAAAATGTAAAATGATTATAACAAAATATTATTTAAACTTTTTAAAAAGTTATATAAATAAAATATGAATTACATATGATTATTATTTAGAGGCATAGATTTATTTTTAAAATTTAATCATAGGTCTTACTTTAAAATTTGTATTAAGAAATCCAAAATTAATAAAATATACAATACTAGCAATCTGTTTTGAATGACCTTATTTGGGGTTCAGGGTTCAGGGTTCAGGGTTCAGGGTTCAGGGTTTAGGGTTTAGGGTTTAGGGTTTAGGGTTCAGGGTTTAGGGTTCAGGGTTTAGGGTTTAGGGTTCAGGGTTCAGGGTTCAGGGTTCAGGGTTCAGGGTTCAGGGTTTAGGGTTTAGGGTTTAGGGTTTAGGGTTTAGGGTTCAGGGTTCAGGGTTCAGGGTTTAGGGTTTAGGGTTTAGGGTTCAGGGTTCAGGGTTCAGGGTTTAGGGTTCAGGGTTCAGGGTTCAGGGTTTAGGGTTTAGGGTTTAGGGTTTAGGGTTTAGGGTTTAGGGTTCAGGGTTTAGGGTTTAGGGTTTAGGGTTTAGGGTTTAGGGTTTAGGGTTTAGGGTTTAGGGTTTAGGGTTTAGGGTTTAGGGTTTAGGGTTTAGGGTTTAGGGTTTAGGGTTTAGGGTTTAGGGTTTAGGGTTTAGGGTTTAGGGTTTAGGGTTTAGGGTTTAGGGTTTAGGGTTTAGGGTTTAGGGTTTAGGGTTTAGGGTTTAGGGTTTAGGGTTTAGGGTTTAGGGTTTTAGGGTTTAGGGTTTAGGGTTTAGGGTTAGGGTTTAGGGTTCAGGGTTTAGGGTTCAGGGTTTTAGGGTTCAGGGTTTTAGGGTTTAGGGTTCAGGGTTTTAGGGTTCAGGGTTTGAGGGTTTAGGGTTCAGGGTTTAGGTGGGTTTAGGTTGGTTTAGGTTAGGGTTTAGGGTTTAGGGTTTAGGGTTTAGGGTTTAGGGTTTAGGGTTTAGGGTTTAGGGTTTAGGGTTTAGGGTTTAGGGTTTAGGGTTTAGGGTTTAGGGTTTAGGGTTTAGGTAGGTTTAGGGTTTAGGGTTTAGGGTATAGGGTTTAGGGTTAGTTAGGGTTTAGGGTTTAGGGTTTAGGGTTAGGGTTTCAGGGTTTAGGGTTTAGGGTTTAGGGTTTAGGGTTAGGGTTCAGGGTTAGGGTTCAGGGTTCAGGGTTCAGGGTTCAGGGTTCAGGGTTCAGGGTTCAGGGTTCAGGTTCGGTTCAGGGTTCAGGGTTCAGGGTTCAGGGTTCAGGGTTCAGGGTTCAGGGTTCAGGGTTCAGGGTTCAGGGTTC